>CM055836.1:3516071-3635412 GCA_029582265.1 Zoroaster sp. YZ-2022 | reverse complement strand
CGGTCAAGCAGGCGGCACTTGTGTCTGTAAATTCACAAACTTGGTGGTATTTCTGAACTCCTGAATGGCTACTGAACATTGACATAATTTTTCGGTTCATTTGAGTTTTGTTTAGGTAAATTTACCTCAAATGTTTTTTCCTCGCTCTAAAAATCCTGGCTACGCCACTGGCCCTAGCTCGGCAACACATAGTTGTGGGGACAAAAAGAACGTTAACAGAACGTTATAGGGATTTCAGTCCCCACAACGTTTTTTGTTCCTCAAAACATCCTATCCTTGGGTTTGAGTGTGGTCCAAACCCCACAGCTATTTTAATAATTTATATTTTCAGGGAAAATTTTGAGAATGGCGTGGAGTATCCCACTGGAGGTTCAGCCTTCACGGTCTATTATAAAGGGTCAAAGGTCGTTGACATTTGGGGAGGCTACGCAGACAGTGAAGCCATTCGGCCATGGGCGGAGGATACGACGGCCGTTGTGTTCTCTGCAACAAAAGGTGAGCAAATTGCATAGTCTGTTATTGATTAGGAACTCAGTGTCACAGCAGCACTGGAAGTGCACAAAATCAAACTCGGTTAACAAGACAAAACTAACAAATAAGGAAACTGAATTAGGAAAAGACGAGGAATTCAATCAACTTTAAAGCGCAGATTCGAAACGTTAACTACCTATTAACTACTATTTTTCATTTAACTAACCATGATGTTGCTAATGATCCCGCCGCTGTGACATCACTGATGTGCTCATACATATGCAAATATCCTTAAAATGTATTAAAGCTCCTATACAAATTGACAATTAAAAAGGTAGCAAGTTTAATCACCATGGGTACTGGGAAGGTCTACAGAGGTGTACAATGTACACTGTACATAATGCTTTCAAGTCAAACAATTTCTAAAGGCCTTTAACAAGTGTTTGTATAGCTACGTATACTAGCTACGTATGCTATCAACACGTTGCCACTAGTTGAGGTTAATTAAAACAATCAACTTATGTAGAGAAGGGCTAATGAATTTGTGTCTTCTTTAAACATATACTTTCCTGCAAACAGTGTGGGATATGTCAGACCTGACCGTGATAATCATTATTTTTCTTCTTCAAATCTTAAAAAAAGATTTAGCCTGCATGTGATTTAAACTATTTGATTACGCCCTCCCCGCTAGCGCTATATATTGATTTGGGTAGAAAAGAACAATAACAAGTTTTGAAGTTTTCGGGATACCATGTTACATTATTTAATTTAGGGATGGCTGCACTTTGCATGGCTGTACTCGTGGACAGGGGTCTTCTTGATTACGATGGTACTGTAGCTTCTTATTGGCCTGAATTTGCTCAGAACGGCAAAGAGAATGTCACAGTGCGCATGCTTCTCAATCATGAGGTAAGATGTCTATAAAGCACTGATCGCTAAACTAACGCTGACTGGCTTATAAAGCATGAAGTCACCGGCAGCTATTTTGAATCCCCAATAAACCACACAAGTTTACATTTCATTTCAATGCTGATTAATAATAATAATGGAGGAATTTTGCAACAGCGCTGTACATTATTACCCCTGCTCATCAGGCACATAAATCATTCCTGAAACCATCTCAGCTCCCTGGGGAGTATACAGCTCAGTTGCTGCCATTTCGGCACATATGGGCTAATCAAACACAACAACCAACTCTGCCCTCACAGGTACCCATTTACTCCTGGGTGGAGAGAAGCAATTATGGTAAAGTGTCTTGCTCGAGGACACAAGCACCCCGGTCGCGGTCGGGATTCGAACCCACATTCTGACGACTCAGCCATCAGAACACAAATCTGATACACTAAACCTCTCGACCATGGCACTAAAACGCTCGACCATTGTCGGTCACATTCATGGAGTAATATTATGACTCCCTTTATATTATACCTGCAGAAATGCAAACAATTGTGTCCTGTATGCATGAAGCACAATGCCCTTTATAAACTACAACATCATGAATGCCTCTGAAATCATTGGAATTAATTGTTGACAGCAAATCAATTGGAATTAATTATAAAGACCAAAAAGGTGGACGTAAAATGAAGACGACCTATTCCACACTATTCCACAAAATCTTGATCAAATATTAAATTAACGTATACGTTGTTCGAACATTTTGTATCATGCCCATATACGGTTTCATAATACACTAAACTAGCTTCTTGGTGAATCAAGATGGCTGAGAGATTGATTCAGCCAGTGAACGCTCACTTCCAATCCAGTTATAAAGATCAGTGTTATTTGGACTTGTGAGTTTTGTCTCATAGAGCAGACATGTATGGTTGTAAGTAACTATTTTTCACCAACCATCGTGCGCAGAATATGATTGGCAGCGTACACGCAGAGAGGAATATGTTGATATGATTTCAGTGATGGAGCTAATAAACAACAAAGAATATAAATTGCGGGAAAACTATGTAGAATAAATCTCGTCTTAGAAGATGGTTCTGAAAAACCGGTGGAGATGTAATCTCGATGTTTTGAAAAGTGTGCTCTTAGACAGTTCTTCAAAGAGGAATATAGTTGCAATGGAAAAATGGATTATTGGAACTTTTTTCAACTACAGAACAACGCCGCTATAGTGGCGCAATAACACTAATATAGACCACTATTGTGGTAGACACCAGGGTGTCCCTAAAGCGGCGTTGCACTGTAATTTTGTGTTTAATTTAGGCGGGGCTGTCTTACATCAGCGAGAAGATAACGGTTGAACTTCTACTGGATCAAGATGCATTGGGAGAGGTACTGGCACAGTCTCCTCCCGCATGGGAACCGGGCACCGCCCACGGATACCATACTATGACGTTTGGTCTTTATCTGAGCCAATTATTGAGACGAGTTGATCCAAAACATAGGACGCTGGGGCAGTTCTTCAGAGAGGAAATTGCTGAACCATTTGGTTAGTGTGAATTATGTTTCCATTATTTGGAAAGATTGAGGGGGTCATTTGGAGGTAAAAATAAAATAAACAAATAGCAGTAATATATAAAATGTTTTAAATGTTGATGGTAATATTAGCAAAACTGCCTGTACGGGTATTCTTACTTTTTTTAATCAACCTGTGAAAGTATCAGCTCAATGTGGATTCTAAGTCATGAGAAAAGTGTGAACAAAACATTCACAATTTTGTTGACGTATAAGTGTTGTACCTTCCCTTTATGGCATAGGGCCTACATTCCAGTTACCTCAAGATGATTGACCGGGAGACTTGTATGAATGAGGTTTAAAAATGCAAATGGGTGCGTGTAATATCAAAGAACAAGTCTTCCAAAAGTAGAATATAAAGGTTTACATAAATAACCCGGCTAATTCATGTGATTGCACGCAATTGATTACACTAACATTTTGCCACAATCACATGATCATAAGATAGTTGTGTATACTAGCCGTACTTATGTTTGGCTGACCATGAGCAGTAACATAGAGGCAGTATAATAAGTTACCGCTATGGAGGCAGCCTGTTACATTTTACTATTCAATTGATGTGCAACAATAACGTGAGGCAGTCTGAATGCGATGGTGTCGCGCTGCTACCAGTTGCATTTACTGCTGGAAGTTTCACCTTTTTTTAAGTCTTGGGCGTCGATCGCTATTTAGAAGTGGGGATGTGCTTGTAGGCAGTGTTGGATCCGGGATTTGGGCAATATGGGGGCGCACAGCCTCACCCCGCTTTTAGACATCAAATTTAGTAATAATGTAGGGAAACCATTACGGTATATCATGGAGGATCAGTCTCCAAATTAATGCTTAACAATAACCGTCTATTTTTTTGATAATCCGGGTAATTAACATAACCCACAGATAATAATCAGCACTAAGTTATACATCATTGTCGACTTAATCCACAGTAGAAACAAACCCAATGTAGAAACCTCCATTGCCTGGAATGATACATAATAGTAAACGTAAGTAAAAACAAAGACATTTGGTTACACGAGCACATAGCTAACAATATACACAAAATGTAAAGCATGATATGCGGTCCATGAATGTGTACATGTACAGTACTTGACATCTGTATGTGAAATTACACAACAATCGAATAAGTAAATAAATAAATAAAAATTAAATTAAACATTTTTAAAAATACAATTCCTCAAACAAATCGTGAATATAACAACTAAGAAGTACTCATTGTACTTAAATACAGAGGAGTGCGTCCGTGTCAATAAACTTCTCGGAAAAAGACCGAAAACAAGTCAGCAACTGTACGTATCACCAAAGCCGTCCATCTACATATTACTACGCCAGTGAATAGTTCACCATAACCATCCATCCAGACAATATAATAATTAGCTATTACATTGTAAAATTATTACATACTATTTGGTATAACAATTATGAAACACAGATACAGTTTATGAATCAAGTCAGTTTAAAAAAAACTTAGAACTACTTATTTTACATACAGTACACTCCATGCAAAGGAAGCACAAAGGTCAACACACAATCTTTATAACTCTGCAAGATTTGCAAATAGCTACATAAAACGTTACCGTGCCTATAAATGAACAATGAAGTTGCACTTGCATTCCACACAATAAAAATTGAGTTGGTAATTTAATTTTTCTTGCAGTAAAAATAGGGTGGAGCTAGAACCAATAGTTTCTGGGGCACAATTGCCGGATGGTGCTATTCACGGCGGGTTTCAGTGCCCCGAAAATATTTTGTTTCTAGGCGCTCTCTTATTTCTACGTGCAATGACTCTCAACCCAACCAAAGGGGTGGGGCGGCTTTGTATTGAACGTTTTGGAATAAACCCATTTTCTCAGTCTGCTTTTCGGCTAGTAAAAATGAGAATAACACATGTCCACTTTTGGACCGCCAGTGTATGAGAAAATGTAAAATCTAAATTTTGGAAAGATGAAAAATGGAAATTTGGAAAAATGGGTTTCACCAAAACGTTAACTCTCATTTTCTGCTACCAGAAAAGTAGAATACTAGAAAAATGCATTTTACGAAAACGTTCATTCTGATTTTCTACTGTCAAAACGACAGAAAATTGAGTTGTCCACTTTTGGTCCCCCATAAAGTATATTAGTGCGTTCTGAGAGCTTTATGACCGAAAATTAAGTTCTCCACTTTTGGTCCCCCATATACTTATATTAGTGCGTTCTGAGAGCTTTGTGACGACTATTTTCACGTGTTAAATATCCCTTTAATATTTGACAGACATCGACTTCGATATTGGTCTACCGTTGGAATCATACCACCGCGTAGCGAGGCTTACTGGGGATCTTATTTCCACTCGATATCTGAGCACACTAAAAGGCTTGACCAGTGCATTAAACAGACGTTTCCTATGGGCCATGATTTCTGGAAACAGTGATATTTCCAAAATCGTGAAAACATCTGCATTTAAGGTAAGGAAATAACTTTGTTTCCGTTTAGCTTAATTGTGTCTCAACACTTAAGTCTTAAGTCGCTTAAGTCTTAAATCTTGAAAATAGTTTCCTATACCCTCGATATTCATGAGGAATATTTCCATTGCGTTGTGCAGCGAAATAACCGAGCAGAGGAAGTCTAAATCAATATTTTACACTCTTCTTTGCTGAGATCCGATTGCAAAATAATAAGCAACAGTCGTTTTATTTGATCCGTACTGGATTAGCTTTTTTGTCTCCATTTTAGTTTGGCCTATATCTTCTTTTTTTTCGAAATTAACCTAGCAACCATGGAAATAACCTAACCCAAATACAGCATTGTTTGTAACAGAAAACAATCCAATGAGTACATTCTGTAGGATTTGAGGCTTTGTTTTAACTAGTGTGCTCTAGTCGTCAAGAACAAACAGTCGATCTGGCTCTTCTCAGAGACATCACACTTCTTCCAAGAAGAGGTTAATAAGACCGAATCATTTTGGGCTATCAAAACCAATAAGCCTGCACAAGTAACATCGTAGATTGCCCAATTGCAATGGCAAACAGGCACTTGGCTCATACAAGTTTGATCAAATGAGCTCAAAACGTGTGTAATTCGTCTTAAGCTACCCCTTAAACACCTGGGTAGCGTGACGGGCTTCTTAGGCAATACATATAGGCCTAGGCTCCTGTGGTGGTGGATCTCTCTTCCTGGTGGTTGAGCCACTATAGACTTATGGGCATCCATTGCAATATGAACAGTATTTGTTCCCTGTTTTCGTTTATACTAGTTCGAGTTTGCCATACAACCGGAGATACTTGCCCTCGAGCAACCCTCGGCCTCTGGTGTCGGAACGGCACGTGCCATTGCGAAAGTTTACGGAATTTTGGTAAATGGAGGACTTGGTAGTGATGGTCAGAGGTTACTTTCAGAAGACATTATCAAGAAAATCACCAGTGAGGCTAAAGATGTTGGAACCATAGATAGAACGTTTGGTCTAGAGATGATATTCAGCTTAGGATTCGTTATCACTAAAAACGAGGTAAGATTTAAGCTCAACCACGAGAGGGCACATCGACGGCGAATTTGAGGGTGACAGAAGATGGCCTAAAATTAATAAACTTTTGATTAAAAGGAAGGGACATCATTAATAAAGCTTGAATGAGGATAGCAACAGTTTTGTTAAGTGTCACTTTATTGGTCCATCTGTACAGTTATTGATTGACAGGCCAGAATGGTGTATTGTAGTCATTCGTTAAAGTGATATACCGTACGGTAAGGGAACTATGATTCGTTTTAACGACGTGTTTGTTATATAGCGCTTTTACAACTCTTACATTGTAACGCACCAGAGATTGATCCTTTGTCTCTTTTGCTTTCCAGGGGGTGCCACAATTTGGACATCCTGGATCAGGTGGCATACAAACACGTGCTGATCCTCAACATAAGCTTGGTATTTCGTACGTTACAAGTTACCTTTCCCCATTTGGACATGGGGACGACTACCGTTTCTTGTCACTCCAGGATTCAACATATAAGTGTCTCAAGAAGCTTGAGACAAGATAATGACATTGGAATTGTATAATATACATTCAAAACACTTTTATTATTTCAAACCTTTTACATGTATAGGGTGCATTAAGAAGGTACAGTATTGGTATTTAGTGCTTCAGTCGGCAAATGAAGCATCAAAGGAACTAGAATAAGGGTTGGTCCAGAATAAATTTGCAGTCGGCAAACCTAGATCTATGGTTTGCCTGCTATAAATGTATTGTGTTTCTAAGCACTGAAGATTTGCTGAGGTGTTTGTTATCAGTTGTTTTTACTTTGTAATAGGCCTAAATTGTATTTTACATACGGAAAGAGCTATCAAGCGACTTTAGAGATTGCCCAGTTTTGGGGAAAAACAAAGTAAATTTGTCTGGTCATATTAGTGTTGTGTCGGTAAATTTACCTACTCTGAAAATCCTGGTTACGTCAGTCCGCAAAATACCTTCGCTACGCCCCTGCCTCTAGTTTTCAAGAAATAATTATTAAATTATAACCTTTGAAAGTTTCATCAAAAAAGTGGAATGTTTTGTAAATTTGTCATAAATATTCCTGTTTTCTCTAAGATGAAAACACTTTAAACGAAAATATTTCCCAGGTTGACAATAGCCAAACGCTTGACAGAGGTAGAAAACGTTGTCATGGAGAGAAGCTTAACCGGTCCAGTGGGTTAATCCGTGCTTTTTGATTGATATACTGCGAGAGTAGTTCTATTTATAACCATCGAATGCACCCTAGATTACATTGTATAGGCTCCAATAATTAAATTTAACATTTATTTATATATAGGATTATACACGAAAAACTGATAAAACAGAGTAAGAATATTTGTAAAGACAATAACATTTCTAAATGCAGACAGGTGTCTAAAACATTGTGAAATGCAAACATTCCAGAGAGGAATGAAACGGACAAAACGAACTAAAAACAGGAATACGGACAGATAGACAGAGCGGCTAAGATGCGTGGTAAGCCTGTGTAATGGACAATAGCGATAATGAATATACTTGTATATATATAAAGCAATAAACTCTATATTAGGCATCAAAGGGGTTTATACAAATTGGTAATTACCCAAAAGGAAACTAGACGAATTATTTTCTACAGGACGATTAACAGAGCATGGAATTCGTTAACTCACTGAATGAAAACATAAGTTGATATTACCGTTGCTGCTGCAAGTACATGAGCCAGTATTTTTCAATCACTTTGTTCATCTTAAACTAGGACACTGATTCCATGCCCTGTTCAGAGAGGCTGCTCTGATCGTGACGATATTGTTCCTTGATGATTATTATTGATATTAAGACGGTAATGATACCAAACATCCTGAGAAGATATTCCGTCTGAAATGCTGTCAATTTTGAAGTGGCTGTGGCGCGACAGGATACTAGTTCACCCCTGCTGCGTTATGGAACAGGCCAAAAGCGGTGATCGCTGCCGGTGTGCAGTGATATTAGGTAGGGCTGCAGCGTAGGAAGGCTATAAAAGCAGCGCCTGTGGCAGTGTCGATGCAGTTTGACTTGGTAGTCGAACAGTGCGCAAGCAAGGTAAGTCACCTGTTACAGTGTGACTGGGCCGTGAGCAGCAGTGTTGATCACTGAGGGGCTATTGTGTGGTGTGGTACGGTTCCTTTTAGGAGCTTGCGGGTTCGAAGAAAGGGTTTGTTGCTGCAACCTTCACACCGGTCATTGTGAGGGGCGACATCCCTGTATGGTTCCTAAAGTAGGTTCACAGCCGAGTATAACTTGTGGTGCATGGGTACACTGTAACGTTTGCTACGACGCATAGTTCTCCTGCAGGCTATAGTACATGAAACCCTCTATGAGATATGAATAGTTGGGTTTGAGGGTCCCCTTTGTCACTCCGATTCATAGCTGTTGTGTTAATAAATATTGGCCCCTTTTAGGGGAAATTGGACAGTGCAGCACACCGACACTGGGACGGTATATTTCCATCCCAACGGACGCGTTCCTAACCGCCCCATTGTCTCCCTCGGACGTCAGGGGTGTGACGTCACATGGCTCATAATTAATTTTAACCTAAGAATGAATACAACTATTTATCAATGCATTTTCACATCTGCAGGCAATGTGTCTTAATATATGAAAAGAAATGGCATTCAAATTACTTTGTTTTTGAAGCCGAACATCTTCATGTACACAAATTGAAAAATAAGTAAAACAGTTCTACAAAAATCTTGTCGACAGAAGGTAGTATTAAAGCAATCTGCGTGCGCTGACGACCTTCTGTTCAGGGAACAAATTCTGCAATGCTTAAATAACGTCATCATTATTGTATGTATCAAAAGAAAGCCCGTTAAAATTATTACCGATTCATGCAACAAACATTTTTTTGACTTTTTAAACTACTTTCCCCCTTACGACCTTTTCCCTCAAATAGCATAATATTGTACTACTATTATACAAACTGTATACTACCCCCAAATAAAACTACATATACGTCAAATAAGACTGCTTCAGTACGGCAAGGAAACATAAACCCAGCTTATCAATGATGATAATTTAATGCACGCCTTTATCTTGGATTTTTGAGTCCATGTGCCGCCCTATCTTGGCTGGTACCGGTTACAGGGCCAATTGCCAGAGTGCCGTCGTAGGAAAGTTTTGATTGGGTTCTGATTGGGTGCACCTGAGTCTCATCTTCGGAACGTTCTGATTGGGAGTCTATGTATACCCTGGTTTCCACTGTCGACTTTATATAAATATTGGACGTGAAACATCCATGCTATATTATGACCTGTAAAAGTGACATATATTACGATATAACAATTTTAAAAGGTCAACTATTCATTGAAATAACTTTATTTTATTAATAATTAGTTCTTTAGTGTTTTGATGATGTACATTGCCGTCTGCTGTAAGACAGAGCCGTATGGAATTGACAGCGCCATCAAGTGCCCACACGGAGTCTCCCCCAGTTGACGAATACCCTAGGAGTGCACCCCAAAATATGTTGGTCTGTAAGTTGGAAGTCAAGGACCCCAGGTCATGATATTGGACCATTTTTACGCCCTCCCTCAAATGAATGGGGCTCACATCTTTGTATTTTAGAGAAATTTGATGACATGAATTTCTCACTAATTAGTGGGGTGTACCCCTAGGCCTTCGTTTAAAAACATTCCAAACTCAATATCAGCAGAATTTCAAACGTAGACTAAACAATCCTTCGTTTCCATTATTTATACAAAAATTTTACAATCGAATTTTGCACCAACAATTAGGCTTACTTCAGTACAGGACATGACAAGGTAACTGTTCGTGTTAAATTCACTGCATGTTGACGCTTTATCAACCCAGAGGGGTCGTGTATGCTTCAATTGTGAATTATACATGCATCTGGGGGCGACAAAAGGGTAAAAGCACAAGTTAAAGTGTGCTCATCGCATTCTGTAGTTCAGCATTTTCAGAAATGATGACCGCAACTACAATTGTGAACAGAATTAAGGAGCCTGAATCTCATTCTCCCTGTCTTAGCCCATTTACAAATACCTTTAATATTGCCCCCCCCCCCCCCCCCCCAAAAGCATCCCCGCAGTCGCACAGCTTTAAATTCGGGGAAATCACATGCATACGTTTTCAACACCTATAATCAGGGACAAAATTCTTAGGACACTTTAAAACCCCTTGCCTCCGACTGCAATGTTCTATGCTAATTTTTCTCCCTATAACCTGATATTGACGACATCGATCAAAGTGTTCATTTGCAAAACAGCTTTGTTTGGGGGAGATAAAGGCGGTAAACATGAATCAACGAATTATGTTCCTCACATAATCTCCGTCGAATTTGATTTGCAAGCCTTGTAGACAAATAGACACTCTGAATTAGGACAGGACCAAACTAGACAAACAATGTATAAACTAATTTACACATTCATTTAAAAGAAAGAGCAGACATACAACAGCGTTATTTAGTATAATTATTATTTAAATATTTCATGTTTTATAATCAACTGTCATTTCACATTAGCTCATGTCTTAATTTGAAATCTTGAATTATTTACATAATAGTTCTTTCTAGCAGAAACAAACCGCAATCCTGCCCCTTCTAAAAAAATTCCCACTCAAAAAGGGGATTCTTTTTCAGCCCTACCCTGCCCCTCACCCTTGACCAACAACACACCTGTAATTTCTTTCACCAAAATACTAGTGGGCTAGTCTCTATTATATTGACAGATCGGTGGCTCTATATGATAATTATAGGCCCCTGGTACATAATATTGTTCAAAATCACCTGATTATTGTATAAGATCGCCTGATTGTGTCGCATATGAATTCCCCAAGGGAACTTAAAGAACCGCGCGGCCGCACACACAGCGCGCGAGCGCGAACTACAAGAAGGTGAAGTGCAGGGACAGGTCACTTTTTTGAAAATATTGTATCATAACAGATCAACCACTTATGCTAACACTTTCGATCGTTCTCCCTCAGACAGTTTGATTTGTATATTATTCTATCATAGAAATTGTATGTTTTTAAAATTATATTTGTCCTCGGCATTAAGTCAAATTTTAAAAGAAAACCGTTTCCTCCCTGTATACACTCCCGTACGCTGAGCATAAAATGTGTCGGGAAATATCTTACCAATCATACTACGTGTTCTACAGTAACTCGGCAACCGCTGAGGCGAAACGTTCCGTTCGCGCGGTATTTGACATTGCAAACCCTTGCCTTTTACTGTTCCAAAAGTCATTGCAATTGGTCAATGTTAAGCACCGGCATTTGGACGATAACTATTTTTGGCCAATCAAAATTTCTCTTTGAAACGTACAACCACCGCCTATTGATCACACACGTTTCGTGATTGAAGGATCCAGATTGACACCGTACTACATTGACACCGTACTACGTCTCCGTATGTTGGTAAGTTTCTCCTCATTAAGAATACCAATTGTAGATTTAGTTATATGGTATGAAAGCTGAAAGATTATAGATTATATTTTGATATATATTTTTATTTATGTTACTTATTAGTAGTATAGATGCAGCAAATCATTCCCCCTTTGGGGAGGGAGAGAGGTGGTGGAGAGGTGGCCCAGAGGTGGTGGGCCACCACCTCCACCACCTCTCTCCCTCCCCAAAGGGGGAATGATTTGCTACATACAAACATAGTTGAGACACGTCTGGGCGCGCGTGACTCCCTCCACACAAAAATACACAAAAAGGGAGGACCTCCTCAATTCCCTCCTCAATGAGACACGTCTGGGCGCGCGCAAAATCAGTTTGTGTGGTGGAGAATACATATATACATATACATATATATATATCCTCCTCAATGCAAGATTCCCTGGCGCGCGCGTGACTCCCTCCACACAAGTGGTTCTTAAAATAGAAATAAAATACTTATAGATAAGGTATGTCGTGTTTTAAAATAGAATGGACATCGTTGATTGGTTGAATGTTTGCGCATTGTCGTTGATTGGTTGAATGTTTGCGCATTGTTTATGGAGCAACCACACACTCTTTGTGATTGGTTGTTTCGGCGACGCGAAGGATGGTAGAGTATAAAAGACGGAAATTTTAATCCAAACTCTCATATTTTCGCCAATATTCTCATCAATATAGCTTCACCAGTATGGCGACTATTTGTAACTTTTACCGTTTTGTAGAAGAGCGTAGAGAAATTGAGATGATTGAACAAGAACGAATACGTATAAATAATCATCCCGAATTGCGAGAGTGGGAACAGATCCCTAAGAACTTCCCCCATGTTGAAGTGATCTCGCAGATGGAGGCACTGAAGTACGCTGTAGTGATCGGCAACTTGGACTACGCCAGGTTTCTGGTAGCAAGCAACCCCACAAAGTTTAAGTAACCGAGTGGATTCAAGACAAACCAACCGGCTCTTTTCAGAGCCAACACATATTCCAAGAAGAGATTATTACCGAGTCTGTTATGAATATTAACTGTTCGATTTAATCATTAAAATAAATTATATTCGTGTATGTCTGTGTTTTTAATAGTAGCTTTGTCTATTGGTAAGAGGATAAGTGTGATGCACAAGGTCTCTGTAAACAAGTTTTTTAATCTCATACTTTAACAGTAACGTTAACAGTAACGTTAATTCTAGAAATTATTTCAATCTGACATAAAACAATTTGCTTATTTATACAGAATTTTCTTTTGTCCTAGCTTAATTTGTTCTTTTTTCATTTCTAAATTTCAATAACTAAATTGTATACATTTTATACAGTCTCTGACGAAAAACAAAGTAACCTACATTATTTTTCATCTATAAACTTATCCAACTTCACTTCATCAATAACTTTATACAGAACAAATCAACATCTATACAACGTATATCTATGCATTAACTGTACATAGCGCGCAAAGGGTCAACGCACTGTGAGCCAGTCACTGACCTAACTAACGTGTTAATCGTCTGCTGCACATCTATTTGTAATCTGACAATAACAAACAAAAACTCCTAAGAAAATCACGAATTATTACGCCTTATTATTCTACTTACTTTCTTTAAGATATCCAATTATTCAACTGCCTTAAATAAACTCCAATACAGCCATATTACTTAGAAAAACCCAAAGTACGAACTATCGTTGTCTCCGTTAGCAGCCATGTTTGTTCAAGTTTTACCAAAGCATGATGGGAAAAAGGTAAAAAGGCGCAAAAGTCATCGATTTAATTTTCTAACCAAAATCTGAAAAAGGGGAGGAGTTTATTAATCCATTTGTAATAAACAATTTTATAAAATATCAATGTATCGTTTTGAAATGTATCGTTTTGAAATGAATAAATTGTAAGTGATCATTCACAGCTGGCCAAGCAATAGTTAATAATACTATCAATAATGAAAATCATAAAATGTGATTAACGAATAAATAAATGAATGAATGAAATTACTGTCAGTATCGCGCGCACAGTATCGATCGCACAGTATCGATTCTACTGTTAAAACGTTCTTTATTACATTTCATTAACAGAGGGCGCTATTAATTAATTATGCTTGTCAGTTTTCTCCTATTGGCCAAATGATTTTGCTCACTTTGTGGTTTTTGTAATAATGTGGTCGTGGTTATTATTATGTGGTTTGACCTGCTATGAACTTTGAAGAAGAATAATAATAATAATAATAGAAAGGTAAGGGACAACAACGTACGAAGACAGACAAAAGAACGACTGTACAGGAAGCTATTCAAGTATGATTTGTTAAATTTAACACCAACAACAATCTTTGACATCAATATATTTACAGATGGTTTTTATATTGGTTTTAAATTGGAAAACATTTGATAAACTGAAAACATTAAGTATTATTATTATTATTATTATTATTATTATTATTATTATTTTAAATTCTAACAAATACGGGGCTTTTAGAACATTTTTGGTATTTGTTAAATTTAATTTTAACACCAACAGCAATCTTTGACATCAATATATTTACAGATGGTTTTTATATTGGTTTTAAATTGGAAAACATTTGATAAACTGAAAACATTAAGTATTATTATTATTATTATTATTATTATTATTATTATTTTAAATTCTAACAAATGCGGGGCCTTTAGAACATTTTGGCATTTGTTAAATTTAATTTTAACACCAACAGCAATCTTTGACATCAATATATTAACAGATGGTTTTTAAATTGGAAAACATTAAGTATTATTATTATTGTTATTTTAAATTCTAACAAATTCGGGGCTTTTAGAACGTTTTGGCATTTGTTAAATTTAATGTTAACACCAACAGCAATCTTTGACATCAATACAGATGGTTTTTATATTGCTTTTAAACTGAAAACATTAATTATTATTATTATTATTATTATTGTTATTTTAAATTCTAACAAATTCGGGGCTTTTAGAACATTTTGGCTAGACCGAACACTGGGAAATTTGCTTGAACTCACGCAAGCGTAACCTATTGATGATACTGCACACAACTGTGCACTACTACCTTCACACAAACTACACACAAAATAAGGTGGGGTGTACAGTTTGTATGGTGGAGGGAGTAGTGCGCAAGCGTAGCATATTGATGATTTCGGGCAAGTTGTTGAGATACGTCTGGCTTGAATTGAACTCGTGAAATACAACATTGGTTTAAATAATTAATCCATCAGTCCGTTAAGGTATAGGTTATTCTAACAAAGCCCTTGAAACTTGTTGAAAAAAAAATTGATCATCGAATACATTCGTTTTAATACGGGGAAAGTGTATTCTGATAAAATCGTTCACGTTGACGTCGTTCTTGTTGATATCGGAAGTGGAAAAAAGTCCCACAATCTTGCTCATGGTGATTCCCCGACATCGATGTAACAAGAAGTAGATGGAATATTGACCGCAGACAGCAGACAAGGGTCCCTGTAGGCGTTGATGATTATATTGAGTTTTTTCCGCGTTGTTCTTGAGAAAATTTTTGAACTCGGGTAACTGCGGTGGTAATCCGTAGGAATCAAAATACTTTCTCAACACCATCTCTCGTGAAGTATATTCCTACCCAATGTTGTCCGGGTTTCGTAATAGGGTCTGTGTTCACCACAAAGGCACTGGGACGAGAGATAACTTGCTTGGGAAGTTTATCGCGGGCGAACACACCTCTGAAAAAATGTTTTGTGTAACGGTCTCTATTTAAAATAGTGCTAATTTCCGAGCTGTCCATGGTCTGTGCGTGCCCTTCAACCGGCGTAGTCGAATATGATGTTTCGAGCCTGATCTATTTCCAAAATGTTGTTAAATTCCGCGTAGATGATCATGTTGGCAGTTTCCTGTAGCGGAGAGGCAAAGTGCATTTCCAACCGTAGGTTTCCGTGTTTGACGAGGTTAAAGTGTCCGCCAGAAGACAGGTCAGGGGTGAGATCAAAAGCGTACAGTGCATAGCCCTTGGCGAAATCCTCACGACTGATGTCGTTGCCTTCATTCTGGTACATTTTATCTGTTCCCGAGAAGAGGGTGTTGTATGCTCTGACGTAATTATTGGACGCATCGGAAAAGTTCGGTTTGAGTGGAGTATACGGAATCTGATCTCCATCTAGGTACACCGTCAAAAAGTTTACGTTCAGATGCTGAAAGTTAAAGGGGTTCTTCGAGTAGCGTCCGTTGAACGCTACATTACTCACGCAGCCTATTACAATGCGTGTCGGAAGTTGTCCGAGAAAAGCGTAATCCTGAGTGAGTGTCAAGTTGCCTTGGGGTACAGAGATTATTTTGCAAAGGACGCGTTTGATGGGATACTTTGCAGTTCCTTTTCTAATGCTTTGGCATGACCCAGCATGACCGCGGAGCTCACTTTTACTTTTCTGACAAACACGGACGCGGCTTGAATCATCACCTTATAGGTAGGGTTGGCCCCAGAAGCCATCAGGCAGAAAGCATCACTACTGCGTATAAGTTTAAGTTTAAGATCCACCCCGTTTAGCATGTGTCTGTCTTGGAAGAAAATGTCACTGTGTATGGGACCAATCATATCCACCACGTGGCTTCCTTTGATGTATTGATAGCGGGCCTTGAGTCCCTTGTTGACAGCGTCGTCTGCCGCTAGGGGATCAGCGGTATCCATTTGTCCAGCTGTATCTTTGTAGAACAATGAAGAGGAAAGTTGGGAAGCCTTGGCATCGTGACCATAACTCAGAAGACTTTCTATCATGGCTCGGTAAGGATAAGTGGGGGTAGAAGCAGAGATAAGGCGATCGTTCAAGGTCACGTCGATCTGACTGAAGAGAGACTGCAAAAACAGATTGACTGGACCAACCAAAGAGTCGTCTGTCAGATTCGTACCGTCAGCTTTGACCACTTTTGCTTTGATATAGAGTTGTGTTTGGGAAAGATCAACGTAGTCTTCCCCGGATCCAGGTATGAAAAATTCAATAGGCCCTCCATCAGAAATGTTAGCAATGGGATGGAATTCAGTCCATTGACCCTTTTCGATACTAGTTTGGGTGGGAGGGAGTGCAAATAAATCCAGTTCGGACTTGGTGCACTCGCACGAGTGATCGTGTAGAAGGGACATGCTGAGCCACAGAATTGTGCAGATAATACTAATCAAAGATGTCAAGTGACCTTTTCGCTCTCTTGCTCGGTATAGAAGTGACCCGTCTGCCTTGTGTTTTTCGTTTTATAGACCTGTCACGCGTGACTCGGGTATTAATACTTTGGAGGGCTTGTTTTGTCAGTTGACTTCCGGCTCTCCGGAGCCTAGCTTCGGCTGCTGATTTTATATTCTTTCCTTCCAGTGCATCTTGGGCGATGCCAACACCAGTGCGAAGAGCCTGCCGTCCAAACGTCTTCAACCCAGCCTTTAAGAGAGGCATGGCCGACCTGAACAGGCCTCCCAAGATACCACCAAGTCCAAAACCGCGCTGCGTGCGAGGTCCTTTAAACACAGGCAACCCTTGACCCACTTGTTGTGTGTAGTAATCTTCATAGTTTTTAGAGTGATAGGGAATGTATTTAAGCTTCGTCATAGCGATCAGTTGAAGTACGGTGAGCGCTGCTGTCTGAAGTGTAGTTTCACGATGACTTTACCGTTGATAAATGGAATGGGCTCGCCTGTGTCGTCTCTTATATCTATTTCAATGGTGTCAATGACCTTTTGTTTCAGAGGAATGTAATGAGGGTTGTCGAATATTTTTGAAACGATATCTCCATATTTTCCTTCCGCGTTCACGATCCGTAATAAAGGTGCCCTCTTATCACCTACCGTGTTGTACTGGATGATATTAGTATACACGAACATGGAGTGAAATGGATGAACGTCCACAGGGCGAGGGGCCGTTTGGAGACCCGTGATGATGTCGTTGTCCTCGAACCCAAACAATGTCGCTAATCGGCCGCGAAAAATCAATCTTCCCCCTCCTTGTGTTTGCGTCACAATTTTTTGAATGTATTTATTGTACGATATGGTGACTTGTCCGTCGTGATCGATAGGGGGCTTAAAAGCTGATATAAGTTCTTCAGGCGTAGAATAGTAACCCTCTGAGATCGAGTGCGCGTGTAGACCCTGTGTTCCAACGTTACATACCATATAATTTGCATCTTGGAATACATTGAGCCAACGGTGTGGATAGACGAACTCGGCCATGGCAACTTCCCATTCTCCCGTTAACGTGAGAGGGGAGGGCAAATTTACAAAGAAGTGAGCCAAAGTGTTGTCGGGATGAACATGCATCGAGCTATTGCTTGGGAGCGTCACGTAAAATGCAGCCTCCATGATTCATTCGTTTGCTTAAAATGGCACATGGCTGACGTCCTGGTCGTCTTTATAGAGCGTGCAACTTGGACACCCAGCTATTGAATTTTTCCGGATATCCAACCCATTTCACCAAGTATTCTGGTTTCCCCCGTCGCCTTCTGGTTTTCAGTATTTTTTCAACTTTGTACAGGTCGTCCTTCTGAACTGCATGTTGTAGTTCTTGCTCGTAGAAAGTTCCTCAATTGCTCTCCCTCATAATCGTTCAACGTGTACACAGGGGGGTAGCGGGGGATTCTGGCGTTGATGGTAAACAGTTCGGTGGTCCAGCTTGGTAAATAACTCTTACGGAAAGGCCTGGCGGCCATGCTGATGCGAACCGTATCTCCAACCTCGAACTTGAAGACAGTTTTTAGGGGGTTGAAGTCAGGGGTGTACAGCGCCTGTCTTATTCGATCGACATTGGAAGTATTGACTGACGCCGGGGTGGATTTTATACTTCTGTGAAACGAATGATTGTAGCCAGAAAGTAATGCGGGGAGGACCTTTGTATACTGGTACGTGTTGTTGGCCGTGAAATATTTCCACATTTTTGTCTTCAGTGTTCTGTTAAATCTCTCAACAATGCTGGCTTTGGTTTCATTATTGGTAGTGAAGAAGTAGATATTCGTTTTCTTGAGAAAAGACTGAAACTTTTCATTGATAAATTCGGTACCCTTATCGGTCTGAAGCAGACGTGGCTTTCTCCCTCCTTTTAAAATCTTTTTGAAGGCTTTCACTAAAGTTGTCCCAGTCTTATCTTTCAGAGGAACGACCCACGCATACTTCGAAAAGACATCGATGCACGTCAGCAAATACCTGTACCCTCGATTGTGTTCTTTGAGCGAGGACATATCTACCAAATCTGCCTGCCATTGGTGATCGATGCCGTGCACTTCGACCCTATTTCTTTTAAAATTTCTCCGTATTGGTTTGTGCAACGTGTAGGTCGGCTGTTCCCGCAACCATACAGTTATCTGTTTCTTTGTGACATCGATGCCGTCTCTTACTGCAGCGCGGTAAACAGCCTCCACACCACCAAAAGCGGCGGGATGTTTGGGGTCGTAATACACCTTCTTCAGGTATGCCTCCGCCATCGGTAGAATCCAAGTTTGTAATGATGACGGTGCTTTGACAACAAGCCCATGTGCAACGGATTTTCTTAAGAAAGTGTTGGGGTCCACAGTCGGACTTGGGAGGACAACAGTCCATGATGAACGAAAACACAAAATGACAAGAAAAGACTCGATACATCTTTTAATATGGAGTCCATTTCGGGGTGGCTTGTTTACGGTTCTCTCTCTTCTTTTTCTTACCTCGAAGGGAAAGGGGTGATAGATGTGTAGCTTCGGCAAACAGTCGAGGTAGACCGAACGACTCCTCAGGGTACCCTTTCAGCTCAGCTTTAAATTTAGTAGGATAGTGGGTGACGGGTTCTCTTTCTAACTTGGGTGGTTCTCCTGGTGTTCGCTCTAACTTGGGCTGGTCTTTGGATTCATCACTATTCATTTGCAAGTTCATGGTTAAAGGGGCCTTTCTCTGCCGATTTAAAATGGTGTACCTCTGAAGTGTCTGATGATACAGCTTCATTTTCTCTTCGTCTGTGATATCCTGCCTTTCGAGCAGAGTCCTCATGTCTTCGTCCAAACCGTGCACTACACGCGTTATTGGAGTTTGTTCTAGCAGTCTTGCAGCTTGCAGTTGCGAAAGTGTGTCGTGAGGAACAAGTACCATTTTCTTGGTGTGCTGCATCGTTACTTGAAGAGCAGACCAGCAAGTGCACTCAAAACAGGAGTAAGTAATGCACCCAGGAATCCACCTTTTTGATGAAGAATTTTTTTCTTCTTCTGGACACTAAGTTTTTTGGTGGCGAGGGCTCTGATGTGATGCTTGTATTTTTTTAGTTTTCTTTTGTCAGCGGGTTTCAGACTTATGTTACCATTGAGGATGTTGAGGGCACACTCACACACAAGCGATAAGTTCTTTACTGGCTCCCTGGATCACACCCTGACGCTGTTTGATATTTCCCTTTGCTAGAACTTGTAGGTACGGAGCGTGGTTCCGCACGCGGTTAGACATCTTCAAATGAATGACGTGCTCGGATCCTCACTTCATTTATACCTTCGGGACATACACAATTGGGTTCTCACCCGGAAAATGTGGGTCCTTAGTCTCATTTCCTCGGACGTTTCGGGTTTTAGATCAATGAAAAGGTAACCGTAGGGTGGTAAAGTGGCATCTCGGTAGGCTTCGACCATGAACTTTGATTTGGTGGGATACATTTGTTTTGCCAGATGGTTTATCTGGGAAGCGTCCCTAGGATTTTTGAAGAGGATCAGGTAATGTGCGTTGAGACTAATCGTGCGCATTTCTTTGCCCTGATGAAATAAATTTTGGAGAATCAACACAATGGAAAGATTTCTATGATGACTGCCCTTGGTAAAAAGCTCCGTAATCCGTTTGCTGTTGCCCGTTTCAGACATGAGATCATCGATCACTATCATATTGTTCATGGATCGATGTATTTTCGTATGAAGGTCATCTGGAATACCTTCCACAAATTGTATATTACGAACCACATTTGCCAAATGAGCGTAAGCATGTTGAAACTCTCCGTAGCACCACACGATGTTGTCTGGTGAAGGTTCGATGACCTTTTCATCCGCTGGAACCAGCAAACGTTTTACGAACTGAGTTTTGCCTGAGCCGGTTGGTCCTGCTATCACACAAGTGAAGGGATGTTTCATTTGCGGGTTCATAGTATGAAATGAATACAGAGAGGATTTGTAACTGGTTTAAGTATGACCTAGGGCTTAGGCAATAAATAAGTCAGATAACATACATTTTTTTTCTTTCCTTTTTTTTCACAAGAACAGACCAATAATTTATTTCAACTGCAACTCCAAAAGGAATGATAAAATAGCTTCATTCAACTAAATTTATTTTAGTGTTTAGAAACATGTCCCGTACAAAGTGTTAACTTTATTGACTTATTTGTTATTATTATTATTATTATTATTATTCAAAGTTCATAGCGGGTCAAACCACATAATAACCAGTACGTTCAATTTGAATTGTTTTAACATGTTCAAAGTTTTAACAACAAACTTAAAGACTGAAAACTTTTAATGTATGGAAATTTCTCAAAATGTTTTTCTCAACTATTTTTTTTATTCAAAGGGGGTCCACGTTCAAATTAACAATTAAATCATTAAATTATTTGGTGTCCTTTAGTGTCTGTAATAGAAGAACTATCTTCAAAAATACAACAACAACAACATATGGTAAATTGATAATACTTATTGCAGATGAATGAACTAAAATAATCGTCTTCTAACCTTTGCGTTCTGTTCAAAGTGTTCAATTAAACAAGTCCATTTAATTCCATGACCTCGTTCATGACATGAAACGGGAGAATTCCCGAGTTTCTATCGTCGAAAATGTTAACAAGGTTCAGAGTTCCATTCTGATGTTCAGAGGTCCATTCATTCCGAATATCAGTTATGATAGAGTACACGTCCTCGTCCATTCCATCGTAAGCTTCAACACCAACATGATGTGCTACTGCGCCAAACACAGCACAAACACGGCTCGGTTGAATGTATTGTTCTGCTTCTTCGAAGTGGTCATCCACGAAATCTTCAAGGTAGTACTCAGGAGTCTCGCCGTAAAACAGACACTCGTGATCCCACTGCTTTGGCCAATCAAACTCACACCCTTCGCAAGGTAGACTCTGTTGAACTGCATAACTTATTCTGATGATGTGATCCGTGACGATTTTTGTCATCACTTGTTTCACAAGTGTCCTGATGCGTTTCTTGCGATTCAACACATTCTCCTCGACCTCCATGTCGTGCTCTTCATCATCTGCAACAGATAGACAATACCGTTCAGTTAATCAACAGTTAACATCTTCTTGACTCCTGCCTAACATCTTTGTTAATCAGCTAAACTTGAAAGATGGCTTTAGTGATGGCGGTACTCTGTTGTTTGAGCTGACCCCACTGCTCCACGGTGAGATTAATTCCCCTCTTGCCAGCAAGCAATTTGTTTCCGCTGGGCTTTAAATAGTACTCTCTTATGTTAATGTAGGTGCGACCCTTGAAACGCTTGACAACAGCATATCGCTCACCTCCGATTTGAAATCTCACCGCCTTCCTGTCGTTCTCTTCCTGTTGTTCATCCGGTGGAAAGTACAGCTTGCGCTTGACTCCTGCCTTCCCTTTTACATTCTCTGGGAGATTAGCTCCTACTCTAGGGGTTGAGGCTTCGGTGTCAGCAGCTAATGCCTTGGTTAATTGTTCAACAGCAGCAGACAAAACATCAACAGTGGGTGAATGTGGCTGCAACATCCGTTGCTCACGCAGATAAGTCGATGAACTGGGCAGATCCCACGAGGTCTCTCGTGTGAGCTTGTTGTAAAAATAGCTCTTGCCATGGTGTGTCACACTCTCGGCTTCGCACCACCCAGCATCTATCATGTCGGGAGGAATGAGCTTTCTCTCCTCCTTCTCGATGCGTGCCCCATCGGTCGGTGGTGCCGGGGCCGGAGTCGACGGCAACGCCATCGCGCCAGGTGCGGGAACCACAGGTGTGGGCATCGTGGTCGATACAGGCTCACCGTTCATGTTAAGGCTCAAGTAAGGGTGTCCAACCATTGTCGTTTGTCGACTGTTCACAATACAAGTAGCGTATACGAGCAACAATGCAATGTTCTTGATGAGAATATTGGCAAAAATATGAGAGTTTGGATTAAAATTTCCGTCTTTTATACTCTACCATCCTTCGCGTCGCCGAAACAACCAATCACAAAGAGTGTGTGGTTGCTCCATAAACAATGCGCAAACATTCAACCAATCAACGACAATGCGCAAACATTCAACCAATCAACGATGTCCATTCTATTTTAAAACACGACATACCTTATCTATAAGTATTTTATTTCTATTTTAAGAACCACTTGTGTGGAGGGAGTCACGCGCGCCATGGAATCTTGCATTGAGGAGGATATATATATATGTATATGTATATATGTATTCTCCACCACACAAACTGATTTTGCGCGCGCCCAGACGTGTCTCATTGAGGAGGGAATTGAGGAGGTCCTCCCTTTTTGTGTATTTTTGTGTGGAGGGAGTTCTTGCATTGAGGAGGATATATATATATGTATATGTATATATGTATTCTCCACCACACAAACTGATTTTGCGCGCGCCCAGACGTGTCTCATTGAGGAGGGAATTGAGGAGGTCCTCCCTTTTTGTGTATTTTTGTGTGGAGGGAGTCACGCGCGCGCCCAGACGTGTCTCAACCCGTATTTTGTATGCAGCAAATCATTCCCCCTTTGGGGAGGGAGAGAGGTGGTGGAGAGGTGGCCCACCACCTCTGGGCCACCTCTCCACCACCTCTCTCCCTCCCCAAAGGGGGAATGATTTGCTGCATCTATACTACTCTTATTCTTTAGTTAGAGTGAAGGAAATACAGTACAAAATTGGGTCTGCAATCCACACGCCAGCACACAGTGAGCGTGAAAAGTTTTGTTGGACCATTCCATTTCGCTTTGGGTATGACGTACATGTCATTGACATGCGAAAGTCAAGAGCACACAACCGTTAGTCCACACAGAAATATCCGTTCTTTTTCTGTTATGTAATAACGTGTAAAATAAAATTCACATTTTGTGTCTAGTTCCAGAATATCTTAACTTTTCTGCAAACTAACCTGACTTAAGATAAGAGTCAACTCAAGGTCATTATTCGTTTGAGTTTCTGATCTATTATTATTAAACAAAAAAATTGCCATTCGGCTAGCACTGTAGCAGTGGCAGTGACATTCGCTGCCAAGCATAACAAACTTAAAACCTCATGTGTTCTCATGGAAGATATATCCATTAACCTGTAAAACTGAATTCATCTCGTCAGGAGAGGTTGTTTTAAGCCATATTTTCAACCATATTATATATGGACTGCTGAGCTTAGGAGTAAGGCTTAATGTGGAACAAGCATAATGAACAAATCATTTATTTAATTTTGCATATTGATGTGATTGTGATAAGTAATCTGTTCTAGTGTTTTTTTTTCTTCAGATGGAATGGAATTACGGAAAAACCCAAAACCTGATTATCGTCAGTTAGATAAAGGGGAGGACATACCTCAAAGTGGGTGTTTTGTGAAAGATGATAAATGGCCTACATCTAAACTTTGGCGATTAGAAATTATTGGAGAGAGACTACATGAGGACGAGGAACAAGTTCTTGTTCACTACAGTGGATGGTCTAGTAAATGGGATGAATGGCGTCCCAAGTATGATATAGTTAACACTCCAATTGACCATGAACTCAGTGATGCTTATTTGCTGTTAATAAGTCAGATCAAGATTCAAGTGAAGGAGAACTTAAATCTCTCAAGGATACAAAACTCGGAGGTGACACTTCAGATACCGGTGCAGCGGGAAAACTTTGATGCGTTTGTTAAAGACATAAAAGGTGAACTTAATGAAACCAAGGGTGTAAGGAAAATCTTCCGTGCTCCATTGTCAGCATGGTCCAACGTTCTTGGTGAGGATTGGTGGTGGCGAGTGGGAAATGAAGCCGGTGACTTCGCATATGTAGAAGAGGAAACTCTACAACTGTGGATTACAGAACGCCAGCCATTTGTTGAATACACCAGAGATCTGAAGAAGAGACTTGTGCACCATGGATATAATTGTGTGGTTCGTTATGTTAAACGTACAGGCAACAGTGACATGCATATTCTGATCAAACCTTAAAACTGTGTGCACAAAGAATTTTGTGTGCATAATGTCAAAGCATCTGTGTATTACAGTAATAGCAATATTGCTGTGTATTTCAAAAAACATTGTGATTTGCTATCCAAGTGATTTGGGTGAGTGGGTAATAGAGGTGAACAATTATGTTCTGTATAACTTGGTTAAAAACAGCAACTTTCAGTATCACCAAAGAGAGTGTTCACATGCAGTTTTGGAAACATTATGCAAGGACAGTGGTGTTAACTTGGAATTTGTTGATATTGAAGGTGCAATATCAAAATTAACCAGCAAAGTGAAGAGACTAGTCCCACATGTTAAGAAAGCCAAAAAAAGGTGGTAGAACCACAAAAGCTCTTTTTGACAAATTAAAACAAGATACATATCGATTGGTTCTTGGAGGTGCAAAACGAAAGGCCCAAGATTTGTTAGAGAGTGAAAAGAAACGACGAAAAGTTGTAGAAGATGAATTAATACAGACAAAAAAGCAACTACATGAGAGAAAAAAAAGGGTCTGTGCTTACAAAAAAGAGGTTAAAAGGGCAAAGTTGGTTCTTGCTCGACTGAGTAAACGGCGCATAACAGAAAAGCAAAGGCGTGTAGTTAGAAAGGTTTCTTACAGTACAAGATGGAAAAGAAAGCAAAAGAAAGTGCTACAAAGTGAGGTTAACCTAACATGTGATCTCCTTCATGAGGCAGGTTTTATCCCTAAACATATTTCTGTCAGTGACTTATATGGAAACACAATTGATAAAGTTGCTGCAAATGAACCCAAATGCTCATGCAGTGTGAAAACTCCCTCCATCGATCGTATGCTCTTTGTCAAAGATAGATATTGTATCGGGAACGAAGCATATCAAGAAATTGTGCTTTCTGATACCAATTTGCCATCCCTCTATAGTCTTCAAAATAGAGCAGAAGAACTCAATGCAAAATTTGGTGCAAGGATAAACGACGAGCAACAGTTTGTTTGGGAGCCCCTAGAAAACAAATTGATACGTGCTATGCAAACCATGGCAGCAATGTTTCCACAAATGACTTTGACAGATGGTGATACGGTCGTTGTAAAAATTACAGGTGATGGGACAAGTTTTGGCTCCAGAAAGTCAGTAACAAATATTGGGTTTGTTTTGATCTATGGAAGCTATAAATCTTCTGAACATGTACTTGCACTTACACATCAACCAGAAAAATTTGATGCTTTGAAACCCCTCTTTTTGGAAATGAATCTTTCCCAAGAAATTGAGGAAGTAACGTCGCTGTTCTTCCAGGGAAAAACTGTACATTTGGACTATGTATTTTGTGCAGATTTGAAATTCATTAACGAAATGTTAGGATTGGGAAGCTGCTCTAGTGAGTATAGTTGTGCTTGGTGTAAGTGCCCAGCTAGCAATTATTGGGACATGTCTATTAATTGGTCTTTAACTGATCTTTCAAAAGGTGCTCGTACAATTCAGGAGATTGAAAGAGAATCCAAACTGCCAGGAAAACGCAAAGATCATTTTGCTTGTTTACGGCCCCCCGATGTTTTTCCATTGAAATATGTAAAGTGATTATGGACCCTCTTCATTTGTATTTACGAGTGTCTGATCAGCTCATCAGACAATTAATGAAAGACATTCATACAGAAGACAACGTAAAGAAAAACCAAAAAAACGTGGACAAGACAAAGTGTGCTAATATAATGGCTTTTGAAAATTGTGTCCAGGGTCTAGGTATTCAGTGGAAATTCTCAACAGACAAAACTTCAGGTCTTCTCACATATCGTGATTTCATTGGCCCTGAGCACAAAAAAATACAGAGAGCCATCAACTTGGTAGGTCTTATTCCGTGGCATAAAACGTTTGATAAAGTAGTAAAGCTCTGGGAAGAATTTCCTGTTCTTATGGCAATGATGAAGAAAGACATAGATAAGGAAAATCCAGGAAGTTTTACACTAAAAGCACAAGCTTGGGTGTCTTTGTACAAAGACACATATTTGGCGAAAGATGTTACTGTGTATATGCACATAATGGCCAAACATGTTGAAGAAGCCATGATATTGCGTGGAGGTCTACAACAATACTCACAGCAAGGCTTTGAAAAGCTTAACGATTTCCTAACCAAATGGTTTTTTCATAGCTCAGACCACAAGGGTCCACAAGCATTGAAACAGGTAATGGACAAAGCAAATCGGGTAGAGTACTTGTATCCTACATGCAAAAGGGACAAGTGTTTTGAAATAACATGCAGCAAATGTCATGAAAAAGGCCATAATAAACGTTCATGCTGTGTGAATTTCAATATAAATAAAATATAACTAAACGGTATTATTAAACTTTTTAAAGTTAAAGAATTTGTTTAAACATATTACATTTTTCTTGTAAAAAATTCCTGCAGGACAATTAATTTACGTAATGTAGGACACATGTTTTAATCTATTTAAGTGTTGTTCAATAATGTTAAACAATGAATTCTTCCTTCCAAAGGTGACATTTGTTGTGCTTATGAAACCTACCTCACAAAATTAATTTGTTAAACAAATATTCCATGAAAAAAATAGAACAAGAAAGATTAAGTTATTTATACTTTATTGTTGTGTGCAATTTTTAACATGTTAGTTACACTTCCATTAACATGAATTAAGTGAATGGTTTGGTGGAATTTATTGTTAATAATAATAATAATAATAATAATAATAATAATAATAATAATAATAATAATAATAATAATAATAATAATAATAATAATAATAATAATAATAATAATAATAATAATAATAATAATAATAATAATAATAATAATAATAATAATAATAATAATAATAATAATAATAATAATAATAATAATAATAATAATAATAATAATAATAATAATAATAATAATAATAATAATAATAATAATAATAATAATAATAATAATAATAATGTGTGGACTTATATAGCGCACGTATCCACCAACTAAGTGGTGCTCAAGGCGCATTCTTTTTTACGTGCATTACACAACACACGGGACCTACGGTTTTACGTCCCATCCGAAGGACGAAGCAATTATGGTTAAGTACCTTGCTCAAGGACACAAGTGTCACGACCGGGGCTCGAACCCACACCCATGCACGGATTACCGCACGGGCAAACTGGGCACGTGCCCCGGGCCCAGGAGCCAATAGGGGCCCTTGGTTTAAAAAAAAAAAAAAAAAAAAAGCATAGTACTAGTAGTATTATGCGCGTGTATGGGCCCGTGGTGAATTTGTGCCCAGGGCCTGTGCTCATGATGATCCGTCCATGCCCACACCCTGCTGCTGGCAACACCAGAACTTTAGTTCGGTGCGCTAGACCGCTCGGCCACGACTGAATGAAAACGTTATTATTGGCTAAAAAACGTCTAGGATTTAAAATGTCCGTTTTATTACACCCCCCCGCCCCCCAGTTTACCCAATTGCCAGAACCTTCCCATCCGCACAATGGTATTGACCTTGTTTGTTGCAGTGCTGTGTGCGAAGTGTGGGTCGCACGCGCGCGCGCTGTGTGCTCCTGCACATTATATACGGGAAATATAGTAGTACAATTTTGTGCACGAGAAATTCATATGATTTCTCACCGGGACTTTCCCGATAGTATTTCTCATGTAAGAATTCCCCTTTATTGCCTGGTATCCAGTCTTGTAGGCTCTGTAGCATTCTGTTGAATTGTAACCAGGGAAAGTGCGTCGACATTCTAAATATAACATCTGTTAAAACCCCAGACAGCTAGTAATATCCTCGAAAGGAAAAAATCGACGCAACAGGATAAAGGCTACATCTGAAGATTCATCCTCCAATACATAGTTGATGGTAAGACATTGTATTATCTCAATTCAATTGTATGGGCAGGCGAGTAGCCAGAGATTTTTCATGGGGTGGTGGGGGTGGTAGTCCAGTAAGAATTAACCAGAGTTAGCGACTCGAGTCGCATCATTTTGTGACTTGAAACTTGCCCCACCAGTGTGGCACGGACCTGTATCCTTAGCCACACGTTGGTCTCATTGCCGCTAACGGCGGTGTTTTCTAGGAATTTTCTAAATTCCAGGCGCTGAAATTGACGATATTTGCAACTATTTTGACAGACAAGATGCTAGATACGTGGCACAATAAATGTTTATTCATATGCCATCAAGATGACGTCATTGGTTGTCATGGAAACAACTTCTAGAGGGCGCTGTATTTGGATGAATTATTATGTGCACATGAATTAATGGATAAAATTATTTTTTATTTTTAGCCATGTAGTACACTAGTTATCACTATGGGGGATAACGTATCATTAAGTTGTACCTGGCAACGATTTGTCAACTGTAATGTAAAGAAAAACAAAAGATAATTGTGAAAATATTTTGTTACAGGGTCTCTGGAGCTCATTGTTTAAGCCCTCATCATGTCAAATTCAGCTGGAAATCCTTAGCATTTGGGGTGGGAAGGGATTAATTAAACAAACCTCCATAATACTCTAGCATGCTTTGACTTTAATAAATCTTGGCACATTAAAAGTTAATTTATGTGTCGTCAATATGAATGTTAAGATGAACACTAATTGTACCAAAATAATTACATTATAATAGGTCAAAGCATGATGGAGTTGTGGCGGGATGTTTGATCTACTTCCACCACTAGTGTAAAAATTATCACCTAAGCTCATTATGAGGGCAAACAAATAGTGAGCTTTTTTTTCGTGTTTAGAACATCCAAAGGAACAACAAATATCGGTGGCGGTGGGTTATGGGGGTGCACGGTAGACCGCTCCAGGCCACAGACTATATGAGACGCCGCAGCTGTACGGCTTCGGTGGCTGGAAGAGTACTGCATTTCCAATTGGAGACAAATTATCAGACCAACTAATTCCAGTTGGAACGACAAACTTCATTAGTCCAATTGGTTAGTTTTAATTTGCCAGTTGGGGTCAATTAAAACTGTATGCAAATTAGTAGGCGGAGCTAAGTTTTGACTTTTCCAAATCTTTTAGTTGTGAAAATGTGTTTATGTATTTTGTATGTGAGTTTTTGATAAATCTGCATAGAAATGTGTGTTCTGTAAAATCTAACGTAATTTTAATTGAGGGAAAATTTAAGACAAAAATAAAATAAAGAAAGCATCAAAATTTAGTTTCATATCCATAGCTAAGACATCTTCAAAATTGGCCATTTATAAATGAGATGGTGGTATCATGTGCATGGGACATGCAGACATCTTCATTTGGATAAATACAAGAGATGTCCAGTTAGTCGATCAAATTCACTCTAATTAAAACCAAGATTGGGAAAAACAGTCCATTTGAAAAACGTCAAATTAGAACAATTCCAATTTGAAACCAGTTGCACACAATTATGTCCAATCGAACACAATTAAGTTCCATGATCCATTTGATTAGTGCCACCAATTTTGTATACAAATCAGTTCATTTGAATAAGTCCGATTGGTATGAGTTGAAAAATGGGCAAATTTAAAAACAATTGGAAAAAAAGTTCCATTTCGGACCAGTTGAAAAATGAAAGTCCACTGTTGTCCAATTGGTTTGAGTCAATTTACAATCTTTAAAAAAATCTTGTGAATGCCCAACCAAACCAAACTAGTCTAAACTAGTCTAAGCGGAGCAATGTGAACTCGATAAACCTAACTCCTACTAAAACCAGTCCGTATTTACTTTGAGTGGCAAATAATATGCAGAACCTTCAACGTCACAACTCATATGAACACTGGCGTAAATCTGTGATAAAAAGTGGCGGGGGATTATTTAGAAATTTAGGTGCACGCTATAGCTTGAAGTTCTGCATGTGTATTTTTATTATATATATATATATTTTTTTCAACGAATGGAAAATTCTGGGTGGGGGGATGATCCTATGGACCATCCCCGGTCCAAATAGTGGGGGAGTTTATATCCACCACCCCCGGGATTTACACCCGTGCATATGAAGCATGTAAACACTATTATCGGTACCCAAGGATCTGAAGAAAAAAACCCCCAAAAAACAATGTATCCTAACTCTCTCTCAACCAATTCCACATTCTGACCTAATGGTCAAATTGGTATTTATAAGGTCAACTACATCTACCCAACAAATGACAAACTCCCGGAAATAGTCAGATATGGACTCACCTAATATTTCTACCGAAAATACAATTTGAGTAAAACAAGTCATCACAGTTACCAGTACCACCATTGGCATCATTATTGGCATAATCAGTGATGTGCTGCATTTCAGTTAAAACCATGACGTTGTCTGAATTTTTGGTATTTATCTGCTACATTCCTTTTCATGTATATTGTGCACTTGCTAGTGGCCATTTTTATTTCTAACCAAAAACACATTTCCCCAAGGATTATTCGTGTTCAATTTTGATTGCATTATTTTGATTCAATACAAATGGTTTACCACCCTAATTCAGTTATTAACTAAAATTTTGGGCCCTTGTCAATTTTTATGGACTAGGGGGTGGTTTGGTATTTTTGTTTCCCGAAAAAATTTAGGAACTCAAACGTCGCTCAACAGGGGGAGGGGTGCTAAATGTGGCAATTATATTTGTGAGCTCAATTCTTGCATGCATGCCCAGGTGGGGGTAATTAATTAATTGACAAACGGCACCCAACACCTTTTACACCGTTTTTTAAATTTGTCTGAAACACTTTTCATCGTTCAAACACTTTCGTCGTTGAAATATTCCCATCGTTTACATACTTTCCATCGTTCAAATGCATTTTTGCATCGTTCAAACACCTCATTGTCCCAACACTACATTCATCATTGTAACATTTTGCATTGTTCCAACTTTTGTCATCGTTAAAACAAAAAAATCATTGTTTGGACACTTCATCATTTTCAACTGTTTTCATCGTTCAAACACTTCATTGTTCCAACATTATTCATAGTTCTTACACTTTTCATGATTGTTCAAACACTTTGCATTGTTTCAACTTCCAATGTTTGTCATTGTTCAAACATTTTTCTTTGTTCAAAAAAGAAAACGTTATTTTCTTACGTCTTATAGATAATCGTTAACACATGTACAGGCAGCCTCAGTGATGACGGAACCGTGGTGCTTGGAGCCAAGTGGGCTAGAGACATGGTACAACGACAATATTCAACTGGGAACAGATGCTTTCGATAGGGACTGCCGTTCTGCCGTCAATGAAGTTGTCAGATTCGTTCATAAATTTTGTTCCTCAAATGGTGATCTATTTGATGTTGATAGAGTTGTTAAGGTGAGTGCTATCTATAGTTTTTGTATAATTTGTGCACATTTTCTGTATTTTATAGTTAAAATACTCTACATAAAAATGTAACTACTTATAACAGGATAAAGGAGTGCTAAATTGTACTGCTTCAGTGTAATAAGATGTGCTACATAATATCACTTACATTTGTATCGCTCGTGTTTTACCGATCAATATCCATACATATTTTTTTCATTTTTCCTTTTGGAAAAGAAAACAATGGGATATTTTAACAAATAGTTGTCAGAAGGTTGATTTAATAATAGTAAATAAGAGCTGAAATGAATTTATGATGGGACCCCCATCAGTTCATTGCAATGGAATTCCCTTTATTCCACACCTTGACCTAGCACATGGGGGTGTTATAGGGTGCAGTTCAAGATGTGTCTGAACACGTCATGTGCGCACTAGTCAATGAATTCCTCATGCGACTTGACTTTCACCTGAAGTGACAAACATTTGGACCAAGAGGTACATTACGCATCTGAGGTGTTCACGATTTTGGGACAAGAGTATTGCTAGTCGATAAGTGCTAGTCATTATGTGTTGGTTTCCACTGGCACTTAAAGTGCATGAAGTATCATCCCACATGTGCCTGAAGTGTTCATGATTGTGGGACAAAATATCCACTCTTACATATGTGCGTGAGGCGCTGGCAATTTTTAGAGTGTATGTACTGTAAAACTGTGCTTCTTTCTTCAAGTAAAATAGCCATGATCACATGCATTTCCGGAAATTGCCGTTTAAATAGCGGAAAAATACGGGCATTACATCTTTAACTTGAAATTTAGGGCACTCTGTTGAACTTTGTGAGGCAAAAGCTGCTACGTTGTCAATGTCAGTCAAAATTGTTTTTTCTATTTTAATTATATTTCTGCAAAATGTTTCCCGAATAAGTATAGGTAGGTCATATAATATAGAGCCTAATCAGAAATCTAACCTATTATTTTCTATATAGTTATGTATAGGCCTAGATAAATGCGAAATGTTTAAATGCAATGTATTTTCACACTTACCTCATGAATGCAAAATAAATGTTATTTGCCTTACGTTTTGAATCTAGCAGGTTCTTTCTCAAAGACTTTTCTAAAGAACCTGCTAGGTTCGAAACGTTAGGCCAACATTATTTTTTTTGCATTTGTTCTACAGGTCCTTTACGTTGGTAAGCAGTTTGCAACAACTAATTATCTATTTACTTCTCTCATGACTTAGCCTCTGCATAAGGCTAAACTTTCACATGTTGGTTGTTTAATTCATTTATTGATTCAAGAAATTAAGCATACCCACAAGAAGCGGTTTTTCAAACATTGCCAATTTTGTACCTCCTTCCATTATTAAAATTGTACAAAGAAACTCCTGCCTGTTAACATACGATATCAACAAACGATGCTTTAAATATAAACAGGTGTTATTATGGTCTATATCAGTGGCGTAAGGGGACGGGGGGCACGTACCCCCTGTCGAGGTCTGTGGCCCCTGGGTGCCCCTATTCAGAATTTTGAAAAATAGGTCCCCATTTGAGGCTGCAGTATACAAAATGTTCAAGTATTGACATGCCCCCTAGAAAAAGTGGTGCACCCCTAGTGTCCCCTGAAAATTGGATCCTAGTGACGCCACTGATCTATATTATAAGCAAATCTAGTTGAATCTAGTGTACACCGCCATGCGTCAAGTATAAACATGGATATTTAAACAGTATATTCAATCTTCACTGTGTACAAAACAGACTTTCCTTTTTATTTGAAGTAAAGCATAAATACCTGTAAAAACATGTATATACATATAATTATAATTTCGTATTAAACCTAATTTCGCAGGGTGGATCCCTCGGAAAGGGAACAATGGTAAAAGACCTGTCTGATGTGGACCTGATTGCCTTCATCAACCCACCCTTACAACCCATCGTTACAATTGGGCCGCAAGCCTATAAGGCGAAGCTCTTAACGGTCATCGGAGATCTTAGGACAGCCTTGGTTAAGCTGCGAACTGTGACGGACGTAACGAGTAATGCCTTCTTGGTTAATTTCAAGATTAAAGTTAACCAAAGGACACTGAAGGTTGATCTCCTTCCTACGTCGGACAACTGTGTCGGTCATGGTCGGGGTAGGTTTCTTTATGGAATGCCGGGGATGCATACTTCCCAGGAATTGAGAATGATTTTAAAAGTAGCCTGATGACAGAGATATTAGGCCGTATTCATAAAAATAAGTAATTGCTTTTACTAAAGTAACAACCCCCTTTTACTAACCTTTTACTTAAATGTGTATTCATAGAAATAAGCAATGACTTTCAAGTAAAAGCTACAAATTTTAAGCATTAGTAATTGCTTTTTACTTATAAGTAAATGCTAGAGAAATTAGCACCTACTTCAATTTGTATTCATAAAAATTACCTTCGACTAGCATTTACTAGTGATTGTACAAGCACCTAATTTTTGGCTTGCTGTTTAGCCAATACAGACATATCACATTTTCTGCCATGTTTTTACGTCCAAGACCACAACCAAAGGTGTATAACATCAGGCTTAATCGTGATGAAGTCAACCCTACCACTTACAGAACTTTATTTAGGTTTGACAAAGAAAATGTGGAATGGCTTGCAAACACCTTCATACCACCAAATACCGAGACTCGTGGATGGTACTGTAGTACAATAGCAACTACTTGAGAACTTACTAGCCGTGGCAAGTAACAACTGTAATCATTTAGCAAATGGTTATGAATAAGATTTTTAGCAATTGCTTAGACTAGACCTTTTACTTACCTTGCTGTTGCTTTTACTTATAGCATTTACTAGTTAGTAATTACTTATTTTTATGAATACGGCCTATTGGGCCGGATAAATAAAAGTTAGCAATTGCTTATCTAGTAAAAGCTCAAGCAATAGCAATTGCTTAACAAGTAAAAGCTCAAGGTTAAGCAATTGCTTAAAAATGTATAAATAACCTTCTTCTTTGACTAGCACCTGTTGCTTGGGTGGGTTAGCAATTGCTTATGGGTATAACAATGATGGGAGGTCAGTTCCGATTAGCCTAGTGGTTGTATATGAGGAATGTGTTAGCAACATGGATGCTGCCGAAGAATTGGGGAGTGGTACAAATAGTGAGCAATCTTTGAACGAACTGTTCGTTAGTATAATCAAAGAGTACCCTGTTCTAATCGAGAAAAGTCAGTTGCCGGGGTAAAAAGACATGAAGGCAAATGCACTTAAAAAGCACAAATGTCAATTGCTACCAACACAGGTAAAGCTATGGATGAGAAGCAAATTTTGAAAAAGATAGCAAATATGAAAAGTCAAGTGAAGAAAACAGATGGAATGCAAACAGGAAATAGGAAGATTGTTTTGGTTCCATGGGAACAAGATCTGTACAACATCTTCAAAGGGATGAAAACCGACTATTACGAAGATGCCATGCGCCATTTCTGCTGGTTTCAAACCAAGTACTTCGACTGCTGCTAGCCACTCCAAATTTTCAAAATTGAACCGAAATAATTTCCGGTATCTGGTAGGATTGACTTCATCACGATTTATTCTTTCATTGTACACCTTTTCATGTTCCCTTACATGCATAAACTCGGCCATGATGGCAGGAGTAATGCAACATGCAAGTGTTAGCAAATGCGTAAGCTCCTCATTTAGTGGGCCGGATAAATAAAAAGTAGCAATTGCTTTTACTAGTCATTTTCTTAAATCTTCATTAATAAAAGTGAGCAATTACTTGCAAGTAATTGCTTCCAGTAGTTAGCAAAAGCAATTGCTATGATTTTTAAGCAATTACTAGAGAGATTAGCACTTGCTTGGAAGCATATAAATAAACCAGACCTTTTACTAATGACTTGTAGCACTTGCTAATATTTTTACAAGATACTAAATGAGGAGCTTACGCATTTGCTAACACTTGTATGTTGCATTACTCCTGCCGTCATGGCCGAGTTTATGCATGTAAGGGAACATGAAAAGGTGTACAATGAAAGAATAAATCGTGATGAAGTCATTCCTACAAGATACCGGAAATTATTTCGGTTCAATTTTGAAAATTTGGAGTGGCTAGCAGCAGTCGAAGTACTTGGTTTGAAACCAGCAGAAATGGCGCATGGCATCTTCGTAATAGTGGTTTTCATCCCCTTTGAAGATGTTGTACAGATCTTGTTCCCATGGAACCAAAACAATCTTCCTATTTCCTGTTTGCATTCCATCTGTTTTCTTCTTCACTTGACTTTTCATGTTTGGTATCTTTATCAAAATTTGCTTCTCATCCATAGCTTTACCTGTGTTGGTAGTAATTGCCATTTGTGCTTTTTTAAGTGCATTTGCCTTCATGTCTTTTACCCCCGGCAACTGACTTTTCTCGATTAGAACAGGGTACTCTTTGATTATACTAACGAACAGTTCGTTCAAAGATTGCTCACTATTTGTACCACTCCCCAATTCTTCGGCAGCATCCATGTTGCTAACACATGCCTCATATACAACCACTAGGCTAATCGGAACTGACCTCCCATCATTGTTATACCCATAAGCAATTGCTAACCCACCCAAGCAACAGGTGCTAGTCAAAGAAGAAGGTTATTTATACATTTTTAAGCAATTGCTTAACCTTGAGCTTTTACTTGTTAAGCAATTGCTATTGCTTGATCTTTTACTAGATAAGCAATTGCTAACTTTTATTTATCCGGCCCAGTATCTTGTAAAAATATTAGCAAGTGCTACAAGTCATTAGTAAAAGGTCTGGTTTATTTATATGCTTCCAAGCAAGTGCTAATCTCTCTAGTAATTGCTTAAAAATCATAGCAATTGCTTTTGCTAACTACTGGAAGCAATTACTTGCAAGTAATTGCTCACTTTTATTAATGAAGATTTAAGAAAATGACTAGTAAAAGCAATTGCTACTTTTTATTTATCCGGCCCATTGTAAAAGCACCCTTGAGCGTGACAGTGGCTGGGATTTTCAGAGTGGGAGTCAAACATTTATTGGGGTCAATTTACCGACACAAATCTCAAATCAACCGACAGATGTATTACTGTTGTTTCTCCCAATAATGGACGAGCACTGAAGTCCCTAAACAAATAAATTTAGAAATACCAACAAGTTTGTGAATTTACCGACAGACACTATTTTGGGGAGGGAGGCTGCCCCTGCCACCCTTTAGCTCCGCCACTGCATCATGATGGAGCTGGTGCTATAAACAAATCCACTATTACAGGTTTCCCGGCGAATTCCAAACCTTTTTCATTGATTTTAATACCCAACTTATTCAATTTGATTTGAAAATAAATACTCCTTTCCATCATAGTTCAATCAGCCAAAACATACATTCAAATTCACCAGTTCAGCATTCAATAGTCATTTAACACAACTCATCGCCAAAATAACTACCGGTACGTTCTAATGGAAAGTGTCGCTAAGTTCATTCAATTTCATCAGATCCAGTCGCAAGCGGTTGATCAAGAATTAAATTTTATCAATTGGCATTCATTTGTCACATATTTACTTTCAATTTGAGGACAGATTCCTTTCCTGTCTCATTTGCCTTGCTTGTCAGGAGATTGCATGCTACAGAAAGGAAAAGGGGAAAGCAAACAAAAAGAACTAAATGGAAAGGTGGAAGAATGACGTGAAAATATTGCAAAGGGGAACAAATCTGCAAGATGACCCCGAAAAGAAAACTTAGATTATTGTTTGGTACTTTCAGTTGTTTGACATTGGAATAAAAATCAAGAAATTTTACAGCGACATGTTTTGAAAAAGATAGGCCTTAGTAATTTTCATAACTCACAGCAACAAAAAACATCGGGAAAAATAACTGAAATTTGCCAAGGGCGTAATGGAATAATCTTAAGATGAAATTGATTGCCCATAAACGAAAGCGAAAATAACAAACTTCTACAAATTTCTTTGCGCATCGATAATTGTTAATTTGACTGCATCAATCGCGAAAAGATGCGAAACATCCAATTTCTGGATGAAAGAATTAAAGTCCGTGAATGCCGAAAACCGAAAGAACTAGCTAAACGCCGTTGTGAATGGCAGGAATAAATTAATGACTGCTTCGAAATTAATATAAACGCAACAATATAAAGAGAAACCCTAATGTGATTGGATCAGTCTAAATGGAGTGAATTTGAATGTTCTTTAACGCAAATTAATAACTAAACAAAGGTTTTGAAAAAAGGCTGGGAAAACCTATATTATTATTATTATTGTTATTGTTGTTGTTGTCGTCTGCGTCGTCGTCGTCATAACTTCATTGAGTTATCTTATTAATACTGATTAACCATACTTTGATAAATATTTCATTTTAAACTATATGTTTTTCCTATTTAAAGGGTAAGGTACAATTCCTTTAAAACAATTGATATTTAACATTCCTACTAAGTGTATAAAATGCGATTTTACTTTTCTAGCTCACTCCGACATGTTCAAGGCTATGCTGCAGTTACACAATGACAGCGACAGAGAATTCTACTCTGCGTCCCTTGCTGAACACCAGTTGGAATTCGTCAAGAAACAACCTGGCTACGTCAAGGAGCTCATCCGCTTGGTGAAGTACTGGGCAAATGACTACCTCCCAGAGTATCTCCAGAAGTCCTACCGACTGGAGTTGATCACCATACACCTGTGGCAGGAAGCTGGGAAACCTATTAGCTTCAGCAAAGCCCAAGGGTTGAAGAACGTCCTGGAAGTTCTGACAAATTTGATGGCGCTGCGGGTGTACAAATGGAATTACATTTATGACGCCATTCTGGCACAAACAGCAATGACACAGCTTGGCATGCACAAGTTAGTGAATGATTCAGTATTTTCCCTTTTTTAACATTAAATATGTGATAGTAGAAGGTAGAATGTTTGCGGTGACTTCCGATGGTTATGAAAACAATCAGTATGCCTTATACTTGGGGGGTGGGGTGTTAACCCAATTTTTTTAGATGCCCCTCAAAATATGTACCAACCTATAAGAAACAAGGAAAAATACTCAACAAATCATTTGAGAGAGTTAACCCCACCCCCTGTACATGCCCCCTACAAGATTTGTATTTGTGAAACGGCATGGCATCCTGTCTTCTTGAATACCGTTGGTGGGGTACCAGTCTATTTTGTTTAAAACACAATAACAGGAAAGCGAAGCAATGAAGAGAACATCACTTCCATATTTATTTTAAAGTACTTTCTCATGTTTACCTGTTGAAATGTTAGCATACTATTCCATGACAACCTTTCAATTGCCTTATGAAACAATCTGATTAAAAAGTAGCATTTATATGAATAAAACATAGTATTCTTGTGGGTTTATATGGATTGCAACTGAAGATTTTATTTCTTTATTGCATCAAACTTATTTTATCCTGGAATAATATAAAATTGATATTTGCTTTTAACATTCTTCTAGAAAAGAATTAATTAATAAAATAGTGTAAATGTAAAATAGTAGTTATTGGCCTCAGTTATGTTTTGAACCCAGAAAGTTCTTTCTCAGAGAAAGAACCTGTTAGGTTCGAGATGTAAGGCCAAAGTAACTACTATTTTGCATTTATATACTACGGGTCCTTTAGGTTGGTAAGCAGTTGCTAACATTAACAACATAATGGCTAAGCAGGCTTTTGGATTGTATAATGCCAAAATGTATTTCTGTAAATGATACAGTAGATATAATGCTCTTGAACAAGTTCTGCTAGTAGATGTGAAGCATCATCTTAATATATAGTAATATTTGCTATGACATGTATTGAAATAATCTCTTTTAAGTATTAAGGGTTCTGAGAAGAACCTTTGGTTCTCTCAACATTTCGACCCGTATGCTTTGATCATCTTCTGGGAGAATGCTGGTACAGGAGGGGCTTAAGTTGCTCGGTGGAGGATCCTGATCACCAGATCTTTGGGCTTGCTTGTGCCATTCTTGTAGATGTAGCTATTACCTAAAACAAATTAGAAATACATTTATAATTAATTATGTGTGAAATAACAAATGTATTATTACACAATTTATTTATAGAAAGTGAAAGATAATATTGTAACAAATTATTTAAAAAATGTGCTTAAATATCAGCTGTTTTAACCAACCACACACCATCCCTTAAAAACATTCAAATAATAAGTCCCATATCCCACTATTTTATTTTAAGCTAGGTTTCAACTTCATAGGTTCAGGGGTTACACAGTTGTAAGTCTGAAATTTATTTGGGAATTACCAACTTAGTATTCTCTTTCTCTTACTCTTATATCATCGTTATTGTACAAACTACAGTTCTTTGACAGTAACCACAGGTTAATATTTCATGATGTTTAACATGATAACAAGTCTAAGGCATATCAAATACAATGTTCCCAACTCTCATGGAAATTTCTTGATATACAATAATACTACTTACTAGTACTAGTGGGTGCATGGTGAACAATATTAAAAACAATCTTACCCAACTAAGGTCATAGATAATAACTTCTGTCAGTGTCACTACCCAATTTTGCCAGCAAACAATCCTTTTAGATGATATGATGTATGTACATTTACTATAAAACCTAAATATATAATTGTCTTAATTGAGTTAAAGCCCATCAACCATGTCAACAAACAATGAACAACTGATGAGTAACCATTCTAGATTTACATGTGTGGTACATTATCACATACACAGTCTGGTAACCACCATTATGTATGTCTCTACAGAGCATATGTAGTCAGGGAACATTTACGTTAAACTGACAACAGAGGGTGCCCTTCAACCAAAACCTTCAGGGGGCATGTCAGGGGGGTTAGAAATATCAAATATTTTAATGATTTAGTCTTGTTTCTAATTAGGCTTGGGCGATGACACGATAATATCGGATATCGCGATATTTGTTTTATTCGACTATGATATCGAGAACTTTTCAAATTATTGAGATATCGGCAAATCGCGATTAAAAACCAATCCTCGATTGTCAGTCGTGTCAGAAATTCCATGTAAAAAACTTAGGAAGGCTTCAGCTTTCCGAAGTGAGAAACAAAATCGAACTACTGTGGTAAGCCGACTGTCAAATCACAAAGAAGCCGCCTGACAGGGCGTTGTTTAAAATCCACCGCCACTCAAAGAAATCTATTCAGACGGATTAAGTGTTGGGGATTGAATGGGATATTTGATCCAACAATGTGTAGACAATGTTAACGTCTCACTGTCTATCCATTGTGGTCTGTGACTCTGGCTGGCGCACCACGTGCGACAACATTATATCATGCATATTTAAATATATGCAGAATATGGGCGTTACCTTAAAAATCGACAACAAAATAACATTTGCAGTAATTGAAATAAATCAAAGCATGGATCGGCAGCGGCTCGATCAAAGTTGGGGAATTAGGACACTATTCCATTGTACCATACTGGGACTCTTGATAAACCACGTGACGTTTATTTAAAATAGTGTGAGTACAGTCCAAACTCGGTCATATTTTCCGAAGTGCAAATGACGTGTCACAATCACATGGTATTTATTATCCACGGTACTTTCCAGGAATAAACCTAGTCACGTGTTTATACTATGACATAGTCACGTGGAACGCGAGTCGCATGAATTCGGGCTGGCAATTTATTGTGACGCGTGCATTTGGGTACATTCCTGTTATCGGCTCTAAAGCACTCATGCGTGAAACAAAAATAATCGCGATATTATCGAAAATCGCGATATATATTTGACGATATATCGTGGATGAAAAATATCGATATATCCCAAACCTATTTCTAATAGGCCTGTACATGTTTTGAGGGGGCAGAATATAAAACGCAAGTACGTTATTTTTCACTAAGACCCGATGCATAACCTATTGACACCCTTATACAATATTGGCATTCTAGAAAAACAAATGATCACAGATTCACATGAAATTTACTTGATGTAAAGTTAAAGTTAAACTATTTCTGACTGAGGTGCTATCATTTATTAATTACACAATGAAATAAGCTGAAACTTTTCTTAGGTTGGATATTTATACATATCTCTTGACTCGTATAATGTACATATTGAAAACTTTGGCGCATCTGCTCAACGCAAAACCCGTTAGCCTATTAAGCGCGTAATGTTGAGCTCGTCCCTTGCAACGCCGAGAATAAATTTGATCATTACGGACCAGTAGGACAACTTTCCTTACAATTACGCTCGGGATATTTAAATAAATATTATAAGCTTCACTCTACTACCAAACACTAAACATTTGAAAGTTGAGATAAACTCGCGTTTTCCCGAATAAAAATGTCACTTTTAGGTGAAAAGTCTGCTCTGCAATGACAAAGTAGCCTGATTTGGGTCATTTTTCAGTGGGTCGATGTACTAAATTCAATGGCAAAACTCGTGGAAGCGCGCTCACCAAAAATTACGCAGACGTCAGGGTAGAAGACAAAATTCCCGACAGCTTGATATAAAATACATTATGATTGGCTGAAAAGATATACACGCGTTTTCTTCTGCCAATCAGGACCTTCTTAGGCAAAACCTTGGCCAGCCGAATGTTTGGTTCTGTATCAATTCACACGTGATTGAAGTTGCATTGTTGCGTTTAATTCTCAACAATTTGAGCAATTATTTGACCTATTTCACACAATTCAAGTTGTATTTACCGTATATATATGGTTCAGCACAATTTCTAGCGTATTTGTAGTGGAGTTTGAGCTATATATATTGCTAAAATCCGTCATTTCTGACACTAGCTTTCGCAATTTTTGCACTGATACGGCTTTGGTACTCTTTATGGGCCGCGGGATTATCCCTACAGGGGTGTTTACTGTACAACTCCATGAGCTATGCTGTAGTTTGTCATGATGAAATACAGGTCAGTGTTTTGTTTTTGTTTATTTATACTACTTACATTTTATCTATGTAAGGCAATATTTTTAACAATTAAATGATCATTGATGATAAATGTGAGTTGATTCATTGTGAGAAAAAAGTAAAGAGGCCTTCTTTTCCTATTTTATGAAAAGCTTAGCATAAAATGTAGGCCTCAGCTGAAATTTATTGAGTCAGGTCCTTGCCCAAATAAACCTGATGGTAATTATAGTCACCTAATTTTTAAGTTAACTGAAAAATAATTATTATTATTTACTGCTCATTTAATTTAGGAATACTGCAATACATAGTCCCAACAATCCCAACATTCTGTTCTGAATTGCAGAGGCCTGTGCTGCATGCTTTTGTTAAAATCCATATCTGTTTTTCTCTTTGGTTATAAATTGTTTAACTCATGAAAGCATTTCTTAAGTTGTTAAACATTCAGTTAAAAAAACTACACGATAAAACAGATATAAAATAAAATTTATTATGCCTGGGAAGAGGCCGCTTTGGTGAACAAATGAATCGGGCCTTTGTGTATTCATTTTAATGGTGTATGTTTAACATAAGTGAACATCTTGATAATTATCTTCATTGATAATTTTAAAGCTTAATAACAAATTTATTCTGAATTTTATTTTCATGCAGACTTTATGGCTGAAGTTCGACGTAGTACAAGGCAGCGCCCCACTGTGGACTACAAACGTCTAGCTCGTGGACCAGATTTACCAAACACAAGTGGCAGTCTAAAAAAGACATGGTCAACTTCCAAGTTATTCCCACTGGAAGTGACCGATTCAAGTCTCATAGAAAATAAACTCTTTGTGAAGGTGCATTACACTGATCCCGAATGGAGCCATCAGCGCTATGATGAGTGGAGGGATGCAGCAGATATCGTCGACATCCCTACTTCGTATGTGCAATTTAATGACGAGATCAAGGATATATTTTTGACAAAACTCAGACTCTGTGTTAAAGAGGCACTTCACTGTCAAAGAAAAGTAGATAGTGTTGTGAGCATCAATTGTGATATCCCACGGGACCTTTTTCCAGTACTTTTTAAGAAGCCGCTCACATTTGCCAAGCACCGTCTAGACAGTCTGAATGACTGGGATTCTATCCTGGGAGAATCATGGAACTATAGAATTGTGAATTAAAAGGAGACTTTGCATTTGTAACATCAGGGACAGTTTCCTTTTGGATGCGGGAAAGACGCCCGCTTGAAGAATATTCTGCTGATGGACGCCTAGAGCTTCTACACAGAGGATTCACATTCCATCTATATTTTGTGAGGGGGCTTGGTAACAAACATGACTTTCAGAAATATGCAAATTAAAGTAATTGTTGTAGTAGTCGTAGTAGTAGTAGTAAGTAGTTAAAGTAATTGTAGTAGTAGTATCTGCAGGGAGAATTACAATGTGTGCCATATTTATTTTAGCTTTCCTTTCATTTTGTCTTTCTGTCCATGCACAGCCAGATCTGGACCCATATTTTCCCCATATGGTGAAAGTTGATATTTCAGAATATTTTCTTTTCACACTGATCAAAAAGATAAATGCAAACTTCGCATATGTGAATTTACTGTCAGTTTTTAGACACATTGCTAATAGACACCACTTACTGTTTGAAGACTTTAACTTCAATTTGTCCCTACCATTGCTCGGAGCAAAATTGAGACGTATGTGGACAGCATGGAAAAAAAAAAACAGTGGTCACTGGCATTCAAAGTTAATAAGCCAATGGGAAAAATCACAATACACCTGCAGAATTTATCACAAAACTGGAAGCCCTACAAAACGCAAATTAGAAGATGAAGTTGTGCATGCCCAGGTAGTTCGAAGGAAGATGGAGGATGAATTGAAGAATGTAGGTACAGAGTTATGCAAGTGTAGAGCCGAAAAAGAAGAACTTGAAAGGAAAGTTGATAGGTTGTCAAATCCCAAAAAGCAAAGGCACGGTGTTCGAGGGAGAACAAAAGGTAAATCAAACTACAGCAAGAGCCAAAAAAGTCGCCATAAGAAACAGAAAATTGACTCAGTCAAAGATACCTTGATGGACATAAGTGGCCCGGGTCTCAAACCATGCACTTTCCAATTTAAAGACGATGATGGTGACAAAGTGACTGTAATGTTTAATGGTGGAAATGTTGAGGTTGAACCCCAAAAGATATCGGAACAAGATTTAGATGAAATTATTTTTATAATGGATACGCACTACATAACTGACAGTGGGTATAATGAAATGGCACAGAGACGCAAAGAACTTCCAAAGGGGTGTAGAATTATTAAAAGGCGTCATCAACTTAACTCCACTTGTGAAATATTTCATCTCGATGGAGAGTATAAAGGTGTCTTCAAGTCCTTAAAATCTCATCTCACCAAAAATATTAGCGATCCATCAAAAGCTCATTTAATACAAGATGGCAAAGTGAAAATCAAATTTTCTGGTGATGGTACTCGAGCTGGATCAAAGAAACACATGATCAATGTAAGTTATACAATCATTGGAGGGAGCACTTGCGCTTCAGAACGAGGTAATTATCTTTTGGCAATCGTTCAATGCCCAGAGACAGGAGAGATCATTCAAGCCGCCCTGAAAGAATTGATCGATGAGGTCAATTCACTTACCTCTGTCACAGTAGATGGAAAGGAGGTTATAGTTGAGGTATTCATTGGAGGAGACCTTAAATTTCTCAATCAGGTTACGGGAATTGGTGGATTTGCTTCGATACATTCTTGTCTCTGGTGCAAGTGTTCGAAACAAGATCGTTCTGATGTAAGCCTAGAATGGTCCATGACTGACGTAACCAAAGGGGCTCGTACGGTAGATGAAATAACAGAAAATTCAGGTAAACCAAAGTCGAGCAAAAGTAGATATAATTGTAATACCCCGCCAATATTCCACTCAGTGCCAATCTCCAGAGTAGTGCCAGATACTTTACATTTGTTTTTAAGGATAATGGATCAGTTGGTTTATCAACTTGTATATTATCTCCAGACTTGTGACAACATTGTACGATTATCACCCAATCTTGATTTACAAAATGTGATAATCTCATGCGCTTTGAAAACTTTGTCGCCTCTCTTGGAATATATGATTGGAAGCTTGTCATCAAGGATTCAAAACTTCAACCAAGATCTTTTACAGGGCCTGAACATCGTCGTATTTTAGCAAACATAGATCTGGACATGCTGATTCCAACTAATCCAAAACTTGAACAAATCAAAACTCTTTGGTCAAGCTTCAAATCATTGATAGGCCAGCTTAACTGTGTTCTTTCAGATGATAACATTGACCAGTTTGACTCTTCTGCCAAGGCATGGGTTGATCTTTATAGTCGTGTATATTTGGCTAAGGATGTCACTCCTTATATGCACGTTTTTTCATACCATGTTTCCGAAGTAATGCGCATGTATGGCAACCCGACATATTTTAGTCAGCAAGGGCTTGAAAAGCTAAATGATCTCGTAACCAAATGGTATTTCCGATCAACCAATTTTGGAAAAACAGCACTAGAGCAGATTATGAAAAAACAGCATCGTCTTAGATTGCTGGATGAGAAGTGCAAGCGTACTCTGAATTGGCAAGTAACGTGCAGTATCTGCAAAAAGCAAGACGGCCATAACAAGCGAACATGTCCTATGCGAATGGATAAAAATTCAGGCCTAACGTACAATACAATGTAATTCAATTTTTTACCTGAGGGAGTGAATTTTTTGTATTCTACTGCTGTTTTCCAAAAGTAAATGTGGGATCTAAACATTGATTCTAATGTACAACTGAAAAACCATGCATTATGAACTTTTGAAAGCAAATTTGTTTGAAAATGTGATAAAAATCTAAAATGTTTGGTGATAAAATGTTTTCCACTGTCATGGAAATTCCTGTCATGGAACTGTCGGGGCAATTTACATGTATGACATCCATTTTAGTGTTATTGTGTTTGCATTGATGTACATGTATAGGCCTTTCCCACAACGAAAGTTGATATTGACCGCTACTGTTCATGTGTTCAAAGTTCAAGAAAATATTTGAATGTGGAAGAAACTGCTCTTAAACTGCTGATTGATTTTTTTTTAAATATTGTATTGATAAAGCCATACCCAGCTCAGGCCATTTTTACAGTATAAGTATATTTTTTAAATTCCGTCCAGTTCTGAATAGTACACTATTAAGTGTTACCTTAAGTGTTCATTTGATGTTGTATGTTAGTACTGAACAAAAAGTATCTCTTGATTTAAGAATAAATCATTTGTGTGTGAAAAAGAATTAACCTGTAAAGTGTTCATTATGTTTGCACTATGTAATTCACCCCCGTTGAGTGTAATGGAAGAGTCCAGACGTTTGGTTGTTCTTGGCAACCCCTGATCTGTACACAGTCCTGTGTGTGCACGCGTACACAAGCGTGGGTTGATTTTACCGTGGGACTTTCTGCACTAAACACCCTCAAAGTTTTTAATATGGGATGCATTGGCAGACATTTTACCAAAAGTACGTACTGGCTAAAAGTGTTATGTATCTACAAATTATTGATATAACAGTCGTCTATTTTCACCTTTTTTTTCAGCCCTATCGTGTTAGACCCAGCCAATCCAACAAACAACGTGTGTTTGCTTTACCAAAAACATGACAACATGAAAGTGATTGCCGGAGCTGCTGGGCAGACCCTCCGGACCAAACTCCTGAGAAACGTCACTGTCCACTCAAACTGGAAAGGTTAGTGACCGCCAGTGTTTGTTAAGGGCAGGCCAAGAGAACGAGTGTTGAACGGAGCTTCGTCTTGCATATTATACCAGATGGTACGGCCATTGTCTGTGTAATTAATGTGTGGACAATGCCCATGGATTTAAATAGATGGAAAGGAATTCTAACCAATGAATAAGCAGAATTTCGAGGGAGTGCGCCATGTTTCAAATCACTAAAGCAAAACAAATGCCTCAGGCATGTTTAATTTTCTTTTTTGTTGTTGCTATAAAACGATGTCCAATTGCAGCCAAAATTGCTGAATTGATTGATTTTTGCAGTGCTGTTTTTTAAACGACTTTTTCACATAGGGGTATGAACGTTTGGCCGATTTGTGAAGCCCCTCTTAGCCACCATACTTATATATGTGTGTATATGGGAAATATGGTCACCGCGTATACATCACGTATCACACGATCACAAAAAAAGTTTACCAAATAAAACCACCCAAAAACAAAAGAGCGCATCACCGCACCACTTTTGAAGCCGACCGATGACCAGAAACTGGAGACATTCTTTGTCCTAAGCCATTTGTATACATAATGTAGGCCTACACAAAACAGTCTGTTCACATTCTAGTGGATCTCACAAAAACATGGACTACAGAGTTTGCTAAGAGTTGAAAATTCTCAAGCATACCACTAAAATAAGGTGCCATACAAAATTCACCACTAGGCGTCCTTTTGCAGAAGGTTTTATGGAGTATTGTGGGCAGTGGTTGGGCGTGGCAAAGCTCCATTGAACGCTCAGTAAGTATGACAACCTACTTGTCATATCAGTAATATTTGTTCAATATAAACAGTGTAACAGGCCTGTAGACCTATAATACAGGGTGTTCCCTAAAAAGTCCTCATTTTGGGGGATTATATTTATGGAAAAAGTAACTGTGGATAATCCTGTCGTTTCAAAGGGAAAGTGTTCTAGGCACCAGATACTTGTTTATTTTTTGTGAGAATTAGGAAATATCTGAATTAATAAATTACTCTCTGATTCTTTTTCTTCTTGAAGCCTCCGTACACTATTGGTAATCTAAAAAAAAAAATGATATCATTTTAGACGTAGGCCTAAACGTACTTTGTGTAAAGTTGATGATGGTATCATTTCCTTGAAATACGTTGGTCTGAGGCGTTGACTACAAAAGTAAAATTAGTCAAAGTAATTGCCATTTGACTGTTCGTCTTCCAGAGACGTTAGTTAAACTTTAAATGGAATGAATAGGACTTGAATGTAAAGTAAGATGTAAACTTCTGATGTATTCAGTCGAATTTGTTTTCAGTCTACGTGAATATTTTCATCACTCAATACAATTACATTTATTTGGATTGAGGTAGGGTTGTATTGTTTTACACCAACAATGTTATTCACTAATATTTCATATTGCTTGTAAGAGAAAGATTGTAGTTCGCTTTGTAATGTAAATTTATTATTAGTAACACGCATTACATGTTAAAACATCTCAATGTGTCTAACAAATATACAACAATAGCAATTTTAACACCATAAAGCGCACTAAAAAGTACTAAGCATTTACAATAACAATTAAAATCTAAAATCTAAAAAGAAAAATCAAATTATAAAAATAGCTACAAATCAATTATAACACCATAAAAGCGACTAAATAGTAAAAAGACACAATTACAAAAAATATATATATAAATAAAAATTATGAATTAAAATAATCTCTAAAAAGATAAGTCTTCAGTTTAGATTTAAAATGAGTACAATTATCAGTTAAAAGAAGTTCGTGAGGCAAACTGTTTCACAAACGTGGGGCGCAAACTGAAAAGCACGCTCACCATAAAAACTATTGCATGACAGAGGGTGCCTCAGGCAGAGTTTCCCGTTTGAATTACTACGCAAACTGCGGCTAGGAACATAAAGACTCAGGAGCTCTTCCATGTAGATCGGAGCTGCGCCGTGGAGAATTCTATACGTTAAGCAAATAATTTTAAATTTTATTCGCTCGTTACCGGAAGCCAATGAAGCTTCTGTAGTACAGGTGTTATATGTTCGAATATCTTTGTCCTAGTGATGAGACGCGCAGCAGAATTCTGAATAAGTTGTAACTTTCTAGTTTCCTGTGCACGGAGACCAAAAAGTAAACTATTGCAGTAATCAAGCCGGGATGTGACAAATGCATGAACTAATTTTTCAGTAGCGCTTTGGTCTAAAAGATTCCTAATTCGTCCCAATTTCCTCAACGCGAAAGATGCCGATTTAAACAGGTTCGCAACATGAGTCGACATGTCCCAGCCGCATTCCATAATGACTCCAAGATTACGTATGGTTTCTGAAGGAGCTATGTCAACGCCACCAATCCGCACATCACACCGAGGAACCGGACCTTCGCCAGCAAATTTCGAGGAGAAGTGCACCATTTCAGTCTTACCGTCATTCAATGCGAGCATATTTGCTCGCATTCAATGGCGGATCTCGTCCACACAGTCCTCGATTGCCACCTTAGGAACCCGATCACTATCGCATGTGACGTACAGTTGGATGTCGTTAGCATACATCATGTACTGAAAACCATTACTCGAGAATAATATCCTCCAGTGGAACCGTGTATAAGCTAAATAAAACTGGACCCAACACGGAACCCTGGGTACACCACATTTCAAAGGTTTTGTATCCGATACGGCCGACCCGACTTTTACACGCTGCGTCCTACCCCTCAAATATGAATCAAACCAATCCAGTACCGTACCATCAATTCCAAACGGCGAACGCAGCCTGTGCAACAAGATGTCATGGTCAATCGTGTCGAAAGCAGCCGACAAATCAAGCATAATAAGAATGACAGGTAAAACTTGTAGCTTTGCATGGTGAGGATGATAAGTAAGACTAATTGCGGTGACACCATGTGGAATCTCAATTGAGTAGTAATTAGTTCTGAAAAGAACTGGGGGTACAACTCGACGTTTCGATCAGTATGCTCTGATCGTCCTCAGGAGAATGCCGGACTCTGGAAAATGCTGCTGCTTAAGTAGACTGCTGGAGGATCATCCCATGAATGGATGCTGGAGGATTAGTTCGTTGAGGCGCGCAGGCGGGAAACTGTGAGACTCTGAGACTAGGATCCTAGGGGTTGGGGGAGAGGAGTGTGTGCTCACTGAACTGAATCAGTTGTTAACAAGCACAGGGGAAGGAGGGTGGTTGACTTAGGATATAGGGGATCCCTTAGTCTGGGGTGGGTTATGGACTTAGGATATAGAAGATCCTTCAGTCTGTAGTATAGGTCGCCAAATGTCGCTGATGAAGAAACCGATGTCCTGTGGCACAGTGTCGTGTTTGACACGTGTTTTTCCAGAGTCCGGCATTCTCCTGAGGACGATCAGAGCATACTGATCGAAACGTCGAGTTGTACCCCCAGTTCTTTTCAGAAGTAATTACTACTCAATTGAGATTCCACATGGTGTCACCGCAATTAGTCTTACTTAATAAGAATGACGTTACGCCTTCTATCGAGAGAACGCAGTACATCATTCTGCACCCGAAGAAGTGCAGTCTCCGTACTGTGACCCTCTCTATAAGCCGACTGACACTTTACATACAGATTATTACAAGATAAATGTTCATTAAGCTGACTACAAAAAGGTTTCTCAGTCAATTTGGAAATAAAGGAACGGTTCTGGATCCAAATTGTGTTTCTTTAACAGTGGACGAACAAGAGCATGTTTGAGCGGCTCGGGGAATTCGACTGAAGACAGTGACAAATTTATTATATCAGTAAAAACGGGAGTCAGTTGCTCAACACAGTCATTCAAAAGTGACACTGGGATAGCATCAAGATCACAAGACTTGTTCGGGAGAATGATTATTAATTTTCTTACTTCATCACACGACAGTGCTCTGAAATAAGAAAAAACCGAAGGAATGACACAAAGGGGGTCATTTGGTGAAACTGATGGAAGTGTTTGACGAATACATGCAATTTTTCAAACAAAAAATTCAGCAAATGTATTTGGTAGACTGGCTGTCAATGTTCATAGGAGCAATATATACCATGGTCTTCCTGTTGCCTATGAAGGAATCAACTATTTGAAACATCATCTTTTGGTCTGCCCCAGCTATTCGTTTGCGATGATAGGACGCATATGCTCGGTCAAGGTCACTACGATAAGCATTTCTGACAATCTTGAAAATTGCTCTGTGTACTGATGATCCTGTGCTCTGAAATTTGCGCTCCCATCTGCGGAGACATCGGCGTTTCTCAAGGTGGCTTGCTTCAAACCACGGCGCACGAGGCTTATCTATATAGGATTTTGTCAATAGAGGTGCGACTTCATCAATGATTGCCATCATCTTGGTATTGTATTCATTGACTAGCCCCGAGACACCGCTTCCAAGCGAGACCGTAAGGGGGACGACCAACGCAATACGTTTATGTAAATCAGGTGTGTCAATATTGCGTACCGTTCCGAGAAGTTCGTGTGACTTTTTCAGAAAACGGCTCAGTAAAATTTGAGGGAAAATGAATTGTGCAGTGGTCAGATGGTAAGATGAATTGTGCAGTGGTCAGATGGTAAGATTAATTGTGCAGTGGTCAGATGGTAAGAGCCAATCATGATCAATGCTGGCAACAAGTGTATCTTCAGCCCTCGTGATTAATAGGTCCAATGTATGCCCTTTGTCATGAGTCAAACACATGACATGTTGAGTAAAGTCCAGTGAATAAAGCATATCCAAAAATCTTTTGGCGTCGCTACACTGCACAAACTGGAGTGTTAAAAGTAACACCAACGGTGTTAATTTTTATTCTTTCCCGGTATCTATATGTGACAACACCCTTGGTGTTAATTAACACCATTGCTTAGAATTAATTTTTATCAACACCAAACTTGGTGTATTTTTTACACTATGTATCGGTGTTAATGTATTACAATTGGTGTAAAATGTATTCTTTACCAGTATCGATATGTGACAACAGCTATGGTGTTAATTAACACCAATGGTTAGAATTAAAATTGTTAACACCATTTCCAGTGTATTTTAAATAATGCTGTACATTTAACAATTTTGAGCGTTTTGTGAAACCAAATTAAAATCAGTTGATTGGGGGGGGGGGGTATAATACAAGCCTACATGAACTAAATGCTATGATATTAAAAGTGCATCACAGTTATTAAAATCTTGAGATACAATTAGATTAATTAATTGTAATCTTTTATTGAACAAGAACATTAAACATGAGTGCATCAAATGCAGTACAAAACATTGTAACTGGTAAAACTTCAACACGTACAATACAGCCTGTTTACATGTACACGTAATGTATATTGTAAATTTGTATTTTTACGAGGGCAAAATACAAGTTGAAAACTCACTTACCATTTTCGATGAACTTTTCTAAATCCGCCTGGTAAGATAGGATTTTAGTTGTATGTCGTCCACCCGTAATTATTCGTACTATTGGCATTGTCAAATTAACGATTAGATACGGTTGTTTTTCCTTATAATGCGATGGAATCCTACGACTTTCAACAAAACGTGCAAAAGTGACGACGCTACACGTCACTTTTAATTGACCAATCATTATTGTCGATCTATACGCGCAAGCGCATTTCATGTTTTTAACACTGCTATAAATCAACACCACAGTAATACTTTTTCTACCAGCCCAATTGAATTTAAAGGGTGTTATTTTAACACTGAAAGAATCACCACACCGGTTACACCAGTGTAGTGTTAACCATTTAACACCCGAGTTTTTGCAGTGTATTATTATGATCATCAACATGAATGTTGAAATCTCCGACGACGAGCAGTCGACCTCTGGCATGAATCAGATTCTCTAAAAACGAGGCAAATTCAGTAATGAATTCTGAAATAGTCCACTTCGAAGAAGGGGGGTTATAAGGCGGACGATAAATCACAATAAGTCGGACGACGTCAGGCAGAAAAGACACATTTGCATCAAGTATTTCAAACGTTTTGAATTGAGAAGTTTTATTCAAAGAGCAGTTCAAGCCTAATTTCGAGACAACAGCAATGCCTCCCCCCTTCCGCCCTTTACGTGGGATCTGATGAATAGCAAACCCATCACACACAGATTTAAATCTGCCTTCCACAGAGTCATGGCAGTCTCTAAAGGCATATAAATGTTTATTCGTTTCATCAGCTTGTTAATATATAGATAATATGCGTAATAGCGGCAATTGGGGAAATACGTGACGACAAAATGTCAGAATTTTAAAAAGAAACAAACCACACCCACAAATCACTAAATTGTAAAAGAAGGTTGTGTGGGACATCTCTCAGCAAAGTATTTTGTCACTGATTACATGTTGCATGGTTGCATATTTATCTTGATTCAAACAAAGTGGGCATGCTCGTAGGAACTGTTTTGATTACATTAATTATGTAAATATACAAAATCAAGTCGGCTGTGAGGGTTCAATATATTCTCAAGAAAACACTCGTGGCTTTTTCTGTACTAATATGAGAGAGTGATGAAATTCAGTCAGTGAATCCTGGTCCCCCACCCCCCACTAGCATTTTCAGAGTGGGGGTGGGGCTGGGGGAGGGAACATTTTTTGAGGGTAAAAACTCAAATGAACCGATTGTTTCCCCCGACGATCTCTAAAGGTGGGGTAGGTGTGCCAATTATATTGTGAATTTACTGACAGACACTATTTTGCCAACAAGTGTGTGTGTTTTAATATATTAAAACTAGCTATCTGCAATGCGTGGAAGATTTGAAAGTTCTATTATCTCATACTGTGATCCCTTATCCACGCTCTGCTTAGTGCTCAGTAACCGTGATCAGATTATAATCGAAAACACAAAGAGTTTAATGGGATCGAGGAATACAGATTCGATTCAAATGCCCCCGGGGACGTGGCTAAACCACTAATCAATTTGCATACTCTCTTAATGTAAAAGAGTGAAAACCATTCTTTCAAAGAGCTATATGGCGAACAAGTCTTTGGAGTGGATGAAGAGTGAATTGTTAGCCTTTTACTGTATATTTTACTCGAATCAGAGTGGGTTTTACACCCCAAAAAAGACTTGCCCGTCATATAGCTCTTTAAAAGAGTGGATTTCACTCTTTTACATTAAGAGAGTAATGTGCAGCCTCGTCACCAGATCTTTAGAGCGATATAAGTGCTCCGCGTAGCTGATAAGGGTTTGGGGTACAGTCTGATTCACGGTTTATAACAAGAGCTTGCACAGCAGTAGGGAGGCTGGGACTAGGTCAACCAAATTTCAAATCACACGGTACGTATCGCAGGTAGATATTAATTTCGTCATAATTCGACATTTGTTTCCGATAAAATTAATACAAGAACATTTGACATGTATATGAGGTATAGGCATGATACTATAAATAAAACGAATCTAAAGATTGTTTTTCTTCGAAACAATATTTAGTTTGATTTTTTGTTTATTGTTTTGTAGTTATTCAATAATTATGCGTTGCAGGTATCATTTTCCCCACCGGGGTCTAGTAGTGAGAACGAGTTAGACCCTGGGGACGGGGCTACATAATATGTCGATTTCTCATTTCTGGGAATTCCCCATTTATTTCTCATCTGTGAAATATCCGTTGCTTTGCCTGGTAGCCAGTAAAGTGCATTGTATAACGTAGATTTTGAACCAGGGAAAATAAACGACGTGTTTCCCTTGACTCGTGGCAGCAGTCTCTAATGCTTCGTAAAAACGAAACTACTGCACTAGACAAAACAAGGAAATATTAAATTGGTAAGTAAATATAAACAAGTAAACAATTATTATTCACCAACTCATTGGCAGTTCACCTTCAGGTTTATTTTTCTCCACGACCACAGAATCGCAAATAAAAAATGCATTTTAAAGGGAATGTACAACGTTGGTTTATGCCTTTATGGTAACATGTACCTTAAGGCCAAGAGAATGAAAGTCATAGATTTGCGTCCGGAAAATTTCGAAAACACATGAGGCTTTTTTCATTATTCATTATTCATTATTTCCATTGATCAATAATAACAGCGCAATCACAAGATGTTTCTTCTAATTTGACGTGTCGCCGTACGGTATGGTCGCCTGTGTACGTACGTGCATCCATTATACGTGCGGGCCGCACACACAGGCATGACAGGCGTATTAGATACAAAGGCTCAACAGCGAACGTGTTGTGCACGTGAAGGCGGTACAGTTGCAGGTGCGGATTGGATGGAGTTTGCCATAGTAGTTTAGTACAGTTTTAGCGCGATGCGACCTTTTTTGTGAACGACGTATGCAGGACTAAGACTGTAAGAGAACATGTGCTAATGATTATAGCGCACATACTGGTGGAAATTTGGTAAAAACTTCGTTTTACTGATGTGGATGATTTGGAACTAAATTTGTTTGGTGGAAATACCTTTTTTGTGCAAATAATGATTTTTTTGGCAAATAATGAACAATTTAGGCGGTAGCTTTCGGGACATGCGGGCGGTGGACGCAAATCTATGACTTTCATTCTCATGGCCTAATGTACATTTTGGAACCCAAAGAAATATATCATAAAACAAACCTGTGAAAGTTTGATCTCTTTAGATGCTCACGGTTTTGAGAAAAGAATGAAAAAATGTCAATTGTTTTGGTTTGCTTTAGTTTTACAAAAGGAGGTAACTTTTGACATAGGGCCTAACAATTTTCATTTTCTTAAAAGTCGAATAAGACATTCTTTGCTTCTGTTTTGTCCTGGTTGTGTTCGTATTTATGGAATTATGCAATCTATACATGCGTGTGATGCAGCCTGTTTGGGACCTAATTGTTACACTTCTTGCAAGTGTTGCAAGTGTCATTGTTATTTTCCGCCTGTGCTTGCAATAGGGACCCTTTGTCTTTAATGGCCCCCTTCATACAGATCACCACTACGTTATACATATGTATTGTTATGTTTAAAGGGAAGGTACAATATTTAAAATTTCTAGATTATAAAATTAATAAATTATTATCTAAAAACTTACTTGGAATAAAGCTGGTACACGAATCAATAACTATGATAAATTATTTCGTCTGTAGTGCTTTCATCTTAAAGGAATCCATTGAACAATATAGAGGCCTACTTGGCCAGGGATCTTCTTGACACACTGATGTTCAGAATACGTGCATGCTTGATACCAACAGTTTTATACCAACTTTTCAGTGAACCTTCAAATAAATTCCACAACTTGAAATTCGGTTCAGGCCTACTGTAGAGTTGGATTTTTTTTTCTTTTCAAATTTCCTTGATCTGTTACTATAAGCCAAATTGGAATTGTGATTTTGGAGAAGGGATGAAGAACAGTAGAAAAAGGGTGCCGTTTGTTACATAATTATCTAGCACATAATTTAAGCATGTCAACTTTTATAATGTGCTACTTATTAACATATAATTATATAAAATACCAGCTGACAAGGGAAACTAAATAGGTACATAAATAAATTTTGGGGGTGAACAAAGACAAATAAATAGAGTCCTTATGAAAGTGGAAAAAATATTACAAGTCTCTTACCTCACATTAAAACGATGTAAAATGCCATTGTATTTGATACCCTTCCAGTGCGAAATTTGTTAACATCCAAAAACATCCAATGACGTCACATTTCAAATATATGGGTCTGTACATTTTTGTACAGAGAATTTTTAGTTCATTCCTGAATTTCCACGATATTCAGTCAAAACAGCGTTGAATTTGACTTTTTGACGAACGAAAAGTTCCTGTATGGAATGTACAGACCTATTTATTGTTGACATCCAGTGACGTCACGTTTCAAAATTCGCACTGAATTAAAATGACATTTTACACCATTTTAACGTGAGGCTTAGAGACTTTAATAAGGACTGTATCTATAAAATGAGTGCAGCACAAAACTGAATTTGACCTTAGAACCCTTCTTTAATCAAATAAATGACAGACGGCGCTCCATAATATGTTTTCCCACCGTGTATTTTTTCCAAAACCACAATTCTGATTTGGACTATATGTATATTTTATGGCTGATTTAAATCACGTTGATTTAAATTACTTTTTTGTAAAAGTCTTATTTTAGCAAAATAAATTGACTGAGGGTCATTTTAATCATTTAAACAACTGATTCCATTTAATTACAAAGTGTAGGATGTTGTTTACACATTCAAACGCCCTTACTTTATCAGCATCGACCCGACATACATATAGGTTTTGCATATTATTACCCAAATCATTGTTTTGATTTAAGACCAGATTAGAGTCTAAATTTTTTTGAAGTTTAAATTTCAATTCTTATAGATGGTTAAAAGTTTGAAATTTAAGTTTTGATTCTTGTAGAATATCAATAATTGTTCAGTCAGCACACTCACTTTTGCTTTAATCATTCCATGATCTGTTTACAGTAATAATATCAACTTTGCTGGTGTAAGCTTACCTATATGGTGTATTAGAGATCAAATAAATTTGAGTGATTTTTTCAAAGGCATTAATCAATATTACTTGAAATTTTTGACTTGAAATTTTTGTCTGAAAATTTCTGAATACTGAATTGCGTTTTGTGGATCATGGGTATTAATATAGGAACCTGAAAACACCTTGTTGGTGGGTGTAAGGGTGCGAGATTTAGACATATCAATATTTTGAAAGTTAAAAAAAATCCGATTTAAATAACAAAAACCTGATTTAAATTTTAAAAAATCAGATTTAATTTGTTTTAATTAAAACAAATTGCCAACCTTGCTTGTCATTAGGGTCATCAGACCATAATATAGTATTTTCTGTAACAATTGTGAATGCTTTTTTAAATTTTTCTCATGACTTAGACTCGCCATTGAGCTAAAACCTTCACATGTTGGATGTTTAATGTATTATCTTGATTCAAAAAAGTAAGTATGCCCGTAAAAGAAGTTTTTTCAACATAACCAATGTGTTGTACCTTCCCTTACATAGCCTCGTCCGTGCTAATAATACATTATTTTGGGGATTAACTGCACGGCTGGATGTTGTTTGGCCTTTCGTTTAATTTCACTTGGGGACCTAAATATCTAAAATATGGTCGCTATCACGTGACTGTATACTTGTTTCATTTCAAAATAGTCGTGTGCTTGCTTGTCTGTCTGTCTGTCTGTCTGTCTTGATGGATATTTGGATGTTTGTTTGTCTGTCTGTCTGTCGGGCGGTCTGTCTGTTTGTTTGTTTGTTGATTGACCTTGAAGGACATCATGTTGTCATAGTGGTACTTTATTTGCCTGTCACCTCTGTGGCTCGGGTTCGAATCCCACACAGATCGGAGCCAACATCTGGATTGAGATGTCACTCTCAGTCCCTGCTTGATCGTGTGGGGTTTTAACAAAATAATTCTCCTCCCACTTCGAAAAATTACAAGTTATTCCTTTTTACTTCCATTGGTCCCTGAGGGATAACAGTGATCTTCAGTGATCAGGTAACCCAGGATAAATAAGAAAGTGTTTGTTTTTGTTGTTGTTGTGGCTTGCTTGTTTGCTGATTTATATAATTTATAAATAATTTATAGATTCTTATCAAGATACCTATCTGATATTACGCATTTTGTTGGACATTAGAAATTTTGAGTTATTCATCAATACTTTTTAAGACGAAGACACGTCGTAAAACATGGGGCTGACAGGATCCAGAGATGTGACGGAGGAAGAGCCTTGGTGTTTAGTTCCAAGCCAGCTAGAGACATGGTACAACGAAAACATACAACTTGGAACAGCGAATTTCGATGACGACTGTCGTCGTGCTGTTGACAACGTGGTTAGAAACGTCCACAGATTGTGTTCCAAAAATGATCTTCTGTTTAATGTGGATAGAGTTGTTAAGGTGCGTGTTCGCCAGACCTAAACCTGTTTGGTGTAAAGTCGATAATAGTGTAGCTTATAATAGTATCAAACATTACTTGAAATCTGACCAAGGCACGTCGGAACAGTTTTGTCGCACAATTTCGCCCCACTAATAGCTATCCAAATTACACGTTGTAGCCATTGCACATGTAGTGCATGGTAGGCATACACACTGTACATATAGGCAGTAACCATTCGGGCGATTCAGTTCGGAACGTGTACGAGGTCGCAATGCACAAACGTATCCACGTATTGATCTCACTGTATACAGTGTAATGTACTGAGTTTAGATTCGTTTGAATCTTTCTGAAAAAATCAGAAACTCACCATAACACATTTTAGGCAAAAGTAGTCATACCCAGTTCTGATTTTTAAGCCCCCAATATGTACGTGTGTATGTATGAACCCAATCTGGGGACAGCGCACAGAGTGTGCTGAATTTCTTGAGGCAGAAATCGGTACGGGATGAGGGTACCGCGGTAAGTGCGCACGACGACAACAGCCTTGGTCAAGGCTGTAACCGCATATATAGCTATCGAATATTTCACCTTCACACGTGTATACAGAACTGTAATAAAAACTATTACAATGACTAAAAAGTTCGTGTTTGCCGATTAAACATTTTGTAACTATTTTCTGGTTTAGCAACACAACATAAAAAGCTCATGGCCAAGTCTTCACATGTTGGTCGTTTGATGTGTATCTTGATTTAAATAAAGTCAGCATCTTTATATTTATAAGCATTTTCGCCAACTTTCAAAAAGGCTACCTTCCTTCTCATTTTGTGATGCAGGGCGGATCCCTTGGAAAGGGTACAATGGTAAAAGATCTCTCTGACGTGGACCTTGTTGCCTTCATCAACCCGCCTTACTTGAAACCCGTCGCTACATTGGGGAAAGAGCTCTACAAGGAGACGCTCTCATCCATCATCTCGGATCTGGAGACGGCATTGAGTCGGCTTCATAATGTCACAGAAATAGATAGTGATATTTACGTGGTTAAATTCAAGATCAACGTCGGCCAACGATGTCTCAAAGTCGATCTTCTTCCAACGACGGACAACATTCAAGTTCATGGGAATTGTAAGTAAAAGAAACCTCTTCAAAGTATTCATTATCAAATACATTTACTCGTAGGCCTGACCTCGTCAATGATGATTGGTTACGACAAAATAATATGCAAAACCAGAACAAATATTATTTCGAGGAACTCCAAAATCTTTAGATTTTGTTATTTATAATATCATGCATATAATTGTTTTTATTTATTAACACGTCCAATGTTTTTATGATTCATTAATCGAAAAAGAATGCCGTATTTTGACGAAATACCTGCAATACGTAAGATTTCTAAGTTGGATGGCCTAATCCCAGCATCTCTAATGCAGCTCATACTCTTATTAGTAACCGTGTCAGGCTATAACCCAATACACATCGGCTACAGGTACCGAATATAAATACATATCATCATCATCATCCTTCGGCCTCAGCCGAGATGGACTCAACGACACTTTTCCAGAACTTTCTGTCACTCATGGCTGTATTTAGGTCTTCTCGCATCATTCCAGTATCTCGACAGATCACATCAATGAAGTTGAATGGGCGTTGTCCTCGCCTGTTAGTGGGGAGTTGCCATAGAAGCAGGTCTGAGATGACTTGATCCTTGGCTTGGTGGCAGTGTCCAGCAAAGCGAGCTCTCCTCCTTGCCACTGTTGTTGATATTGGAGGGATTTCACCATAGATTTGTTGCATGGTTGGATGGTCCCTCCAGTTGAGATTTTTGACTCGCATTAGGAGTCTAGTGTAGGTGCCATCTAGACGGTTTTGCAGATCTTTCTTCATCGTCCAGGTTTCTGCACCATACAGAAGGATGCTTTCAATGCAGGCACGAAATAGTGAAATCTTTGTTTTGGTGGTGATGTTTGACTGCCAGATCTTGTGGAGTTTATTGCAGGCTTTCCATGCTAGACCTTTCCGAACCAGAAAGTCTTTTCTACTGTCTGCAACATACGAGCCTAAATATTTGAAATCTGGAACCTCTGGTAGATGACTTCTATCCTTGGAGATGATATTCTTGTGGTCTGGACCTTCATTTATAGTCATGGACTCAGTTTTCTTTGCATTGAGTTTGAGGCCAGCTTTTGCTGCTGCAGATTCAAGTGATGTGAGGTCTTGTGCATTGGTCAGTAGGTCAGCAGTGATGGCAATATCATCTGCATAGTCTAGATCTGTGATGTGCTTACTTTGGTGACGCTTAGATCTTTGAGGTTGTGTGGTTAGTCCTTTAGAGTGCATAATATCCAGCGATTGCCTTAGAATGTAATCAACTGTTATCACGAAGAGATATGGGGCTAGAGTGTCACCTTGTAGAGATATCTTCTTCTTCTGAGGAATTAGTTGGGCTATAGCAGCACATTATAGTGGTTTGTGAGTTCCCTTCCATTGTCACGCAGATAATCCACTCATTGATTTTCTTTATGCTGATGCGGACTTAGCGGCTCTTTTTGATAGCAGGAAGCCTATTCCACCAATTGTAGAATTTTGTTTGTTCTTGTATGCTGACGCTGTGATGAGGTGGTAACCATCAAAAGTTTCAGCCATCAGCTCTTCTGTGTGAATAGTTCTGTGTTCTTGAAGACATAATTATTACATCAATCCTGTATTGATGTGCATTACAGACTAGCTCTTCCTTCCTTGATGTATATGCTAGAGTCCTGGAGTTGAATGTGCTTATAATAAATGGGGTCTTGCGTTTAATGAATCTGTCTATTCCTCCTTTGCCTCCGTCAGAACTAATCCCTACATCTGGCTTTAGAATTAGCTCGTCATCCTTTATTGACTGATCCATAGTTGGCGCACTTGGAATAGGTTTGTCAGGGGAGCTGTATCGTTGTGTACTCATCTTGTCGTTTGCTGAAATGAACTGTGGGCGCAACTCCTACAGTTTAATGGCTAGCCAATGGTCTTTTTTGCGTCAGTACCTTGCCTTGATGAGCCACTGCATCTCTGCCATCTCACCCTCAGAGCCATTGTTATTTCCAATTGGAGCTGGACCCTCTGCCTCCTTGGCTGACTTGGTCTTCGTGCACATTCTGAAGAGGGCTGACGATCCCTCACATCAACCCATTTAGGTTAGTGTTCGCCTCACATATTTCGCCCGACAGTCAAATACATGTATCAAGGATTTTTAATATTGAAATCGTCTCGTTCCAGGACGGGAGAGAAGTGGGATCGAGGAATACCGATGCTGCTCGAAAGTCCTGGTGATGAGGTTGTCTTAGGCTGTGTTATACAATTATTATATGATCGAAAAGTCTGTTGGAAGGCCATGTGACTTCCCATGTTACATATTTCGTATCATACTCCACAGTCATTGGCGGATGGGTGTGTAAATGGGGGGGGGGGGGCACGTGGCCCCTTTTTTCTCGCCGTGCACGTAAATTTATCATACTTCCCAGCTAACATGCATACGTTGGGCCAACGTTGGCCAACGTAAGAATTTACAGTTGGCCCAACGTCGGCAGTTGGCGTCGCCTTGTCGTTATTTTTTCCATCGGGCCAACGTTGGGTCGACGTCGGGCCAAACCTGCCACAACGTCGGCATTTGTTGGGCCTACGTAGGCACGTCCAACGTTCGTATGACGTATTAGTAACACGTTGGAACAACATAATATTTTATGATTGGCCCAACGTCGGCAGTTGACGTCGCCTTCACGTTTATTTTCTCCATCAGGCCAACGTCGAAGACGTTAGTCCAACGTTGTACCGACCATGGGTCAACCCCGCCACAACGTTGGCACACGTTGGACCAACGTATGCATGCTATGCTGGGTAGACCTACACTGTAAAAAAAATTCCGTTAAAATTCCCGGTCAAACGTAGTGCAGCGGGTTTTAAATATTTCCATATATTCACGGGTACCGTATTTTCATAACTGGAAATGAATCTACGGTTAACGTATTATTTACGGTATTTAAGCAGTTAAGGTTGAAACGTCCACGGGATGCTGCATTTACTATGGGATGGATTTGTAGATATTAATTGGGGTTAATCGATGCAATTGTTTATTTTACACAAAGTCTTTCACTTACCAACACGTACGCGTAGTCTGGTTCCTTTTTCAACGACCCCTCTCCAGCTACTAATGTTTAGAACATGTATCCTTTATATACTGTCTTTTCAAATCTCTTTTCAAATCATGGTGTCATGCAATTATAATCTATATTTCAATATTTGAAATTTTGAATGTACTTTTTTACATCAAAATAGCAGAGAACACCAAAATCTTACCTTTTTATCATAAAGTTAACAGTGAATATTTGAAAATGGCTTAAAATGACCAATTTTCACATATTTAAACCTTGGAAATGATTCGAGCACAAAGCTAGGTCAAATTAAGGTCACATATTAACTACCGTACGTTGTGCCAACATTGAAAATCGACCTTGTATACTGCACAACATTTGCCGACGTTGACAAAACCTTAGGACGCAGACGTTACGTTGCCCACATTATAACTACGTTGTGCCAACGTTGAAAATCGACTTGTTATACTGTACAGCATTTGCCAACATTAGCACAACTTTAAAACGCCGACGTTACATTGACCACATTATACTTCTGTTGTGCCAAGGTTGAAAATCGACCTTGTATACTGCACGACGTTTGCCGACGTTGACAAAACCTTAGGACGCCAACGTTACGTTGCCCACAGTATAACTACGTTGTGCCAACGTTGAAAATCAACCTGTTATACTGCACAACATTTCCCGACGTTGGCACAACCTTAGTACGCCGACGTTACATTGCCCACACTATACTTACGTTGTGCCAACGTTGAAAATCGACCTTGTATACTGCACAACATTTCCCGACGTTGGCACAACCTTAGGACGCCGACGTTACGTTGCCCGTATTATAACTACGTTGTGCCAACGTTGAAAATCGACCTGTTATACTGCACAACATTTCCTGACGTTGGCACAACCTTAGGACGCCGACGTTACGTTGTCCGTATTATAACTACGTTGTGCCAACGTTGAAAATCGACCTGTTGTACTTCATACTGTTTGCCAACGTCCGTACAACGTTTAGAAAGTGACTCCGACCTTCCCAACGTCCGTTTTTTGACGCCGACTTATCCGACGTTCACCGACGTCGGCCCAACGTATGCATGTTAGCTGGGTTCTTTGAGTGCGCCCCATTTTTGGCAGTGTGCCACCTTTTTAGAGACCCTGGGTCCGCCCCTGTCTACACTTATTGGTTAAGCATTGTTTTCAACTAAGAAATAAACATTGCTGTTTGATTATTTACAGCATACTCACGAATGTTCCGTGATATGCTCGAGATTGGAAATGCGGGAAGACAGTTTTACTCGGCTTCCCTCGTCAAGCGCCAGTTGGCCTTCGTTAAGGAACAACCTAGCTATGTCAAGGAGCTAATCCGCCTGGTGAAGTACTGGGCGAATAAGTTCCTCCCGGAGTATCTCCAGAAGTCCTACCCACTAGAGTTGATCACCATACACCTGTGGGAAGAAGCTGGAATGCCCGGCCCGCGAAGACTAAGTAAGGCACAGGGTCTAAAGAGCGTCCTTAAGGTTCTGACAAATCTGGAAGAGCTGTGTGTGTACTGGCAATATGGTCATGACGACGTTGAACTGGGAGAATTAGTAATCAGTAGACTCCGCATGAAGAGGTGAATGAAAATGATAGTATTAAATCCAATATAAATAATTTGTCAAATGTCTGTAAATGCATCCATACTTCAACTTTATAAGAATCAAGATATGTTTTTAAAAAAACTAACTAAATAGTTTTAGCTTAATATACTACTCAAAACAATTTAGGGAACACCGGATTTTTAACATCAAATAGGTCTGAAATGTTACATGAACCGGGATTTTCATTTGCAACCCCCTCTCTCTTTCAGTAGTCATGTCATGAAATGTGTAATCACTACATGCATCCTTTATCATCTGTTTCATTGTGCAGTTGTTTCTCATCAATTCTGTGAAACATTGTGTTTATCTGAAATAAATGATCTTGCTTTAATTGATATTATTCCGGTGTTCCCTAAATTGTTTTGAGTAGTATATCTTAGTGTGTTGTTTACGAGAAAACAGTGAAAATGCATTCAGACTTTTGGTATTTATTCTGACGTGTAAGATCTGTCTTCGGATGAAATTAGTTTTGGAGATTATTTCCCTAATATTACTAAAACGAAGCACATGAGACTGAAATATTTCAAGAAATGTTTGATATCATCATCAACTTTAAACCAAGTAAGTTTATTATTATTAGTAATACAATGATCATTTATGTTTTTCGAGATTAGCAAAATATTGTAAAGTGGCGTCAACATTTTTAAAGGGAAGGTACGCCTACATTCTCATTGGTCACGTTTGCAAAACTGCTCCTATAAATATACGTACACTCTTTGAAGATACATTAAACGAACAACCTGTGGAAGTTGTCGTTAACGAGGAAATAGTGAAAATACAAGGTTTTACTATCTATATAATTTAGGAGTAGTCTTAAAACAAACAAATAAACAACCCAACAAACAAACATGCTTATTTTTTACGACAAAATTATTACTAGTGAAGATTAATACCATCAAGAGATTTACACCAAGTAAGATTTAAATTAAACATTTGTCTTATCTTTAATACTTTGAGTTCTTATTTTCCCCAGACCTATCGTATTAGACCCAGCCAATCCTACTAACAACGTGTGCTACCATTACCAGCTACGGAACAACATTAGTGTGATTGCCGATGCCGCTAAGAAGACCCTTCAGACCGAACTCCTAAAACGCATCACTGTCTGCCCATCGTGGAGAGAATAGCCACCTCTAGAGTTTGATAAATGAAAACCACAGAGTGGTCTTTACTTAATTTGGACAAAAGGAACTTAGCTTATTTGTAAGGTTGTATAGTGGCTTGAAATAGTAGATTGGCTAAGATATTGGCTTATAGTAGTGGTAATTCCAAAATAACAAAACAATTCACCTATAATGTAAAACTTATTTGGTATAAAGCTCAAAAACGTTTTGAATATTTTTCTTCCAAACATGTGGACCATACAATTAACCGAAAAATAGCTAAAACTATCACAGGTCACCTTCCCTTGAAAAGTGTTTAATGTATATCTTGGTTGAAAGAAAGGATACTTTTAAAAAAAAACTGCGGCGTGCCACGCTGCTTATTTTTTAAGTAGGTTTGTAAACAAAATTTAATTACTCCGTTGATTCTTACCCCAAATTTATCAAATTCCGTAAGTTCACTGTTGAAGTATACCCAAATAGCATGGTTAATTCCCATTAGCCTGCTTTGAACCATTGACCCAAAAAATCCTACTGCAAAAAGCATGGTCCCATAGGACCGTGTACAAATCCTAATCCCATCTGTCAACACAAGGCCATTGACTTCGGCTCCTAAGCGGCTTATCAAAAGCTATCAGTTACCCACTATGGTGTGCCAGAACATGATTCCAGACAGGCTGGAGCCATCAGCCAGAGGGTGAGAGATGTTTATTCCTATAACTGCTATGGGTACACATAATAGGGTATATTTTATGTCGATTTGGGGTAGGGGAAAAAGCGTTATCACAACTAAAAGAAACATCAACCTAAAGGGCCCTTACATTTTTTGTTTGCTTCAAATTGTTGTCTAGGGTCTAGAGGACCTCTAGGCATCTGTTAAAACCATTGGCAGTTGGTAGTGTTCAACGCAACAGAAGTTATAGCGCCCCTTCACACCTACTGAAAAATTAAGCGCGATGCAACCGCGCTGTTCGTATAAGTGTTATGGCGCGTCGCAGGGTTTATTAATTAAGAAGTAGTTTTGCCAACAATACAATACCTTTAATACCTTTAAAAAGTTGTACTTGTCTGAACAAATATATTCACGAATCATATTTCTTGATTTAATTAAAACGAATGCAACTCTTTATTTTACAATTTTCATGAAGATTCCATTTACAGTCTCCCATCGTAAATATCCAGGCATGACCCCAGGTAGGGATTGTACCCAGTCAGAGGTGGGTCCAGGATCTCAAAAGAAGGGGGCATACTCACAAAAGGAGGGTACACTAAAAACGTATGGTAAATTAACATGGACGACGATTAAAAAGGGAAACATGTCCCCTTTTGCCCCCCGCCGATCCAATAATGTAACCAGTGATAAAACATCAATTATGTGTCTTCCCATTAAGTAAATGTTTCCAAAACGGGATATTATGCTTGCAGTCTTGAGGAACACATTCACATTCATCTAGTTTCCAATCTATGTATTCGATACTGTTTCAGCAGTAATCTTCCGCAGTTGATTTAATCATTTAAGAACAGTAATTAAAAGTGTATTGTAACTAATCGACATAGTATGACCGGCCTACACATACAAACCTACAGCATTATTTAAATCAGTATTTGTATTCAATTTGTATATTTACAATAACCTTTAAGTGCTGTATAAGATTACTCCTGGTAATTGATATAGCCCAGGTTTGATTCTCAACTTTATATATACTACGGCAGTGTATACAGAGTCTGTCAAATTTTGGGTCGCAGAATACCTGTGAAATTATACTTCCATTAACACTTTTGGCGCTCACACTTTACAAAGTTCATAATGTTAAGAAACCAGACTTTATGATTTCAGCTCAATGGGAGCTCGAATCTCCGTGAACATTATTTAACATCCATTCACATTTTCAGGCCAGAAATTGGGACAATTGAGGAGTGAGCGCCAGTGCGCCTCAGTCGGTTATTCTCAGAACAGAATCTGAGTAAATTTAAGCGCATAGAATAAATGCTCTATTCATGTCACTGGGCCAGGCCATTATTCCTTTTTAATTTTAAAATTCCATGGGTTATTTATGACTCAAACAACTTCTCAGAAGTATAGCTCACTATGATACTTTTTATTTTAGGAAATAACAAAAACAAAGTGGCTTCAATATCGATTCCAAAAATTCAAATATTCAGGAGTGTACATTACTGATAACATTTATATAAATCCATCCATAAAAAGTGTTAATAAAAATTAAGATATATATATAGGCATACGTATATAAACCATCATGTCAAAGTTTCAGCTTATTTCGTTGCATCGTTAACGAGAAAATAGTAAAAATGCATTGACATATCTTGTATGTATGCAATCTAATGTGAAATGGATCACCGGCCGGTGATCCATTTCACATATAAATTTGTCTACAATCAGGTTTTCTCGAAAATGTCAACATGCCAGACGAAATAACTTGGAACCATCACCATCTTAGCTTGGTTATTTTTTAGGTTCATTTTTTAGGTTATTTTTTAGGTTTTAGGTTCAACTTTAAGGATTCATCCAGTATATATATATTTTAGGTAAAACTTGTAGCTTTGCATGGTGAGAATGATAAGTAAGACTAATTGCGGTGACACCATGTAAGAATCTCAATTGAGTAGTAATTAGTTCTGAAAATATATATATTTTATTCCATGTAGGCCTAGCAGTTAATTTAAACGAATCTAGTCTAAAGCATAATTTCAAAATATCCAAAAAATCACTGTGTTTCCATGATTCTTAAATAAAGACATGATTTTGTTTGATAATGCATACCCAAAATTGATTACCAAAAACATCATGCTTTCTGTTACCTTTACAAGTTTGTGGCCCAACCGTCTTCAGAACCGAATGAAGTTATTCACTAAGTGTAGGCCTTTGATAACATTGTCCTCCTCGTTATAATAAGAAATGTAGGCTTATTTCTTTATACTGTTGATCATTCATAACAAAGCTGCCGTTGATGTGTTCTGAGCGATTACCAATGACTCCTGATTTAGATCTTATATTAATGTTCTGATTAAGTAAACTAATACCACGAAGGTCAAGGCGATTCCTGACGACTTAACACACAGACTGCCGCCTGAAAATAAACGAAAAATGTAAATGAAACATAATTGCACGATACCCAGCTGTTTAATTAATCAGTTTATTGTTAACAATTATTCCTAGAATTAAAAATCCTTAAATTGTTATTGTTTACAAATTGTAAAGTTCTTAAAATGATCTTATAACAACTGTTGATTCTGTTTGTCTTAAAGCAATGTTCAAAGAGCTGCTAAGTAGGACATTTTTAAGCATTGTAACACAGGCCACTAGCAAAATTACACACATTTTGTATGACTGGTAATCTACGAAACCTGTTATAAGGAAGTGTTTCTGGTAAGCAGATCTTTAAAAAATAAATGGACATTGGACCTAATTCCAAAGCAGAAAATTTAGATGATCACATATCATTGATTAACGGCCAAAGTGGTGATAATTATATTTTGGCTCGTAGTCTGTTCTATAATACTAGGCCAAATATATTTGCTGAGCAATATTTTCTGCTTAGCAGCTACATGACACCAGATCAGAACAAGATGTCATTACTAATATCATTTTGCTGAATGAATGATGATGTACAGGAGCATTCATTTTCAAATAAAATTGAGTTGGGTATTAAATTGAATGAGTCGGGTATTAAATTGAATGAGTCGGGTATTAAATTGAATGAGTCGGGTATTAAATTGGATGAGTCGGGTATTAAATTGAATGAGTCGGGTATTAAATTGGATGAGTCGGGTATTAAATTGAATGAGTCGGGTATTAAATTGGATGAGTCGGATATTAAATTGAATGAGTCGGGTATTAAATTGGATGAGTCGGATATTAAATTGGATGAGTCGGATATTAAATTGAATGAGTCGGGTATTAAATTGAATGAGTCGGGTATTAAATTGAATGAGTCGGGTATTAAATTGGATGAGTCGGATATTAAATTGAATGAGTCGGGTATTAAATTGAATGAGTCGGGTATTAAATTGGATGAGTCGGGTATTAAATTGAATGAGTCGGGTATTAAATTGAATGAGTCGGGTATTAAATTGAATGAGTCGGGTATTAAATTGGATGAGTCGGGTATTAAATTGAATGAGTCGGGTATTAAATTGAATGAGTCGGGTATTAAATTGAATGAGTCGGGTATTAAATTGGATGAGTCGGGTATTAAATTGAATGAGTCGAATTATTAAATTGAATGAGTCGGGTATTAAATTGAATGAGTCGGGTATTAAATTGGATGAGTCGGGTATTAAATTGAATGAGTCGGGTATTAAATTGAATGAGTCGGGTATTAAATTGAATGAGTCGGGTATTAAATTGAATGAGTCGGGTATTATATTGAATGAGTCGGGTATTAAATTGGATGAGTCGGGTATTAAATTGAATGAGTCGGGTATTAAATTGAATGAGTCGGGTATTAAATTGGATGAGTCGGGTATTAAATTGAATGAGTCGGGTATTAAATTGGATGAGTCGGGTATTAAATTGAATGAGTCGGGTATTAAATTGAATGAGTCGGGTATTAAATTGAATGAGTCGGGTATTAAATTGGATGAGTCGGGTATTAAATTGAATGAGTCGGGTATTAAATTGAATGAGTCGGGTATTAAATTGGATGAGTCGGGTATTAAATTGGATGAGTCGGGTATTAAATTGAATGAGTCGGGTATTAAATTGAATGAGTCGGGTATTAAATTGGATGAGTCGGGTATTAAATTGAATGAGTCGGGTATTAAATTGAATGAGTCGGGTATTAAATTGAATGAGTCGGGTATTAAATTGAATGAGTCGGGTATTAAATTGGATGAGTCTGGTATTAAATTGAATGAGTCGGGTATTAAATTGAAATTCGCTGGGAAAACCTACAGGTCAGTAAGCTGTAGGTTGTATCCTCCCTCAGTCGCAAGCCGATTATATTTCGTACAGAATACATTACATAATGGTGCAACAAAACATTTGCAAATATTTGATGATATAATGTGTGGCTCTATTCGCTGCGTGAAATGCCAAGTTAGGGCGCCCCCTGCACTCGAGTGTGTCAGGCCATTTACCAATACCGCTGGTGTGTGCAGACGCCGTGCGATTGAAAACGTTCCCGCAAAATTCCCCGAAACTCTAAACGGTAAGTCTGGCAAAATGTTCAAAACATAGAAAAGGTATGCATGATATTTAGAGGTGGGTGAGATGAAGGGATGCAACAAGAAGCATTTCTGGTTTTTATTAATTTTTTTTTATTTAATCAATAAAACAGTGATAGAACCTACTACAATCGCTGTATACGTTTGTGGCACGCAGGATCCATATAATGTCGCCGCGAACTACCACAAACTCAGAGTCTAGGTACATTTTCACTTGATAGATGGCTACAATATGCATGGAACACATATGATGCTCGATATGTGCGGCAGAGTGCACCCCCTCCTATTGTGTCTTCATTGTGTTCCAGGAATCTTAAGAATTCTTCAGAGGATTTCGGGGGGGGGGAGAGGTACTAGGTCCGTTAACAATAAAACAACAGTGTGTTAGTGTATAGGGACATTTGGGGGTGGGTGGGAGTGGGAGGGGGGTGGGTGGGAGGGGTTGGGGTGGGTGGGAGGGGGAGGGTGGCACTCTGCTGCATGTCGAGCATGGTATAACGGAACAGATAAAGGCCAGGGCATGTTTCGAGTGTCTCTACAGGTGCACTGGACAAAACAGGGATTCCAAACAACCGGCCGATTATCATCGGGCAAGCTTACGGTTGATAGCATCTGCACTATGGTATAAAGCAGGCGGTCACAGGTTTGGAGGTCAGCTGGGCTCTCCAGTGGACTTTTCTCACGCATCAACTTCAGTTAAGGGCAAAATTACATCATTACTAATTAACATTATTCCTGACGATCAATAATTTTTTTGTTTACTTTCCCTCTTACCGCTAAGTGTGCTAATATCGGCCTCAGTCACTTCGTAGATGGACAGAGTCCCACTCACTGTACTGGTTACAAGCAAATGCGGTCTACCACTGGGGTGATCGGAAGCTGGAATAAAACTACAAAATACACATAAAATAATGATAGATTAACGAAAGACATTTATAGTAATTGTGTAAAATGGGAGATGTGATTTTGCAGGAGTAAAATCAATCAGGATCAAAACATTAGTGCTCACTGATGTAAATCCAGTATAAACTATATACAATTCAAGTCATGTATACAAACCAACCTTTTGTAAGTTTCGACTTATTTCATTGTGTTGTTAACAAGGAAAATGCATTCAGATTGTTGTTAATTCTTATATGGAAATTATTTCACGCATTTAACTAAAACGATAGCATAAAATGCAGAAACATTTCAAAGGATGTTTGATATACCATCATCAACTTAACACCAAGTAATTATTATATAAAACTGTGATCACTTATGTTTTTAAACATTACCAATAGTGTATATGGGCAATTCCATGGTTAATCACGTTACATTATTGAGGTATTGGACCCACTGTTAATGCCATAATATATATTTCACTCATCAGTTTTTTTTCACAGTAGTTACATTATACCCAGACCTTACTCAGCACAAAATAAGAATTTCATAAATGTGTTATATGTACGCTATATAAGAGGAAAACAACATTTTATGCATGTCCGTAAAATGTAACGTGAGTAACCAGCATTTTTCTCTTGTATACTGTAGCATACATAACAAATTTCTGAAATGATTTTGTTGTGCTGAGTAAGGTCTGGGTATAATGCAAATACTGTGAACAAAACTGATGAGTGAAATATATAAGTAAGGAAATTATGGCATTAAGAGTGGGCCCAATACCTCAAAAATGTAACGTAACCATGGAATTGCTCATAAACGCTTTAAAGGGAATGTACAATATTGGTAATATTGGCAAAACTGCTTCCACAGGTATGCTTATTCTCTTTGATTCAAAATATACATTAAACAACCAACCTGTGATAGTTTCAGCCTTTTTTAACGGAATGTGTCGTTCAAGTGTAAATGCATTCAGATTTGTTATATTCATTTTAATTCGGAATTTAGAAAAGAGTTCTCTTTCTAAATTCGACCTAAGAATTATTAAAAATAACAATAACAACCTCGGATGAAATTAATTCTGTCGGGAAAAATAAAACAATAAACATTAAAATTCGATGGTTTTGGTTTTATTAATTACCAATCTTAACCTTTTCTTTAATAGAGCCGCTAAAAATCATCCGTTTGTTTGTTGATACTTTATATTACTACGTAATATTCTTGAATACATTACACAAAAGCTAAACTTAATGTGAAGTTGGTAAAGGTATCAATCATCCTGAACAGTTATTCTGTCTCAAGTGCTTTTTTGCTCTATGTGTTTTCTGGAAACAAATGTGAAACAATGCTTTCTCATGACTAAGACTCTAAGAGCTGAATTTTTCAAATGTTGGTTGCTAACTGTATATCTTGATTGAAAGAGAGTAAGCATTGTACCTTTCCCGTTTAAGGAGTCATTACTTACTGGAGGTCCTCAGGATGAAGATCTCCAAGATTACGATTGTTGAGTAGTTTGTTGAATGTATCGCTCGTCCCACCAGCTCTGTACATGGACTCGAAAGTCGGAATGGCAGAATGTTCTGGGAAGTTATATACCATCAACGAACTGGATCGCTCTTGAGCAACGAATAATAGCCGTTTGCCATTAAGCTCACCCAGCGCCAAGGCTTCGCACTCTGCACCCTAATAGTTTAAACACAAAATAATGTTAAACAATTCATTGGGGAACGTCCTAGAAAATCCCAAATGCACCCTACAAAAACAAGCCCAGTTTATACGCGACTGCAGAAATAGTACGGTACCCTATCGGATACGTCCTTACTTTGTTATCTGAACGGCCATCGAACTTATCCTCAGGTGTTTCGTGGCTTGGGTCATTTGACTTTCCTTCGGCGTTGAAAACCTCTGGATAGTAAATAGCGTGCTTCCTTTCAACTTCATCCCCACTGTCGTACACCAGAGAGAAATCGTCCGCTCTGAACACTGAGAAACTGCGACCGCCATAGAAATACAGCTTGTCGAATTTGCTAGGATCCTGCGGGTTGCGGCCGTCTACTGTGCTGAAAAATAATCGGCCTGTGCAAAAGAACATTCACAAGATATTAGCAAGCAGTAATAATTATTTATACAAAATGTTGATATCAGAAGATGAACCTTCAGAAGATAATCAGTAGTAATTATACAAATCCTGTGGTTGGTATTAGGTACAATATTGTTCGCTTCGCGCTGTGACCGTGTTCCATGAGTGCGGAGCAAACAGACTTGCTCACACGTTTCTTTTAATTATTGCTTATTTAACTTTCTTTAAAAAAATATGGCTTCAGTTCAGACTTACCTAGTTCGTTCTCGTTGCTCAGTGCATCCCGTAGCATTGGTGACACTGAATTGGACAGGTCATTGTCTGTTTAACAGGTATATCAGAAAGAATGACAAATGCTAAACAGTTAAATGTAAATGTCAATCAAAAAGTGACACGTAAAACAAGTTTCACAATATATCGGTTATTTAAAAAAACATATTCCGTGTGTTGTGATGTTTCACAATCGATTTTCCTTTGAATCGTAACGCCACTTTTGTTATAACTGTTCTTTTTATTGTAAAAGGGAAATTCGAGTTTTAAATGAGATATTTCACAAAATAAATTATCGAAGTAGGCCTATTATTAAACAGTCCAGAACGTGCAATTATTTGACTTGATTTTAATTTATCAAAGTGCACCATAAAATAATTTATTCACTTATAGATGTATCGCTCGTATTTTTCACGGCAATTTACTTTTCCTTAAGGAAATTAAATTCCCTTTGAAATGTCTTCTATAAATGTCTGAACAAGAGTTTTTTATTTTTTATTTTTTTATTTTAGTTTAAAGGGCCTGTCTGAAAGCAACTCAGTCAAAACAATTAGTAGGGACAGATTTTATACTAAAAAAGTGTAACAAGTGCAGACCCAGGGTTTCAGAAGGAAAGAAAAATGACAAAAAAGGTGACACAAAAACAGTATGGTTAATTTGCATACATGACAATCACATTAATTTTGATACAATAATGTTTTTTGAAGAATACCAATATTTCATCGTGGCTTTAAATAAGATAATATCTCAACATACCGTCGATAAATTGTTCACCGCGTTTCGCTTCTTTCCAGACGTTTTTACCAGCCGTATACTCCAAGTTAGCACCTTCATTAGCAGTGATGATGTAACCTATGCCATCCACTTCCATGTATTTAATAGCATCCGGCTGATATATACTGTATATATCGTACGCTGCAAAATTAATCCCTTCAAAATGACAAGAAAATTTTATATTTTAATCATTACATTTGGATATGATGCGAGATCAAGATACCTCTTCCCTGATTCTGTAACCACTGCCATTGTACTGGAGAGTTTATTGAGTGGGGTGCACCCTTTTTTTTAGGCCATGTGTATAGACTCCGTCTACATATACACTGAAACGCGAGTGCACGACGGTGGATGTCCGAAGCAGCTATTCAACACTCGTTTTTTTTTGTTTTTTTAGGTGTTCGGGTATGCACCCGAAACACCTATTGTTTTTGTTCGGTTTAAAAATATATATATTTCTTCTCCTTCTTCTTCTTCTCCGGATAGATTGTCTACAAAAAAACACATACTTCCAAACTTCACATGAACTTGAAACTTGGCATGTACTTAACAAGTAGATGAAACACGAGTTGTGAGTGACCCCAATTTGACCTTACTTCCTGTCCAAACCGGAAGTCAAAATTTAATATTTAAAAAAATCTAGTTTAATATTTAAAAAAATCATATCTCAACAACCACAAGAGGTAAATTGACATTTATTGTACCATTGTATAGATTGTTAATTGTCGAAAAATATTTACACAAAGGTGACCCCAATTTGACCTTACTTCCTGTCCAAACCGGAAGTCAAAGTTTAATATTTAAAAAATCATATCTCAACAACCACAACAGGTAAATTCACAATTTTTGCACCATTGTACAGATTGTTAATTGTCAACAAATATTTACACAAAGGTGATCCCAATTTGACATTACTTCCTGTCCAAACCGGAAGTCAAAGTTTAATATTGAACAAAAATCATATCTCAACAACCACAAGAGGTAAATTGAAATTTTTTGCACCATTGTATAGATTGTTAATTGTCAAAAAATATTTACACAAAGGTGACCCCAATTTGACCTTACTTCCTGTCCAAACCGGAAGTCAAAGTTTAATATTTAAAAAAATCATATCTCAACAACCACAACAGGTAAATTCAGTTTTTGCGCCATTGTACAGATTGTTAATTGTCAAAAAATATTTACACAAAGGTGACCCCAATTTGACCTTACTTCCTGTCCAAACCGGAAGTCAAAGTTTAATATTTAAAAAAATCATATCTAAACAACCACAAGAAGTAAATTAAAAAAAATTGTACCATTGTACAGATCGTTAATTGTCAAAAAATATTTATACCCCAATTTGACCTTACTTCCTGTCCAAACCGGAAGTGAAAGTTTAATATTTAAAAAAATCATATCTCAACAACCACAAGAGGTAAATTCACAGTTTTTGCACCATTGTACAGATAGTTAATTGTCAAAAGTATTTACAAAAACATGACCCCAATTTGACCTTTACTTCCTGTCCAAATCGGAAGTCAAAGTTTAATATTAAAATAATTTCTAAATTCAGTATTGTATTGTATTCAAATAAACTTCTCGCGAGAACTTCAACAGACGTTAACATTTGACTTCTCCAACACTTCGAATTGATGACGTAACCATTTTAACTTCAACCGAACACTTTGTTTTTGTTGTGACAAAAACTTATATCTAGTATCTAGTTTTTTATTTATTATTATTTTTTTTTACAGAGACTACTTTTGAATTTACCTGATATCTGGTGACTGTGTTGTCTCTTTGTAACAAAAATAAAACAGTGATTCCTTCTTACCTCCATCTTTATCGCTGGCATCAAGAAGTAAATTCTTCCATGACTTGAAACCTAGAGGGTAAATGTCTGTTATGGTGTCTGACGTTAGGTCTATCACTGCAATTGCATTGTTTTCCTATATCCAAATTAAGAAAACAGTTGTTTAACATTTTGTTGCACAAATATTACAAAAAGCCGTCATTCTGTAAAATAATAGTAATAATAGTAATAATAATAATAATAATCTATATTGCGCCATATCCAAATAAATGTTCAAAGGCAAACAATTTAAACAAAATAAATTAATGTAAAGCCCACTCGTTGAAAGCAGTTTTGTCAATCTTACCTTCCCTTAAATTTTCATTAAATTTTCATTAAATTGTGTTCTATCATCTTCATATTCACCTGCCTTTCAGAATCGCGTAGCGTAGTTATATTGTATTGTCAGTTTTGTTTTATTTGCGAATTATAAAATCACCCCTGACAACGGAATATTTGAATCCTCTAGCCGACGCGGCCATTAGCCAATGATACATGTTTAAATATTCCCGCGTAGACTCCTGCAGCCACTAGTATTTTTTTCAAAGCGCTTTTAGTATCGTAGGACGCTTTTCTCGTTGCTACAGAAATTACGTAAGAAAACCGGCCATGGTTATTGTCCAAACATTGTTCTGTATTGTTGTGGTTTGTTTGTCCATTGTTTGTCTGTCGTAATATCATTTAATTTAGAGTGATTTGAATTTTGTGAGTTTGCGTGAAAGTGAATGCTAGCTAGGTTTGATAAGAACGATTTTAATCAACGAACTGTGATCCTCAAAAAATAGAGTGTGATCGCTGAGTGAGTTTGACCGGTACCAACTGCCTTGAAGCCCCTGAAGCAACAGGTGTGGCGATCGGCCAGAGAATTTCAGTCCTAGCTCGATCTGATCAACGACTTGGCTAAATCAGAGCCAAGTCAGATTCTTCAAAAACCGGTCTCAATTATTTCCTGCATCGCAACACTCAGCCTCGACACATCGTAAAGTTCTCACCTGAGCAATAACCGCAAGTTTATAATTAAATATTGTAGAATATTTGATTGTTTAAAGTATTGAGAATTATTACTTGCTAATTTGAATTGATGAACAGCATATGTGCATATTGGCATTAGCATTGTGAGTATGAACAGACACCACAAGATTATTGAATATGGAAATTAAGTTATACTAAAAGTTGTCATAAAGTTGGAGTTATCTTCTAATGATTTAAGAAGGTTTACTGATTGTTAAATATTGCAGAATTGATGGTTTCATTTCAAATTTATGATTACATGATTTTATTCCACGAAAATTGCACAGTTTGGGTTATATTTTACTTTATAGATGGCCGTTTCCTTGGGGACATATAAACTGGCAAGTGGGACAATTCCAGGGATAAGAGCATCCAACCGTAAAGTCTGACGTATCATTTCTTCCAGTATACAATCGGATGGCTACAACATAATTTTTATAAAAAAGTGGGTTATAATTATAGAAATAATATTAGTGGATTAAATTAGTATAGTGCAAGATTATATAAATTTATAGATTGTGGATTTATTATTTGAAGCTTTAAAGTAACTGTTAAAGCCTAATTTCATCATTACCCACAATTATTCCTTTGTAAATATTTGTACATCTCTGTAAATACAACAGCTTAACTTTAACTTTAACCTGGTCTCATTTGTTCTTCCTTCAATTGTTGTTTATTAATTAATTACCTGTGGTCATCACTGTCATTAATAGAGATTTACTAGATAAATTAGAAAGTGGTAACACTGCCCCCTATTGATAACACTTACCTGAAGGCAAATGTATGCCTTTGTTTCATCTGTATTGTACGTGATATATTCGGGTTCCATTGATTGAGAAAAGGTAGTACGGTTTTGACTGATCTCTCCTCTGTACGGCCATCTAACACCTCCCTCAACGTAATCAAGAGCTCTGAAAAACAGATAATCAATATTTAACTTTTAGTGATTTATTTAGTCAGTCAGTCGTTATAATCTGGGTGGCACATGCATAATCGCATAATCGCAATCGTTAAATTTTTTCGTCGTTAATATTTAATTTAAAGAAGAACATAAAATAGTTATAGCCTAATTAGAATGTTGCTACGACTGTCACGCGATATGCATGTGCCACTCACTTAAAACGACACCAATTGTAATCCAGACTACCAGATTATAATCTGTGCTTGTTAATAGCAAGATGAAATTGATCCTTTTGAGACGTTATCTACTGACACAAATTTGGAGTATCGGGTGCGGAACTCAACCCAAGACGTAACTCCTGCATTTATGAGTACAAATGTCTTAACCTCTCGACTACCGAATTTACCAGTCGACAACACATGTCGGCCATAGTCCTATTTGGCGATAGGCATTGCAATTTGCGCTAATGGATAGATCACTCTTCAGGAACCAATTTTAACTAGATTAATCCGTCTACAAAATTGATGGGAAAGAGTGGGTTGGACAGGGGCGTCTCCGAGCTGTACGAATGTATGACTTTGACCATAAATAAATACATTTTAACACTTCAATTCTAGCTGCCGAGTTATCTGTACATTTTGGGTGGTTCCTCCCAAGATTGTAAATTCATCTTCAAGAGACGGCAAAAGTGAATGTGTTATGTTTTAAAATAAGAAGCTGTTGATTAAACATTTAAAGGGACGTTGTCAAATCTTGACAGATAAATTTACTGACAGTTTTCTACAAATTAGTTTACAGATTTAATATCGCACTGGTTCAGTTTTACAAAATTTTACTAATTTTGCCTTGTATTAGGCTAATTGGATCATAGAATAGAATATTTCATAACATAATTTTCAGCTTGCTTTGACAGCAATTATATGTGACAAAGACTGCCAACAATAATTTCGGGACTATTGTTAAAGGTGTCATTTTAAATAATTTGTTTTCCTTTTCTCAAGTAAAATACATTTCCAATTACAAACGAATTATTTGTAAAATAGCGAACACACCGGTGATACATCTTTATTGGAAACAAAACTGTGCTAACCTTGTATTAAAAGACGTAAAATCTAAGTCGGTATTGCTTAAGACGGTTCCTGATTCGCTGAGATGAATGACAGAAATAGATCCCTTTTTATCAACAATAAAGCCGTCTTCCTCTACACTCTTCCCCTCATTGGCTACCAGCACGGTACGGCAGTCATGTGTGAATTTCAACATATCAGGTTCGCTGCCGACTAAAATAAAACCACGGAAATACTGTTATTAAAGGGAGGTAATTGTGGCAAAACTGTTTGTGCAAGCATACTTTGTCTCTTTTATGTCCTTTGAATGTCCCCCAATTTGCCTAAATTTTTGTTGTTCAAAGAATGTAGATTTGCCTCTGTGAAAGCACGTAGAGGCCTACCTTCCAGCATTCAGAGTCTGTTGTGCGTTCTGAGCTTTTGATTCATATTTTGGTGGGCCGTCAAAAAGTGCGGGCGTTACATTTGATTTACTGTCTCCCTTACTCTAAAATGTGGATTGGACATGTACCCCCACGTCCCCCAATGATCGACACCCATGACTAGACCTGGCAAAAGTCTGTTGCAATCCACCAACAATCTGTTCAGGCCTCAGGGTTACACCTATGTGGTTTTATATTATCTACCTTTGGGGTGAGCTTTCCCAGGTCATCGTGGGTAGAATCCATCCATACTCCGCGTTAAAATGTTGGTCTTGCAGTACTTGTTTATCCGACTTTATATCCACATCGATTTTGGAGAAAGCCATTATTCTTTCATCGTCATTATTCTGATAATGTTAATACTGATATTAAACTCGACTGCACCTATGGTTAAACCAAGAGCATGTGCGGCGATCTGGAGGGGGGCATGTCAACCCCCCAATAATTACCGACCCCTAAAAAACTACTCTGAGCACAGCCATTACTTCTTGTCCTTTGTATTTTTCTTTTACAGACACCCCATTAGCCTATTGAGACCTATTCTATCTTACAATGTTCTTCATGCTCATATACCCCTTAAAAGTGTCTAGTACGGAACTTAATATTGTGAAACAAAATACTTCGTATTTAAGAAGAAAAATTTCAAAACAAAAGTAATTTGTTGTATTATAACAAGTGTTAGGATTATTCAGTGTGTCTGTGTGTGAACGTGTGTGAACAATGTGTGTGTGAACGAACAAAGGAATACCCCATGTGCGTGAGGGTGAACGTACACCATTCGTTGTGGGGTCCAAAACACAATAGAACAATTGGACCCCACAAGGTAACTATAGAAAATCTTGTACCCCACAGGAGAATTATAAGGAAAAGGGATAATAGAACGAACAAAGGAATACCCCACAAATCAATGTGCGTGAGGTGTGTGTGTGTGAACACACATTCATTCGTTGGGACGTCCAAAACACAATAGAACAATTGGACCCCACAAGGTAACTATAGAAAATCTTGTACCCCACAGGAGAATTATAAGGAAAAGGGATAATAGAACGAACAAAGGAATACCCCACAAATCAATGTGCGTGAGGGTGTGTGTGTGTGTGTGTGTGTGTGTGTGGAAATTCCCCTTCACCCAAATTAAAAATTAAAAAATTACCTGGGGGGGGGGCAATGCTTTTGTTTTTGTACATAGTATTTCGGAGGGAAGGCTACAACACCAACAAATTGTGATTTAACCAATAAACACTATTTTACTGACAAGTGAGAAAGTGATTATCCTCTACCCCTCCCTTTGGCTATACGCTACTGAATACATGTCAAGAATGTCCACAATGCATGTTCCAGTATATATTGATTGAAACGTTGTGTTGTCAAACCAATGGTTCTTCTTAGATCCAACACTATTACTATTTCTTATAGATATTACATGGTGCTACCACAAACCTTCCTAGACTTCTATTTTCCATACAGATACGAAATAATTACTTTCAAAAAGTCATTTCACGAAATCATCTAGTCCATGAATCAAGAGTAACAGCATGATAGGACCAAATAACATTTTTTTTTTTTTTTTTGCTAAACAATGTAATAATAATAATAATAATGTGTGGACTTATATAGCGCACGTATCCACCAACTAAGTGGTGCTCAAGGCGCATTATTTTTTACGTGCATCAAATGTACATCAAATGACAATATGACGGTCTCTCAGCCCCCTTCCCCACCAAACAAATTAATAAATAAATTTAAAAAAATTAAGAATTAACTTTTTTGAGCTGTAGACCTATCGCGCCTCAATTGTCTTTACACACTGATATGCTATATCTTGTAGTGACGCGAAACGGATGTCATCTCCCAGTCCAAACGGGGAATGGTAACTTGAAATGTAGGACACGCCGAGTTTACGTTGAGGATCAGCACGTCCATGCATGCCACCAGACCCAGGATGTCCAAATTGTTGCACACCCTGGAAAACGACAAGGGAAGGAAGTTAGAGTGGAGATCACAATCAGTGGCAAGTGTGAGTTTATAGTGTGTGATTGACAGGCTATATGGAAAGGGGAACGTATAGACCATTGTATAGTCCAATACAGACAGCATATGGTATTTTAAAGTGTGACGTTATTTAAACATGAGCCAATACGCGCGCGAATATTATGACATATCTACTTACAAAGAGGACAAGGTTTCCACCTGTTCATCGACTGTTAGTACATCGGTCAAGCGCTTTGCAATGTTCATAGTGGTGCGGATGGCGTGACCGACAATTGCTCAGGATTGGTGGGTCATAGGGCAAATCTGGATCGGCCTTTCTTGGTGAAAAGTGATCTAAACAATTCTCTATGGACGATGAGACACTGGCATCACATGTTTACAAAAGAGCCCCAAACATGTTGAGATATCAGCAGAAAAATTATTAATTTGATTTATTTTTTAATAAGGCACTAATCTCAAATCTTATTCATCTGAAACTTAGAAAAATTCTCGAAGTCACGCAAAGTGTAAACAAGTCACATGGTCAGGTATGCTCACTCCATTCATAAAATACAGCTTATGATTTCGTAATCCACTTTTTAAAGAGCTTCCTTTTAAAATTCCTACCTCGTATTTAGAAATCATGTACCCTAGGCTTATGACCGACTCAACACCGAGAGTTCTGTCAATGTGTCCAACATCTTTAGCCTCACTGGTGATTTTCTGGATGATGTCTTCTGACAATAACCGCTGACCATCCTTAGTTTGTCCTCCATTAGCCAAAATACCGTAAACCTTTGCAATGGCGCGTGCCGTTCCAACACCAGCGGCTGAGGGTTGCTCCAGCGCTAGTAGCTCTGGACGCCGGTAATTGTCTAACTATAGTATAACAGAAAAGATGAACAGTACCAGTGACGTAAATTTGCTATCAAAGGTGGAGGGGAGGGGTATGATTCAAAATGTTCGATTCAAGTGACCGCCTCTGAACCGCCTCTAATTGTTGGACATTATTGTGAATTTTTTCTGTCAAATATTTGGAGATTTGTTGGCATTTTTTTAAAAACCAAAATCAAAGCTTGTTCTCTTGGACATTTAAAGAAGAATACAAAATATTATAAAGCCATTAATCATTTTCCAACCGTATTATTAAGTGCTACTGAGGAGCCTGATCCTATGGACCATCCCCTTGGACCTAAAGTGGGGGTATATAAATATAGTCCATCCCCTGCATGGGATATGCGCCAATTAACAGTACTTTATAACAGTAGTTAAGTGTTGATGGTTGAACACAATTGTGTTTAAATAAAAGGTGCAACTTTGGTATATGGGAATGTTCATTGAAAGTGTTAATTTCAACCCTCTAGTTTTGTATCAAGAAATATTTCATCAAACTAACCTGTGAAAGTTTCATCACAATTGGTGCCCACGTTTTTGGAGAAAAAAAAAACGTTTTTGAAAAAACCCCACCACAAAACAATGTTTGTTGTTAGTATGTTATGTATGTTTTATAAACAGATGCCAATCGGCAGCTTGAGAAGTAAGCATAGGAAGTTTGAAGTTATACTGGTTAGTGGTTTAGTTAGTTTGTATCTATACATTCCCTTAACGCCGTACGAAATGTTACGGCCATGATGTAAAAGTGTTTTATAGAATTACATATGATTTTAGCTATACATAGTTGAGTGGATTAGAGCGTTTTACAGGATTTCGGCATGCCTTGTATGCCTTGTAAAACTTTTTTGCCATGCTGCCATGAGAATAACCAGTGGTGAAGATAGATATAGACGTTGCAACAGTATACTCTTTTCATCTTCAGGAGAAAGCTTTCTCATAAAGAGTACACTGTTCACAACGCCGAGATGTATTCCAGTGTGGCCTATTGGGGGAGGGAGGGGGCAATTTGGAGATGTCCATTTTCGGGGAAACATTTACTTACAAATTTATACTGAATTTAGCCATGCATGTACCCTCCTGGGTGGCTACACTGTAAAAACGTTGGGCAACATGGGGTTGGGTAAGGTTATTTCTCCCAGAATTGGTCAGTATTTACCACAACTGTTCACATATTTTGGTAAAGAATTTTCCAACATTGGGCAATGGTAAACCAACTGTGTAATCTGTTGATATGTTGACCAGTGTTGGGCAACATATCAACCGTGTTTGCCCAATATTTCTTACAGTGTAGAAGAGATTATTATTACACATGGTGTTACCCGCAATGTTAGTACTAACTCTTATATATAATTACCTCAGGCGCAACAACATATGTTTCCATGATTTTGTTGAGATCACTATTTCCAGAAATCATATGCCACATACGGCGTCTGTTCAACGGACTGGTCAGACCTTTTATAAGGGTTTGCCAGATACCTTTAATGTCTCCAGTAAGCCTCGCTACACGGTAGAACAATTCTAACGGTAGACCGATATGGAAATCGATGTCTGTCAAATATTAACAACAAAGTAAATCGATTAATATCAAATAACCTAAAGGTAAGATAAAGGATTGGTAGTTCAAATATAACCAAAAGTTCGAAATTCAATGTAGAAGTGTAAAGCTCATGATGGTTGTGTAAACAGATTTCCTCTCTTATGTATACGGTACTTTCCCTCCCCCTCTAATTTAGTTAGTCCACCCTGCTCCTCACAACCCTTATATGGGTGTAGATTAGTCCTGGTCAGGTGGGCCGGAGGAATCTGGGCTCTATTGTTTAACCCATTTTTGCCACATTCTTTGTTCTGTTGTTCATAGTAAGTCTTGTAGCTTTGCATGGTGACAAGGATAAATAAAGACTTTTTGCGGTGGCAGCATGTAAACATTTTCTTTTGAGTAATAAATAAATAGTTCTGAAAAGAACCGGTTGGTTACAAGTTACAACTCGATGTTTCTTCACTTATTATTGTTCAGTTACCCAGAAGTATGTTCCATAGATTTAATAATCTTAGACAAGTCAGTCTGCCGGTATGGTTATGCATTGTGGAGGGCTGTGTGACATTTGGGCTGGCTGTGCTGTTGTTATGTTGGCATGGCCATGGCCTAAGGACAGAGAGAGCCTTACAATTAGCGAGCTTTGCAATCTAGTTTTCTCCATTTGTAATAGCCAAAACCCCTGTTTTGGATGCTCCCTCATACCATCACTTAGTCCCGCCCTAAACTAAATTTGTCCCTTAAGCCGTCCTAAAAATTAATATCAGATTATTGACCTTGTACATGTAGTTAAACAAGTAAAACACTAATAAGTAATGATAGAAATAGGAAAGCTCATACATTCAAATCCTAATATCTCAAGTGTTAGTTTTGTCTTGCTGTGGCCCCGACCTTGCACACTACATCTTCCCTTTTGTCTGAAGTGCTATCATTTTTAAAGAAAATTAAAATATTTTCCAGCTGGAGTTTAGGAAAGAGTGGTCTTTCCTTAATTCCACATTAGAATTAATACAAACAAATCTGTAAACGGCACAATTTACAAAAGAAAGAATTAATGGTATTATACCGAATGGTTGTGCAATTTCCTCTTTGAAGAACTGTCCCAGCGTCCTATGCTTTGGATCAACTCGTCTCAATAATTGGCTCAGATAAAGACCAAATGTCAAAGCATGGTATCCGTGAGCGGTGCCCGGTTCCCACATAGGAGGAGACTGTGCCAAGACTTGTCCCAATGCATCCTGGTCTGATAGGAGTTCCAAGGTGATCGGTTTGTTGGTGTAAGATAACCCAGCCTAAATCCAAAATAGAATAATGTAACAAAACACACGTTTAAAGCCAGAATACACCTTTGATAAAATGTCTGAATGCATCAATACTTTATAAGAATCAAGTTATATTTGTAAACATAATAAAACTACACAAGGTTGCTAGGAGACACATCACTATATCTTACTTCATGATTGAGAAGCATGCGCACTGTGACATTCTCTTTGCCGTTCTGAGCAAATTCCGGCCAATAAGAAGCCACAGTTCCGTCGTAATCAAGAAGACCCCTGTCCACGAGTACAGCCATGCAAAGTGCAGCCATCCCTGAATTTAAAATTAATGCAATTCAAATCAAAGGCGTAGCCGGGGGGGGGGGGGTCAAGGAAGCCATGGCTCCCTTGTTACGATCACCAAGACAGAAAAATGCAAAACCACAGTACCATAAATGCACCAATGGTCGTGGTCGCCAAACCACTTACACTGTAAAAATTAATGGGTAAATTATTTATGGGCAAAGTAAACCACTTAATTGTTGGTAAACAAATGTCAATTTACGGATAAATTCTGACGTTGGGTAAAGCTTTGAAATTGCCTAAAATTGGTTACATTAAATTTCATAACAGTTGGGTATATTTTTGCAGTGGTTGGATATTATCAGGCTTTGCCCATATATTGGTCAAAGCGGCACACGATTACTTCCTTCAGTTGGGAACACGGAACTCAAAAGTCTCCAAAATGGGCAAAACGACAGAGGGGCGTACGTAAATTAACCAACGATTTGGCGCCGGCCATGTGCTGCTGCTGCTGCTGGCGGCCGGAGCCAGGACTTGCCTGGGCATATGTAAACTACAGTTTTATATCACAGAATCATTTAATTAAGGACACATAATTATGTTATTTTTTTCATCAGCCTTACTTTGGCAACAATATAAAATCAGCCATAGGACAGCCGATACTCTTATGCAATAAAATAATCATCTTTCGCATTTATTTTGAAAAGAATGTTGACATTCGATCCTTGTTATGTTATTTGAGTTGTTTTGGTTTAGATTTTTTCTTTTCAATATATAACGCCCGGGAATTGAGCGACATAATTACACAACCACTGGGCAAAAGCTTGGATACTTGTGAGTAAAATCTGCCCTGATTTTGGACATATTAAGGCCATCCAGTACCCATGAGTTGGTTAGATATAGGAGAAGTAACCACTTATTGGTTAGGAACTATGCTCAAACGTTGGTTAGGTTTTGACCAATAAAATGGAAACTTTAATGTGCTCAACAGATGGTTACAGAGACAAGTTGCTCAATTATTGGTTAATTACATTTATCTAATTGTTGAGACAGTTCAATTTGCCCAAGAATTAGGTAAATACTTTTACCCAGTAAGAGTGACTAATGTATTGCCCAATACATGGGTATGTTGACTATTTGCTCTACGGTACATGTAGGCCTATATATACCTATAGTTGAGGTCCTCTGATTTGTGCAGTCTGCCCATGACGGGTGGGTGAGCTTGTGTCATTTCAAATCCATGACTAATTGCTCCAGACGTGTACCAATAAATATCACAGTGTTAACGAAAATGCAAGGAGTATTTTTATTTTATTTTTATTTTTTTAAAGATGCTCACCTTTTGTTGTAGAGAACACAACGGCCGTCGTATCCTCCGCCCATGGCCGAATGGCTTCACTGTCTGCGTAGCCTCCCCAAATGTCAACGACCTTTGACCCTTTGTAATACACCGAGAAGGCTGAACCTCCAATGGGGTGCTCCACACCGTTTATGAAATTATCCCTGATGCAGATACAAATAATGACACATTGATAGGCCTGTATTTAAACATGTTTGTACTATAATAGCACACTGTAAAAAATTTCCGTAATTTTACGGCGAAAAGTTTGTAAATTCTACGGTGAATTACCGTAATCATCCATTTCTCAGTGTTTTACGGCCGAAACCCGTATTATGGCCACTCCCATTGCACTCTGGGATATATCCAATATGTAAATGACTGACCTTAATTTGACCTAGCTTTGCGCTCGAATCATTTCCAAGTTTAAATATGTGAAAATGGATGATTGTAGCCCATTTTCAAATAATTTACTGTTAATTTTATGATTAAAAAGGTAAGATTTTAATGTTCTCTTCTATGTTGATGTAAAAAAGTACATTCAAAATTTAAAATATTGAAATATAGATTATAATTGCATGCCACCATGACTAAAAAGAGTTTCGAAAAGACAGTATATATAAAGAATACATGTTCCCTGTATGAATGACTGGAGAGGAGTGATTGAAAAAGGAACCAGACTACGCGTCCGTATAGGTAGGTGAAAGACATTGTGTACAATAAACAGTTGCATTGATCATTAACTCCAATATCTGCAGATCTATCCCATAGTAGATGCAGCGTTCCCCCATGGACGTTAACCGCTGCGTCATATACGGTACCCGTACAAATATGTAAATATTTTACGTAAAATAACGGAAAGTTTCAGTAAAAACTACCGTAACCGTCATTTCGCAGGCCGTAATTTTACGGGATTTTCCTGGCGTCCAAACTGCCCGGAAAATCCCGTAAATTTTTTGTTTTACAGTGAAGTTGTGTATTGGTGGTCAAAGTTGGGCGTGAGAGGGTAGGGGCGGGGCAACCTTCACAATTCCTGGGCGCAAATTGCCGTTGTTTGTATAGGGTTGGGACTGACTTGGAGTCTTTAATTGGATCTTGGATCTTGATGTTAAAAGCATTGCTGCTGTTCTGGATTGCAAATGAATTATGTTACGTGTGTTTATGCTGTAAGGTTCTTTGTCAAATCTGCTTGGAATTCCTTCCTCCATGGAGTAACTGACCAAAGTACCTTCCCTTTAACAAAACATTAAAAAACACTAAAAAACATTTAATTGATAAAAAACATCTCTAGACCCTCTGAAACAAGTTGATATTTATAAAATTGGGGAAATCAGTTAATTAACCCAGGTAATTAACGATTTTACGACCTACTGTAAAAACAAAACAAAAAAACAGTGGGTCTCCTGGGACCGTGTTATTTTTGGACCACACGAGCTGCAGGGATTTATTAACTATCCCCGTTGAATCCGTGTGAAACCTAGAAAAATGGCAGGTATGGCAGTTTATAGGATCAAGGACTGTGTTTGAATTACCTGAACACCTTGAGCACCTGCTCAAATCCAGGCTGGACGGTTCCCGCAGTGATCACCGGAAGAGTGTCCCTCCATATCTGCGGTACATAAAGTACGAGGACTGCTGTCACACATACTAACACTGCGTTCTTCTTAAGCGCCATTTTCTCTAACATCGTAGCCGGTTCAACAAGTTTGTGTGTGCCTGGTGTGACATTTTCCTTACTCACTCTTTGTGTCGCAATATGTTAATTTATTGTCAACAAAGTAATATCTTACGCATACATAACCGTCGGGACTGCTAGGCGACACATGATTACAGAGTGCCTGTCCTTTCAGATCATTCAAGAGATATTCATTATAATTTGATGACATATGTGACCTGTCACCACAAAATGAGCTTCAAGTCGGAAATTTAAACAATTGAGTTCTTGGTATTTCTGGATTCAGTAGAACAAGAACTTTCCAATGATATATAACACTTGGGGTTACAGCGATTCCCCCAGACCACCAGTAGTATATGCAATGGCGGTTCTGGCTCACTTTGACCTTTGACCTAGTTTTAAAGGTGTGTAGGTTTGAGGTTGCTGCCACTAAAGATATATTTAAAAGAAGGTTGGTAGGTGGTTGTAAAAATGATATTGATGAAAATATCATTTTTTGATAAAAATGGTTTTTTTTGAGAGTTTGTAAAAACAAAAAACAAAAAAAATTGTGTCTGGACCCAAATTTTAAATTATTAAAAAGATATTGTTTTTAGTCGTTAAAAAATTTAAATAATGAAAAAATATTATCTAGTAAAATATTAAAAGATAGGATGAGGCCGTCTAAAAAAAGATATTTATCGAAATTGACATTGAGAGAATTGAAAGAATTAGCACTAAGAATAATGCCTAGACCCCTTTCTTTAGTGCGCGATAGCAGAACGCATAAAATAAATTTTGCGATCGTTGCTTGTGTGGTTTCACTAGAGAAGATTTACTTCAAGGTCATATTATAGAGTGTAGAGATGTAAGTGCTAGAGCGGTACGATATGTGTTGCCGATAAAGGATAAAAACGACATTCTAAAATTTAAAGATTTTCATAAAAAAGGTTAAAGCACCTTTTACTATATATGGAGACTTTGAAACAAAATTAGTTCCAAAGAGTGAAAATGTAGGTGCCAAAACTAAAAAAATACAAGAACACATTCCGTGCGGTTATTCGTACGTGATTATTGGATATAACGGTGAAATTTTTTCGTCCTTCACCTATGTAGGTGAAGATGCCGCCCAACACTTTACATTAAAATTGTCGGATGAAGTAAAAAAGATTAATGAAATATTTAGAAATCCTAAAAAAAATGGTTATGACTGAAGAAGATGTAAAAGATTTTCACGATGCTGAAAAGTGTTGGATATGTGAAAAATCTTATTTTCATGATGTTTTTGCTGAAGGTTTTGCTGATGGGTGTTCTTGTTGGGTTTGTAAAAAAGATTCTACACATAAATGCAAAGATGAGTGTAAATGGTGTAAAAAAGATTCTACACATAATTGCAAAGATGACTGTAAATGGTGTAAGATTTCAGCTAATTTAAAGCTTAATAGCTTTAAAGTTAGAGATCATTGTCACATAACCGGAAAGTATCGTGGTGCAGCGCATAATAAATGTAATTTGTTATCTCGTTTTGAACCGGGTAAAACGTTTATACCGATTTTTTTCCATAATTTACGAGGATACGACGCTCATCTCATCATGCAAGGAGCGAGTCAAACAAAAGGAAAAATAACGTGTATCGCAAATAATATGGAAAAGTACATTTCTTTAACATTCGGACAACTACGATTTCTCGATAGTTTTAAATTTTTACCTTTTTCGCTCAACAAACTGGTTAAATCGTTTAATTCTTTTCCTATTTTAGAATTAAGCGAATCAGATAAAAAGAAAAGAAAACTTTTTACAGCAAAAGGGTATTTTACCATACGATTACATAGATAGTTTTGAACGGTTTAAAGAAAAACAACTTCCTCCTCAAGAATTTTTTTTAATCGTTTAACTGACGAACATATTACAAAGGAAGAATATGAGCATGCAATTGACGTTTGGAATACATTTGAATGTAAAACTCTAGGTGATTATCTCGCTTTGTACGTGCGTACTGATGTTTTGTTATTAGCGGAGGTGTTTGAAAATTTTCGCACTACTTGTATAAAGAATTACAAATTAGACCCAGCTCATTATTATACGAGTCCAGGTTTAAGTTGGGATGCTTTGTTTAAACATTCAAAAGTTTGTCTAGAGTTGTTGATGGATATCGACATGTATTTATTTATAGAAAAAGGTTTGAGAGGAGGAATAGTTATGGCGAGCAATAGATATTCTAAAGCAAACAATCTCTATGTAGACGACGATTACGATCCATCCAAACCAACGAGTTACATTTTAAATTTAGACGCGAATAATTTGTACGGCTGGTCAATGAGTCAACCTTTGCCAACGGGTAATTTCAAATGGTTAACTAAAGATAAAGTTAGACAATTTTTAGATAATAAAAATAAAAAAGGAAAAGGATATATTTTAGAAGTTGATTTGGAATATCCAACTAATTTACACGATTATCACAATGATTTTCCGCTCGCGCCAGAGAAATTAGCGGTGACAAAAGAATGGTTGTCTGACTATCAACTTGAGTTATTAAAAGACAAACCCGTTCCAAACGTTAACAAATTAGTTCCCAATTTAGGCAACAAAACAAAGTATGTTATTCATTATCGCAATTTACAATTGTATTTACAACTTGGTATGAAACTGACTAAAATTCATCGGGTTTTAGAATTTGATGAATCACCATGGATGAAATCTTACATCGATTTAAACACTCAATTCAGAAAAAATGCAACGTCAGATTTTGAGAAAGATTTGTATAAATTGATGAATAATTCAGTCTTTGGAAAAACGATGGAAAATGTACGAAATCGCAAAAACGTGGATATTATGAGATTAAACAATGAAGATGACGAAAATCGTATGCTTAAAAGAATAGCAAAGCCGACTTTTGCTGAACAAAGGATTTTCAATTTTAATTTAGCGGCTATTCACATGTACAAAACAAAACTCATACTCAACCGTCCTATTTACGTAGGAATGGCTATTTTAGAATTATCTAAACTTTACATGTATGATTTTTATTACAATCATTTAATTTAAAAGAAATACGGCGACAAGATAAAATTACTTTACACGGATACAGACAGTTTGATGGTTGAGATTCAAACAAAAGACGTTTATAAAGATTTATATGAAGACAAAGAGTTGTACGATTTTAGTAATTATAAAGATTATTTAAAAAAGAAATACGGTGACAAGGTAAAAATAAATTACTCAGATACAGACAGTTTGTCGGTTGAGATTCAAACAAAAGTCGTTAGCGCTGCTGCAGTTAGAACGGTGAGTTTTAGACCGTCGTTTAGATCAAACTTTCCTAAATCGGGTGGATTTATTTTAAATACTTTTTTACCGAGCATGCTATAAAGAATGGTTATAATTCCCACAACCGCGCCGTGATAAGCTGAATTAGCGATTCCATTCGTATCTATCGTTGAAGACATATTTTATAGTATGTTACTATTTATTTTATTTTTTTTTTATTTTTTTATTTTTTACTCCATTTCAAAAACATTAATTTCTTTTTCGATTACATCACTATGATGACAGTCAGAAGCATCAACCAAGGGTAATGCTCCAGCAGAGCTTACGCATGCTGGTTTAATCTTTATTGCTCCAGCAGAGCTCGCGCACGCTGGTTTTTGATTAGAGAAAATGTAATACCCTAAACCTATTAAACCTTTTAAACCTAGCGCAATGTATAATGTGTTTACTCCTGCGCTTTCTTCTTTTACACTCGTAACGTTTTCTTTTTTTACACTAGCTACATAATTAGTTTTGACAGCATGCGCTGAAGCAACTGTATCTTTTTTTAAATTTTGTTTTCTCTTTTTTTGATCTTCCGCGATTTTTTTACCAGCCGCTTGTCTTTTTGGATTTTTTATTTTTTTAGTCGGTGTTTTCGTTACCCTCGCTGGCATCGGTGCTTGATTTATCTCCACATTCTCTTGGTGCTCCGCATTCTCCATCGTCTTTATTATCTAAACAAGATTCTTGTTTTCTTTTTAAATGTTTTGCTATAATTAACGCCATTGCGATCGGCGCTAACATCATTCCATACTTGTAGTATATTTCACATGCTATGGAAGAAAGAGCGCTCGAAATGAATGGATCTTTTTCTAAATCTGTAATTAATTTACCTTCGTCGTCAATTTCAAAATGATATCCCATCAAATCAATCGAGTTTAAACTATATTCTAATCCTTTGACATATAAAGTTAGAATTGCACCACCTAAAGAAGATGTTATGTCATGACCTAAATTAGCTTCATATTGCATGTATAATTTATCTCGCTCTTCTAAATTTAAAGCTTCAATGTCACTGACAGAATACTCTTTACCGAAAATCTTTTTTGAGTCTCCTCCCGCTACAACAGAGAGGGGTCGTTTGTCGCGTTGGTTCTGCACCAGCAGATTTTGGCAGTCATTTTCATTACCGGTTGATTGTGGTGGTGGTAACAACAATGACTCTTCGTTTAAAAATTGTTCAACTTCTTCCATATATTATATATAAATCTTAGAAATTTTTTCAAAATATTTAAATTTAGAAATTTAAATTTATCTAACTCATCTTTATTATTAAAAATTTGTCTAAGTTTATCTAAACCATCTTTATTATCTAAAGATTGTCTAAATTCATCAAAACGATTAATATTATTAAATTGTCTAAGTTCTTCTAAAAATTGATTAAATTGTTCAAGTTCATCTTTATTATCTAAAAATTGTTTAAATTGTTAAAGTTCATCTTTATTATTTAAAAATTGTATAAATTCATCTAAACAATTATTATGTAAAAATTGATTAAGCCCAAGTCCAAAACAGATTTGATTAAATTGTTCAAGTTCATCTTTATTATCTAAAAATTGTTTAATTTTATCTTTATTATCTAAAAATTGTTTAAAATGTCCAAGTTTATCTTTATTATCTAAAATATTTATGATCTATTCCATATTATATATAATTTATATATTATTTTTTATAAATTTTAACAAGTAACCTAGAGTAATCTACAAGTAACCTAGAGTAACCTAGAGTAATCTACAAGTAACCTAGAGTAACCTAGAGTAACTTACTAAGTAACCTAGAGTAATCTACAAGTAACCTAGAGTAACCTAGAGTAATCTACAAGTAACCTAGAGTAACCTAGAGTAACTTACTAAGTAACCTAGAGTAACCTAGAGTAACTTACTAAGTAACCTAGAATAATCTACAAGTAACCTAGAGTAACCTAGAGTAACTTACTAAGTAACCTAGAGTAATCTACAAGTAACCTAGAGTAATCTTCAAGTAACCTAGAGTAACCTAGAGTAACTTAGTCAAAGTATCGCGTAATTGGTAGGTTGATCCGTTTTTAAAATCAACTTGCAATGTTTAGTCGATTTGAGTAATTCATGCATTTGCTTTCTCAACTCTTTCGTCGGTATTACGTCATTTTCTCGAAGACAATTTTCGAACGAGTCTCTATCTTTACAATAAAATAGACACACCCACTTGAGTTGCTCTCTAAAATCTTTCAACACGCTATTATATTTTTGTGAAATAATCCAACAGCTGTGATTAGCGTGTCTACCGCTAAAAGCCAAGTGCACCAGCGCATGCTGCTCCAGCTGACCTTGCGCACGCTGCGTAATCATACATTTATTTGCTTGCGCCAAGTAATTTTTATACTGCAATTCTTTACTCGCGCTACAGTCGTCGATGATAAACAACGTTTCGTTTCCTTTGAATACATTGCTATAAATTTCTATCGCTTTGTTTAACGAAATTTTTTAAATCGTCAACAAACACTCGCTCGTCGTTCCAAATCCATTTTCTATTTTGATAAGTGTCGTTGTCAGCGACGGTCGGACATAATACAATGATATATTCAAAATATCTAAAATATTCTTTTTCCAACAAATTTAAAACATATTCAGTTTTTCCACATCCAGTTTGTCCACAAATTAACGCGGCGTGCGGATATTTCGGTAGCTGTACCGCTAAAGGTAACATCGTTTTTTAATACTAGTCAAGATGTTTAATATACGACGGAATCAAATCGTCCATTTTTGATATTGAGTTGCGCGTCCATAATAATAAAAGTGTACATATAGATTACACCCGCAGTTCCCGCTTCTTTATCCAATTGAATGGTAATTCCTTCGGATAAGTTTTGTACTTGTCTTCCGCTTCCATGCATTTTATTGGCATCGATGCTTCTCATATCTAAAAATAAACCGTATCTATGGAGTAAATAATCGGCTTGTTTGACATTGGATAAATTTAAAGCTTTAATGACTCGCATAGCGTGTTCTTTGTTTGAATCTCCAAAATATTTTTGAATTTCTTCCCAGTGTTGATACCTTTGCATTCCCTGCGCGTAGAGTTGATTTGGAACGCCTTCGATCGTAATTGAAACTTTATCGATTTTTGGATTATAAAATGTCCACGTTTCTTTCGCATCGGGCTCTTTGAATAAAAACAATATTCCTTTCATACTTTTTGCGGGTGTATTTAGATTTATATTCCACGTTGTACCGCGTTTGTTTAATGGGGTCACGCTCTGTCTTAAAACTCTATCAAACAATATCGCCAATTTGTCGCTATATTGATTTTTTTTCGTCGTTGCGAGATGCGGCATATGAACGACTTCGTATTCTAAAGAAATCCCACTTAGGACGTATTTAGCATTATCGTCGGAGCTTTTAATCAAATTAGAAAATTTATTAAACACGAGTTCATAAGTCAACCGATCTCCAATCCCCGATTGATAATAAGGTTGATGATCGGTTAATAATTCAAAATCGAGCGGAATGTGATATCTATTTTTTACTGTATCCGCGATGGCTTTATCTTTTCCATCGTTAGCCGTAGCATCGGCGTTGCTAGCGCCTACTCTTAATTTAGTTACGTTAGCATCTTCGATTCCTTGGTACGCTAGATTTTCGCGTTGATCTTTCGTTAACCACTCATCTTTATAACAATTGAATACGTCCGCATCGTCTAAAGAAAACACCTCATTCCCTTCCATTTTAATGGTTATATTTTTTACGATGGCTCTACCTATGTTGTGTACGATCGTTCTTGTATCATCGTCAGCAGACTCGAGTTGTATGTTGAAGGCTAATCTAACCGTACCCGGAACGATAACGTCATTTATTCCTAAATTTGGAAAACGAACTGTCAACAATTGACTTTTCGGTGATGGTGCTCGGATTGTTTGTAATGACGACTTTTTGACGCAATCCTTTTAATCCTAAAGGTTGTCTTAATTTTCTGAATGGATTTAGTTTATCTCCGTACGCCTTAATCATATTTTATAGTTGGTAAATATAATTTTATTTTTTAATTTTTAAAAATGTATATTAAAATGGTGTCTATAGCGATGATGATAGGAGGCGCGGTCGTCAACGCGTTAGCTTTTAGCGGATCAAATTTTTTATTTTCTAGTTTACGTTCTAGCGATGCTGAACAAGAACAAAAGAGACATGATTTAGCGTTAGAACAACTTGACCAAGCGAGAGACGAATTTGATAAAAAGCGCGTCAAATATCTAGATTATTTAAACGAACGATTACAAAAAGAATCAAACGCTAAAAAAACCTTTAACGGTATTGACGAAGCGATGAATGAATATTATAACGTGACCGGCGAACAATTTGATTTACCGCTGAATTTACAGTACGAGCCTAAACTAGAGGATTATTACGTTCCTAGCGAAGATAAAAAAAAACTCGAGAAATACTATTTATCATTTTAGGGATGAGTATAGTAGGCTATGTGAGTTATAAATTATTGAAAAAAGATAAAAACTAATTGTAAATGGCGGAAGGAAGGAATGAACTTATGCCGGCGGATCCGTTATTAAAAGGTCTTGACGAAGATGATGAATAATTATATTGAAGATGATTACATCAACACTCAGTCGGGTAATGATCCAAACAAACAAGCTTTACCGCTAGAGATAGAAACACCTCAACTAACTTTATCTAAAAAAAATAGATTACTCAAAGATATAGTCGATGATTTTTATAAAAGTATAGGCTATGAACACAATGTAAAAGACTATAATAATTTCGACTATGAAAAAGAAAACGGCAAAGTTGGTATACTTTATTTTATAAAAGGTAATGAAAAAATACGACTATCTAATTTGAGAAAAAAAGGTGTTTTTTTAAAGTTAAGTGGAATAAAAAACTTGTCTAAATATGATTTAGGTATATTTGATGAAAGTGAAAAAGCTATATTAAATGTCATAAACGAAACAGAAAAAAACATTATCTGATAAAGAAACATCGGCGCAACCGCTAGGCATAGCCGCTCAAACGAGTGGGAGAAAGTTACCATCTGTACCAAAACAACGCGTGGAAAAATCAATACATGTAGAAGAAGCTATCGAAATGGCGATTACAATTCTTTCGAGAGATCAAGAAATTCAAACGGAATTAAACATTCCATGGCGAGAAGTGTTGGCACTCAATGAAATCATGACGAGAAATCGAGGTGAACAATTAGATCTTTTAACTAAATTAAAAGTACTCAACCAAAAAATCTCCGATATTCAAGAATTAATTTCTGACGCTGAAAAAAGAGGACTTGATGCAGAAGACTCGTCAAGAGTTGCAAAAACTAAAAGATGACAAACGAGTTATGTCAGAGCAAATAGATGCGAATGATTATGTTCTTCGTAGTCAAATCAATAGAATTAAAGAAACGTTTCAAAAAATGCTAGAAAGATACGTCTCGTTACGCGATAAAATTAAAACTTTATTTAGAGAACAAGGTATTACGATCGTTAGTGTATTAACAGCTGTTAGTATGACCATTGCTTTTATCGTTGAATCGATCGTAAACGCTGTAAAACCTACTATAGCACCCACACCACCTACACCTATACCTACGCCCGAACCTAAACCGAGCAATGGCACCGTAAAAGAGTGGATTCAAAAAACATTAAAAAATCTAGCGGGTTTGCTAAAGAAACTCGGATTAAAAGCATTAGACGCTTTACCGGGTATTATCGGTTCCGTGATAAGTTGGTTATTTACAACAATTTCAAAAGTAGTCACATGGACGGCTGAACATGTGTGGTTAGCCTTGACGGGGGTTGGAGTTTTAATTTTATCTTATATAAAGCGTTAAGCGCTAAGCCAGCATCTCATAAATAATCAAACCTAATCCAGTAATAATCACGAAACCAATAATTAAAGCATTTTTATCTTCTTGGTGGGTTGTGACAACATCAATAGCTTTACCGCCATAGGTAACACTTTCATCAGCATGCGCAACCTCTGCTGGAGCAATTTTGTCTTCAGTATCGATGGATGTTAGATCGTTCGATTCTTGCTGCTCCAGCGCATGCTGCGCCAATGTATCTATAGAGGTTGATGTTGGAGGATTAACTTGCTCCGGCGCAGCCAATGTATTGTCGGGTAAAGGAAGCAACGTTGAATTCACGTCTTGATTTAAACCTAATGATAAATCAGACGATGCGATTAAAATAATCCTACGTACATACCTATATGCATATTCATATCTCTCGGCATCATGTATAATAAATCTCCAACGATAAAATTTAATTGTGTTTTAGTATCTGATAGAGATTTTTGATACCGATCGATAGAATGTTGTAAATCGATCGGAGAATCAATCTCAGCATCCACTAAATTTAAAAATTCACGCTGTGCATCTAAACCGGTACCCGGTGTAAGAATTCCACTTTTAGCTTGCACTTGAGCTCCCAATATCGCGTAAACGTACGTTCTTATAGAGTCATTAATTCGTTCTATACCAACATCCGTAAAGCCTTGCGCTAATCCCAATGACAATATAAATTTAATCCACGCTGTTTGTGTATGCTCAGATTGTGAAATGTAACCTACTCTAATTGTATGTTCTTTACGATTATGTACACCATCGTCAAAATCCATTCTTTTTTCACCCGCTTCAAAGTCTGCAGGAAGGTGATTGAGAGGAATAGGTTTATTATCGCGGAGTATTCTGTCATCGTATTTGTGTCCGGATACTGGATCGTATATCTTTTACCAATGTTTCGCCAAAAATAAGCGATGCCTAGTCCATCGCTGTACGTGTCAACGCGTTGTTTCCAATTTGATGCTGGTGAAACGTGAAATTCATTACATAGTTTATTGTACATGCTAATATTTATATTGTTTTCGAATGCATCATATTCATTTTGAAAAGATGTAGGACAGCTCATTTATTTGAGCAATCGTCTAATTTGATAATAGACGTGAAATTTAAAAAACTACTCAACATCGGATCTGAATGAAACAAATGTTCGTAACTCACACCACACCCAGTCGTACTGCACCACGTTACAAAATTTAATTGATTCTGATAAAATTTTAACGGATTAGATCTCCAATTATTTACAACAACTTGAGTATGAACGTGTGGTAACTTGTAATTTTGAAAAGGATTATCAAGTGTTACATTAAAAAATTCATTTTTGTTTACATAAATATTAATATTCGTCAAATCGCTAGCGCTCATATTATGACTGGGTGTAAAATTTCCAGATTGTAAATACCGTTTCGATAAATTACTCTGAAATGCTTGAGGAATTGTCATTTATTATAATATAAAATAAATTTTAAATATAAAATATGCATCATACGATCGAAATTAAAAATTTAAATAATATAATATCATTAAATAATACCATCGATAATCGAGACGGTAAATTAAAAATTTCTTTAAACACTATTAACCTTTGGGTCGGATATTATAACATCCGGATATTATAACATGTGGAGTGTCGTGGCCGAGCGGTCTAGCTTGCCGGAATCAAGTTCTGGTGTTTAGCAGCAGAATGTGGGTTCGAACCCCGGCGGTGACACTTGTGTCCTTGAGCAAGACACTTAACCATAATTGCTTATAGGGGCAGAGGCAGTTTAACAACTGCCTTGTTCTGGACTAGTTACCCCTCCCAGTTCTATTCGCACCGTGAAGAGGCTGGTTATTAACTTGTCTTGTTTCGGTGCGAGGGGCTGGTTTCTTCAGTGTGGAGTCGTTGTAACAACTCAATGACTGAGTAGCCCCCACCTTGGAGTGGCCATTGGCCTTGTGTGGGGCGAATTGCATAAAAAAATATATATAAAAAAATCCGTAATTTTTAAAAAAATGTTTTACCGATACAAGATAAATCGTGGGGCGGGGGAGGGGGGGGGGGAAGTATGTGGATGGAATTTAAAAATCCGTTGAGAAAAAATCTTAAAACTGATACTTTTAACGAATTGAGTTTTCAAATTAAAGATTCATTAGGTAGAGAGATCAATAATCACGGTATGCCATTTTTTTAAACCTTTGAAATTAAATAATTTTAATTAAATAATAATATAAATATGGCGAGTATTTACGGTCCTAGTCGAGGTCAGCATAAAACAAGCGGTTTTGTTAGCGACGATTTAAACATTTACGAGCAACACGGCTATATCGAGAGAGAACAAATGTCACAAAAGATTGTTATCGTTGAAAAAAATCAATTTATACTCGGATGGCATGATGAATTTAAACTACCCTTCTACATGTTTAACGAGCCACTGACATACTGTGAAATTTTTATAAAATTTATCAAAGACGGTAGAATTTCATCACATTCATCGACAGATAGTTTAGCCGCTGACGTATATTATATTCCTTCTCCAGCTCGAGAAAAAATATTTAGTTTCAAGGATAATTCACATCAGGTAAATTTCGATTTGTGTTTTCAAACGCGAGATAATAAAATTACATTTGTACAAGCCACTTTTTTCGGCTCTTTAAATACTAAAATCTGTTATGATTTTAAAATTAAAAGTTTACCATTAAATTAAATTTTTATTTTTAATATATAAAATATGGCGAGTATTTACGGTCCTAGTCGTAAAAGCGAGCAATTTTTGTCTAGTAGTGATAGCACATCTACTACGCATTCTAATAAAAACATCTTTCAACAAAGTGGATATATCGATAGTGATGAAATTAATCAATCTAAATCATTGTATAATATAGATGATATATTTTTTATATCATGGTTTGGAACTAGTGTAGGGTTTGATGCTTTTGTGCCAATAACAAACTGTTCTACTTATGCTAAAGTAATTTATGATGAAAATTATTTTTTTTCAAACGTTTTAAAACGCGAAATAGATCCAAGGCAAAACCCTAGCTTTTTTTGGTATGGATTAGATAATGATGATGATTTAATTTTTTCTTTTAACAATAATAATCCCAAGCATTTTGAATGTGGAATTTGCTTCAAAATAGAAAATTCCAACTATCGTAAAAAAATATTTGTACGAGCGACTTTTTTTGGTTCTTTAGAAACTGGAATCTGTTACGATATCAAAGTTAACATTTTTCCTTTTGTTTAAAATCTAAATTTTTTAAATCTTTTACTATTAATAGAAAATAATGAGCGTCGATTCAATCAGGATTTATCCAAAATTAGAAGGTAAGATGTTAAATCTTGCTGAAGCAAGCGATGATAAAAACGTCAACGCCTTTCGTTTGCAAAAAAACAACGAGATTCAAAAAGAATTACAAACCGAAAGAAACCAACGCGAAACCGTCTATAAAAAATATAATAAAATCATTAACACTTGTAGTATCGTAGAAACGATGACTGAATTGGGCTGTATGGGAACAGGAGCCATTGGAATCACTAGTATCGCTACCGTCGTAACAGCGCCGGCTGGATTTATTTTAGAAGCTTTAGCTTTAGGATTGGGGGGTGCGGCGTTTGCCATCAGATACGCCAAATATAAATTATCGAAAAAAGCTAAAAAACATAACGAAATTAAAATTTTAGCATCATCTAAACTCAACACCATCGATAGCCACGTTTCAAAAGCCATCGAAGACGGTGTTATATCTCAAGAAGAATTTTTACTCATCATCGAGGAACAAAATAAATACTCGAAAATGAAAGAAAATATTCAAACCAAATTTAAACCTAAAAATAACGTCGATAGTGATAAAAAACCCGTTGCTGATTTAGAAAAAAAATAAAAAAGATCTTATAGAAAAACCTATGAATTTAAAGTAAACTTTACCATCAATAAATCTTACGATAACGAGACTATGCGACCTCCGCCGTATAATTTTTAGTTTTTTCTAACAACTCTTTCATCACTAAATTATAATTTCTTCTTGCTCTTTCTTTAATGTAGTTTAAATTCATCATTTTTTTTCTAATTTTAATATTTTGTCACATTTCGTACATCAATTTGTCGCTGTTTTTGTTCCATTTTTACATCTTTTACATGGAGTTGGTATACTATGTCCGTGTCGAATACGACGCATATGTTGCGCGCAAAATACATCACCACGCACGCTTAGTCTATAACACTTTTCTCTTTTACCAACTAAAAGCCATTCACATGGAATAACTATTCCTCCTCTCAAACTTTTATTCATCCTCTCTTTTAATATTTTACTAGATAATATTTTTTCATTATTTCAATTTTGTAACGACTAAAAACAATATCTATCTATATATATATTTATATATCTATATATAACTGCCTATAAAGTTCATTATAATCAATATCGTCTACAAATCTAAGACCCATCTGCTCAATACAATCGTGGATCCATCCAAAACCGTTTTGTGTATACATTTTTATCTTATCACTAATTTCTAAAAAAGAATTAAATAATCCAATATCAATATCATTCATATTTTGTAGCGGCAGCATTTTCCCTATATTGTATATGGAGTGTCGTGGCCGAGCGGTCTAGCGCACCGAACTCAAGTTCTGGTGTTGCCAGCAGCAGGGTGTGGGTTCGAGTCCCGGTCGTGACACTTGTGTCCTTGAGCAAGGTACTTAACCATAATTGCTTCGTCCTTCGGATGGGACGTAAAGCCGTAGGTCCCATGTGTTGTGTAATGCACGTAAAAGAACCCAGGATACTTATCGTGAAAGTGTTTCTGGTTTGATTTGGCTGCAAATTGCACCACCGCGCTCTCCCATTGTGGGCGCTTTGATTATTCACATTATAATTCCTTCTTTACAAATCCCACATCTGGTTGTTTATCTTTGTTTGAGTACCTTATAGGTAGATACGTGTGCTATATAAGACTTCGTTATTATTATTATTATTATAAAACCATACAAACATAGTCTCGATCGTACCATCACATTTTTCTTTTCGAAATTTTATTTGTAAATATACCTTAAACTTCATTCTTTCATTCATTTTCATTAATAAACTCAACTTTTCGATAAGCTTTTTAATTCCCACATTAAGATTCTTTACATCTTCTTCTTTGCTATGAAATTCATGATCAAGTAAAATCATGATTTCCATAGGAAAGTCCATATACCAGAAATGTAAATGTGAGTCTGCCGGTAATATTTTGTTATTCATCCTCTCTTTTAATATTTTACTAGATAATATTTTTTCATTATTTCAATTTTTTAACGACTAAAAACAATATCTTTTTAATAATTAAAAATTTGGGTCTAGACACAATTTTTTTATATATTTTTTTTAATATTTTTTTTTTTACAAACTCTAAAAAAACAAACATTTTTATCAAAAAATGATATTTTCATAAATATCATTTTTACAACCACCTACCAACCTTCTTTTAAATATATCTTCAGTGGCACCAACCTCAAACCTACACACCTTTAAAACTAGGTCAAAGGTCAAAGTGAGCCAGAACCGCCATTGCATATACTACTCCACCAGAGGGGGATTTGCGGCTTTGTTTCAAGTTGTTTGTCAGAACACGTTAAAAGCTACCAACGAAATGGGCCTGAAATTGGCCTGAAATTGTGGTTTTTAATTGTCTGATGAAACTGAAAATTTGGAATTCGATATAAGGAGATTTACAAATTGCAAATATAATAACAAAAACAAATTAGACCTCCCCTCCGATTTTTCACTTTTCCCACTGTACCGTGGAATGGTATAATGCGACTTTACGCTCATTTCGTTGTAACAGGTCACATATGTATAACAGATCAGTGCTTCAACTTTCAAAGATTAAGTTTCCCTATAATAGAGATTGTATGTTCTTTAAAAAAAATCTCTCAAATCTGCAATGTGCAATAGCCCTCCCCATTACAAATGCAATTTGGAGAATCAATAACACGTTTTTTCAATGTACCCCTCCCCCATTACAAATGTACCGCCATGGAGGCCGTGGAGGAAAGTAAAACATCCCGAAAGAATTTGGAAACATTTATATTTTGGGATTGGTATTTGGTAAGTCACGTTCCTTTCAACTCTCTAATCTTCAAGCAATAAGCCTATATCATAAAACTAAACTGTTTTGAATGTTTTACAAACTTTGGATGAAATCATTTCTCTGGATGATTTACATGTGTACCAACTTTACACCGATTAAACTTTTAGATATTAATAATTCGTTATTTAAATAATCTGGTAATTACCAATGTTGTACCTTCCCTTCAATTTAAAATAAACAAAACATATCCCCTCCAATTTCTTAACTATATCCTGAAGTAGAGGCTCTCCTGAAATACAACCAAAACAGACACATAGGCAAAGGTAACAGTTGACAACTCCCTCGATTCAACTTGATAGGTTTTTGGTCTGCATGAGTTTCTGCTACGATCCACATCAACAATTTTGAGCAGATCACATGTCACAGCCAGATTACCTTCTGCTGATAGAGACGATAGCACCTAGGCTAAAGGCATGTAAATGCAAATTTAGCAGATAGAGCAATCAAGCGGTAACTTTGCTGATAAAGAAAGAAATCAGAATAACACAAATTTTTTTGTCACATAAAATACAACATCACCAGCAATAATCGTTGTCTTATAATTATATCATTTCTAAATTATTGTTCTAAGTTCTTTAACAGTTTCATCATATATGATTTCCTGGTTGAGAAACCAATGGCAATTTTGTACATACGTGTTGTTTGTGCCGATTAACCATTCCGCGTTTCCCATTCACGACATGTAAATTTAATCACACTGTCCTTAGTATATGCCGTAAGTGTCCATTTTAGTGTTTTCAAACGTCATTTACTGTCAAAACCAGTGAACCAAATCGGATGAAACTTGCACAGAACATAAGGAAATAATTGTGGATTTTTTTTTTAAAGTAATGTAATTAACAGCAAAACAAATAGGGACTTTTTTGAGGGGTTTGGGTTAGGGGTGGAAAGGGGTGGGTTAGGGGTGGGGAGTCAACCAGTGGGTTAGGGGTGGGGAGTCAACCAGTGTTGGACATAAAGCCTGATGGTGATCGATTTAAAAGGACAATCAGATGGTTTCTTCAAAAGATCAATTTGAGTTTTGTTTTTATTTGGTACGAAAGTGGCCATCCAGTACTATAAATATAGTCCAGACGAAGACATTAAGACATTAAGTACACTTTTAGTTAAATTACTGTAAATTCATCCGTGATACTTTATATGTATGGAAAGCAGTCTGTAAAAGGTTCATTTTATTTCATGTTGTCATTAACGTCGACAAAATGGTGAATTCATAAAATGGTTCATCCATAAAATGGTTAATTCATAAAATACATTAATATTTTCGTATTCGTTCCAACGTGGCATTTCTGTTGTTCAGAAGACAAAAATTAATTTTGGAAATTAATTAATTAATTTTATTAAAATGATAGTACCTGATACAGAAAAAGGGATGTTTTATACCATCAAACCGAAAAAAGCGCGTCACCGCACCAATTTTGAAGCCGACCGATGACTTGTTTGGCATTAAGCACATCTGAATATTGGTGACACATACTTAAATTATACGTTATAATGATTAGGAAATGCATTTTCAGTAAGTTCTCGTTAGCGAGGTAATGTGCTGAAACATTCACATGTTAGATATTTTAGGTCTCTTGGTCTAAATCGTTATTCACATGATGTGAAACACATCGTAACAGAATGAAAGTTTACCGATGGGGTAGGGCCAGTGGTGTAGCCAACGGGGGAGGGGCGGCTGCTCTCCACTTGTTTGCAAAATAGTGTATGTCGGTAAATTTACAAACTTGTTGGTATTTCTGATTGACATAATTATTGCCAGTTCATTTGAGTTTTGTGTCGGTAAATTTACCCCCAAAGGTCCTGAAAATCCTGGCTACACCACTGGGCAGGGCGGATCATGTGTCTCGAAACGGGGGTGCATAGCCAAACTACGTACAGTAAAATAACATGCACGGCAACATGCCCTCATTTGCCCCCGTATCCGCCAATGCAATGGACCATTTAAGGATTCTGTTTGCGGTGTAGCCCTACGTCAATCCCCGTGTTCTTGTTTCTATATGCAACTATCTTGCTTCAAGATTCAAGACACATTCATAGGTTGCATCTCGCAATGACAGAACGCGGAGGTCGTCTCCCATGCTGAACGGGGAAGGGTAACTTGAAATGTACGCCATGCCAAGTTTACGTTGAGGATCAGCACGTCCGTCTGTGCCACCGGACCCAGCATGTCCAAATTCTTGCACACCCTAGAAAGTGAAAGAAACGAGGAAGCCAGAGGATGAGTGAGTGAATTTGATGATTGGTAGGCGGGGGTGAGGCCAGTAGCGTAGCCAATGGGGCATAGTGCTGTACTCTTTCCCCAGGTGCCCCACTAGATGTTTGTGAGTGTAATGATAGTGTGTATAGATACATGTATTTGTGTGTATACCTATAGAGTTTAGGTCATTGGCTCATTGGCGTAATTTGGATGTTATCTTTACAGACATAAAACGGCACATTTCAGACTTGATCTTAAATCCGTCTATATCCGCTGCGTACATGACCTGTTGAGGGCACTCTTCACGCAAGCAGCTAGCTTGTCTTGAGGGCATTAGCATATCTGGTTATCATGCACTCTATTTACGTGAGTGCTGGTGGATCCAGGTAACATCGAGGGCGTATGCCCTTTCCAAATTGTGTTCAATGAATAGTTAAATAAAGGTACAACACATTTGGAGGTCTTCTGTGAAGGGAGCTCAATGCCCTCTTGGGTGCATGTGTCATTGACTAGGTAGATTGTATTGTTAGGTTTGAGCGTTTAAAGTTCAACCTGCGTTATTGTACTGCTTACCTTATATTTAGTGATCTGATAACCTAGGCTAAAAATCATCTCAAGTCCAATGGTTCTGTCAATGGTTGCAACATCTTTAGCCTCACTAGTGATTTTCTTGATGATGTCTTCCGACAATAACCGCTGACCATCCTTAGTCTGTCCTCCATTAGCCAAAATCCCGTAAACCTTTGCAATTGCGTGGGCCGTTCCGATACCAGTGGCCGAGGGTTGCTCCAGCGCTAGTAGGTCTGGGCGCAGAAAATGCTCCATCTAGAGCCGGTATAAAAACATAAACATTTTTACTATAGGTTTTCCCGGCCAATTTCGGAAAAAAATCATTCAATTTGATACCCGGCTCATTCAATTTCGTTTGAAAATAAATGCTCAGCTACATCAGCATTCAACAGTTAAAAAGAGTCATTCAATTTCAACACCTGAGCATTCACTCGACAAATAAGATCATTCAATTTCAAATGGTCGCTAATTTCATTCAATTTCGTCAAAGCCAGCAGCAACAGGCTGGTGCGCTTCGATGACTCTGAATTTGATTGCACCTATTGCGAAAATGTGGTACATATTCAACATAAGAATGGTGATCTTGTAGTTTTGAATGCCTATAAACGAAATAGAATGAAAAGAAAGAAATCATGTGTGCACGAAAACGAAATTGAATGCAATAATATCGAAAGAGAAACCCTAGTTGGATTGAATTATCAAAATCGCGTGAATTTGAAAGCGTGTTGATGAAATTGAATGATTTTTTGTTGAAATTGGCCGGGAAAACCTATATTATGTTTTTTCATGATAAAAATATTGCATACAATGCATTATTGTGACAGCACAGAATCTTAAAACCTTTCTGACTCGTATATCTTAACGATCTTAAGTACCGGTATAATCTTAACGAAGATACAACATTTGCGTTCTTTCTTTGAATCAAGATATTCATTTAAAAACGAACATGTAAAGTTTTCAGCGCAATGCATGCAGAGTCTACGTCATAAGAAAAGTGTGAAAGCATTCACATTTTTTCAACTTTTGCAAATGTGCATAGGCTTATTTGCTTATTAATAATTCGGTTAGGCCTATTTATACCAATATTGTACCCTTTAAATATTGTGCGGTGAATAATCGACTAAGTTATTTTTTGCGTCTCACCGGAAATTCATTAAACACTTGGTCCACTGAAATCTTATATTTTTTACATCTTACGCAAAGTCAATCACTTTTCTGTTTACAAACGAGTACGTGCGCCTTGTTATTTATTTGTGTTATTTTATTTTATTGTATTATTTCTCAGCCTGGGGATAGTTTATTTAGTGGCGTGGGTATCATTCGTGCAGGTTACTCATGTTGGAGACAATTTAGCCAATGGACAGCTGTCAATCCAAATCCCTTTACACAAGTGGCATAATTATGGGGGTGTGAGTATGGGGCATATAATGATCCACAAATGCCTGAAGTATCTCGTTGATAATCATGGTGCCCCAAAGTGCCCCCTTCTGAACGAATCCCAATTACGCGACTGCTTGACGTGCATGTGGTCACTCATTATAGATCTTGATAAACACATGTCTTGTTTGTACGCACACGTTGGCTTTTTGTGGCGTCAATTGGAGTACAACCTTATTACTTTATTCACCTTTGTCATCGAACCTGTTTCCATGATTTTGGATAAATCGGTATTTCCAGAAACCATGCCCCACATAACACGTCTGTTCAAAGGACTGGTCAGACCTTTTATAAGGGTTTGCCACAGACCTTTAACTGCGGGAATCCTCGCCACACGGTGGTATAATTCTAACGGCAGACCGATGTGGAAGTCGATGTCTGCAAAAACATAGTAAATAACTTTGTTAGTGAATTAATTTGGACTATATATATTTTTATATAAAACAAATGTATTATTTAAAATAATTTCGGAAACAAACACAATATCCAAAGGTGGAAACTAAACTTTCTTACCGAATGGTTGTGCAATTTCCTCTTTGAAGAACTGTCCCAGTGTCCTATGTTTTGGATCAACTCGTCTCAATAATTGGCTCGCATAGAGACCAAACGTCATACCATGGTACCCATGGTCGGTGCCCGGTTCCCACATAGGAGGAGACTGAGCCAAGACCTGTCCCAATGCATCCTGGTCTGCTAGGAGTTCCAAGGTGATGGGCTCCTTGATATACGACAGCCCAGCCTAAATCACATAAATATAACATACTGATATTGTACTCTACCGAAATTTCTTTTTTGAGTGATTATTGTAGAAAAACACGAATATACTAAATAAGAGAACTGTTTCGCATTCAACAGGTGGTGCGGTCATTTTCCACACGTTTAACTTGCGGAGAATGAAAGCGGCATATTTTACTGAATAAGCCTAACTGGACTCATTGAAATATTACATGAACTAAAAATGAACCATGTTTGGTTGGTACGTAACGGTGACTCAAATATTGCCTTACGTCTTACCTCATGATTGAGAAGCATGCGCACTGTGACATTCTCTTTGCCGTTATGAGCAAATTCCGGCCAATAAGAAGCCACAGTCCCATCGTAATCAAGAAGACCCCTGTCCACGAGTACAGCCATGCAAAGTGCAACCATCCCTGAATTATAAACATACATGAGCACTTTCTGATGTTCTAAACTTTGTTTTTATCAATTAATTTTCATGGGCCCATTGTGAGAGGGTAAGTGAAAAGGTTGATATTAATACTATACTATGCAAAATGATTGCCATAAATGTAATCGTGGGTTTAGTAGGGCGTCTCCAGCATGTCTACTGTGAAGAGTCAATGCCGCACCCTTTCACACAAAGTAAGTTGTATGTTAATCTGTGATCATTTATGTTGTTTGAGAATACCGGGAAAAGGGTATAACTCATGAATAGCCTATGAATTGTGTTCACCTTTTGTTGCAGAGAAGACAACAGTCATCGTATCCTCCACCCATGGCCGAGCGGCTTCACTGTCTGCGTACCGTAGCCTCCCCAAATGTCAACAACCTTTGACCCTTTGTAATACACCGTGTAGGCTGAACCTCCAGTGGGATACTCAACACCATTCTCAAAGTTATCCCTGAAAATTACATAATAAAAATAAAATGTTTTGTCCAGACGAATTGTAGGCCTTTTTTATTTAAATTATATATATATATATATATCTCTATATATATATCTCTCTATATATATATATCTATATATATATATATATATATATCTATATCTCTCTCCATATCTCTCTATATATCTCTATATATATATATATATATATATATATATATATCTATATATATATATATCTATATATATCTATATATATATATATATATATATATATATATATATATATATATATATATATATATATATATGTATATTAGTGTTAATGGCACCTTAGGGAGACATTTCGTGGTTAGAGAAGCACATTGGGAGACACTTACATTAAGGAGACAATTTTGTGTCTCCTTAATGTTTTCACCCACCGTAGCTCTGAGTCTAAGTACAGAGGAATACATTACGCACTGCTATTGGTTGAGGGGGCCCGGTAAGGTTGTGGGACATTTCCATACGACCGTGGGGTTTTCATGTCTGAGTAAAGGGAGGGTCGATTTTGGGTGGGTATACTACTCGCAGATAGAGAAGTAACTTACGGAGACATTCAGTTTTTTGCCCGATTATAAAAACTCTGTATATATATACTTTCATTAGATTGTATCATATGTGATAATGAAGTAATTTGGAATCGAATTTCATTAATTTGGAAAAATATACGTGTATTTCTAAATATATACAACAGATTATTAAAAAGCACCCTATTTGTAGGATGCCTTAGATTAAGTCTAGCCCCGACCGCGCGTCTTCACGTTCGTACGTAGCACGACCCGGTACCAGACTACACGCAGCGCTGCATGCATATGGATATTCTGCTATTATGTACGCGTACTAGTACCGCCAGCAGGCACCACCGGACCGTGCGCGGATTGACTGAAAAAACTTTGAAAGTTAAGGACACTTCGGTATTTTTAATTCGGAAAAACTTCTTTCTTTGCTGCTCCAAATGACACTTACGACCTCTGAAAATCTTTTAATTTTACTATACGATTGTTATTTACAATAAAGAATCAAGCAATATTTTGCAGTTATATCGGAGCCCCTAAGGGGACAGGTAACGAAACAATTGGGAAGGTAAAAAGGAAATGTATTTCGTTCCTTCGAATTAATATTTCGTTCCTCGAAATAACATTTCGTGGGAATGAAATAAATTATTTCGAGGAGCGAAATAAATATTTCGTTCCCTCGAAATATTAATCGAAACAACATTTCGTTCCTCGAAACAACATTTCGTTCCTCGAAACAACATTTCGTGGGAATGAAATAAATTATTTTGAGGGAATGAAATAATTTATTTCGTTCCTCAAAATACTTATTTCTGTATTCCCCACGAAATGTTATTTCGAGGAATTAAATACATTTCCCATTTTGTTTACCTTCCCGATTTTTTTTTACCTGTCCCCTTAGGGGCTCCGTAGTTATATCATTAAAACAAATCATAAGAATCAAGATCACATTGTATACAAAGATTTATGACAGGGCGATTACAATTTATAAATTGATAAATCCAGAATTGTATGAGACACAGAACATCAGTATGATCTCAATTAAGCGATCTCAATACACTACTGATTTTGACTTGGTGATATCAAGGGGGAAATGGGGGGGGGGGGAGGAGAGAAGGAAAGAAACTCATACAAGAAACCACATGTAGTGTACAAGTCTAATGGCTTTTTGCATGCCTTGCCCACGACATGGAGCACAGTACATGTGGGTACAATAATACTACATGTGGTGGTTAGCTTCCTATCTTTGTTCACTGAGGTGTAAGACCAGTCAGGCAATTAACAATGATGTTTGCACTTCATTAGATATGCAGCAAAAGTAGGGATTAAGAAACTAAAGTGTCTTATAGTACAATGTAGTTACATTGAACCATGGAGTAATGTACAGCTCCAATTGTAAGTCAAGTGATGTAAATAATAAGACAACTGTGGCATAAAATTACTACGATGAAAAATGGAATTTAAACTTTGATAAAAAAATTTAAAACTTGGCTGGAACCATGGCATAAGCATTGTTGATGGATTAAATAACAAACCACATGTCGTGTACAAGTCTAATGGCTTTTTACATGCCTTGCCCACGACACTAGTACAAAGTACATGTGTGGGTACAGTGGTTAGCTTCCTATCTTTGTTCACTTGAGGTGTCAGACCAGGCAACAATGATGTTTGCACTTCATTAGACATGCAGCAAAAGTAAGGATTAAGAAACTAAAGTGTCTTATAGTACAATGTAGTTACATTGAACCATGGAGGAAGTGATTGAACCATGGAGTAATGTATAGCTCCAAAGAACTTTGGGAAACTACCAATTCAGAAAAGATTAATTGGTACATGATGTTACATTATGTGCAAGTCCAAACATTCATCTTAGAAAAAAGATCCCTAGAGAAAAATGGTTGTGTATTCATTGCAACATTGGGCAGTTTTTCTCTGTAGTTTTGTTCAAACTGACTACATACATGTACATTTTGTATTTATGTGCTGTTGTGGCAATGTACATGTAGGTGGTTTTGTAAATGTATTGTTGCAAAGTTCCATGTACTTGACGTAAGGTGTCACGACATCCTCTCCAACCAGATGGGGGAAGAAAATGGACCTTCATGGAAAATTTCTAATTTTATGGACAAAAGTGAGTTTTAGACTTATTTGTCTCATTGCCAAAACACAAAATCAAATTCTTAGCTTGTTTGGCCTAAAATGAGAACCGACGCATAAAATTGCACGAAACTTGACGTAAGATGTCGCGACAACCTCTCCAACCAGATGGGGCAAGAAAATGGACCTTCGTGGAAAATTTCAAATTCACAAAATCAAATGTTTTGCTTTTTTGGCCTAAAATGAGAACCGACACATAAAATTGCACAAAACTTGACGTAAGATGTCGCGACAACCTCTCCAACCAGATGGGGGAAGAAAATGGACCTTCAATGGAAAATTTCAAATTTTATAGACAAAAGTGAATTTTTAGACTTAATCATCTTGCCAAAACACAAAATCAAATTCTTTGCTTTTTTGGCCTAAAATGAGAACCGACGCATAAAATTGCACGAAACTTTACGTAAGATGTCGCGACAACCTCTCCAACCAGATGGGGGAAGAAAATGGACCTTCAATGGAAAATTTCAAATTTTATAGACAAAAGTGAATTTCTAGACTTAATCATCTTAGTGCCAAAACACAAAATCAAATTCTTTGCTTTTTTGGCCTAAAATGAGAACCGACGCATAAAATTGCACGAAACTTGACGTAAGATGTCGCGACAACCTCTCCAACCAGATGGGGCAAGAAAATGGACCTTCATGGAAAATTTCAAATTCACAAAATCAAATTTTTTGCTTTTTTGGCCTAAAATGAGAACCGACACATAAAATTGCACAAAACTTGACGTAAGATGTCGCGACAACCTCTCCAACCAGATGGGGGAAGAAAATGGACCTTCAATGGAAAATTTCAAATTTTATAGACAAAAGTGAATTTTTAGATCATCTTATTGCCAAAACACAAAATCAAATTCTTTGCTTTTTTGGCCTAAAATGAGAACCGACGCATAAAATTGCACGAAACTTGACGTAAGATGTCGCGACAACCTCTCCAACCAGATGGAGGGAAGAAAATGGACCTTCAATGGAAAATTTCAAATTTTATAGACAAAAGTGAATTTTTAGACTTAATCATCTTGCCAAAACACAAAATCAAATTCTTTGCTTTTGTGGCCTAAAATGAGAACCGACGCATAAAATTGCACGAAACTTGACGTAAGATGTCGCGACAACCTCTCCAACCAGATGGGGAAGAAAATGGACCTTCAATGGAAAAATTTCAAATTTTATAGACAAAAAGTGAATTTCTAGACTTAATCATCTTATTGCCAAAACACAAAATCTATTTTTTTGCTTTTTTGGCCTAAAATGAGAACCGACGCATAAAATTGCACGAAACTTTACGTAAGAAGTCGCGACAACCTCTCCAACCAGATGGGGGAAGAAAATGGACCGTCATGGAAAATTTCAAATTCACAAAATCAAATGTTTTGCTTTTTTGGCCTAAAATGAGAACCGACGCATAAAATTGCACCAATCTTGACGTAAGATGTCGCGACAACCTCTCCAACCAGATGGAGGGAAGAAAATGGACCTTCAATGGAAAATTTCAAATTTTATAGACAAAAGTGAATTTTTAGACTTAATCATCTTATTGCCAAAACACAAAATCAATTGTTTTGCTTTTTTGGCCTAAAATGAGAACCGACGCATAACATTGCACGAAACTTGACGTAAGATGTCGCGACAACCTCTCCAACCAGATGGAGGGAAGAAAATGGACCTTCAATGGAAAATTTCAAATTTTATAGACAAAAGTGAATTTTTAGACTTAATCATCTTATTGCCAAAACACAAAATCAAATTCTTTGCTTTTTTGGCCTAAAATGAGAACCGACGCATAAAATGCACGAAACTTGACGTAAGATGTCGCGACAACCTCTCCAACCAGATGGGGGAAGAAAATGGACCTTCAATGGAAAATTTCAAATTTTATAGACAAAAGTGAATTTCTAGACTTAATCATCTTATTGCCAAAACACAAATCAAATTCTTTGCTTTTTTGGCCTAAAATAAGAACCGACGCATAAAATTGCACGAAACTTGACGTAAGATGTCGCGACAACCTCTCCAACCAGATGGGGGAAGAAAATGGACCTTCATGGAAAATGTCAAATTCACAAAATCAAATTGTTTGCTTTTTTGGCCTAAAATGAGAACCGACGCATAAAATTGCACAAAACTTGACGTAAGATGTCGCGACAACCTCTCCAACCAGATGGGGGAAGAAAATGGACCTTCATGGAAAATTTCAAATTTTATAGACAAAAGTGAGTTTTAGACTTACATGATCATCTTATTGCCAAAACACAAAATCAAATGTTTTGCTTTTTTGGCCTAAAATGAGAACCGACGCATAAAATTGCACGAAACTTGACGTAAGATGTCGCGACAACCTCTCCAACCAGATGGGGGAAGAAAATGGACCTTCATGGAAAATTTCAAATTCACAAAATCAATTTTTTTGCTTTTTTGGCCTAAAATGAGAACCGACGCATAAAATTGCACGAAACTTGACGTAAGATGTCGCGACAACCTCTCCAACCAGATGGGGGAAGAAAATGGACCTTCAATGGAAAATTTCAAATTTTATAGACAAAAGTGAATTTCTAGATTTAATCATCTTATTGCCAAAACACAAAATCAAATGTTTTGCTTTGTTGGCCTAAAATGAGAACCGACGCATAAAATTGCACGAAACTTGACGTAAGATGTCGCGACAACCTCTCCAACCAGATGGGGGAAGAAAATGGACCTTCATGGAAAATTTCAAATTTTATAGACAAAAGTGAGTTTTTAGACTTACATGATCATCTTATTGCCAAAACACAAAATGAATTTTTTAGCTTTTTTGGCCTAAAATGAGAACCGACGCATAAAATTGCACGAAACTTTACGTAAGATGTCGCGACAACCTCTCCAACCAGATGGGGGAAGAAAATGGACCTTCATGGAAAATTTCAAATTCACAAAATCAATTTTTTTGCTTTTTTGGCCTAAAATGAGAACCGACGCATAAAATTGCACGAAACTTGACGTAAGATGTCGCGACAACCTCTCCAACCAGATGGAGGGAAGAAAATGCACCTTCATGGAAAATTTCAAATTGTATAGACAAAAGTGAGTTTTTAGACTTATTCGTATCATTGCCAAAACACAAAGTCAATTTTATTTTTGTTTTTCTCCAAAAATGTGTCTTATGTCGGTAAACGTCTCGAAAATACACTTTGAAAAAGAAGTTTTCTACGCATATTTGTTGCACATACTTTTTCCATTAAGATTATACTTGTGCAAAATGAAACTTTTCAAACAGCGCATCGCTAGAATCACACTGTAGAGCGGCAACTTGACCGCCGAACGCACATACCGGTGGTGATGTGCCGATGCATGCCCGTGCCGGCCAAGCTCGCACACCGCATGGAGAAAGCCCAATACACGCATAATTATGTACCGGTACGCAAGTGTACAATGCATGTGGAGTTTCCGCGTTGAAAATGGATGGCCAAAAGTTCTGCCGTAAATAAAAAGTGGGTTTCGCCGTCAAATTAATTTCTCTTAAACTGCCACGAAGAAATCGACCAAGGTTATATAGCAGACAACTTGCTGTGAAATGCTGTGAAATGGTGTGAAATGGTATGAAATGGTCGTGTAAAAAAATATTTCACATTTTGGGCAAACTGCAATTTCAAGGTTTTGGACTTCATCGATCGTGTCGGATCTTGTTATAAAGGTGTTAATAGTACAAGTGCTATTGGGTTAAAGGTGTTCGACTGTATTATTATATATTTTTTCCTAAATAAGGGTACTATTGGAAGACAGTTTGGAGTAAGAGATGTACACCAAGGAGACACTATATATGTTTTCCTAAATAAGGGTACTCATTGGGGAGACATTTTGGAGTAAGAGATGTACACTAAGGAGACACTATATATTATATATGTTTTCCTAAATAAGAATTGCACCATTGGGAGACAATTTGGAGTAAGAGATGTACACTAAGGAGACACTATATATTATATATTTTTTCCTAAATAAGGGTACCATTGGGAGACATTTTGGAGTAAGAGATGTACACTAAGGAGACACTATATATTATATGTTTTCCTAAATAAGGGCACCATTGGGAGACATTTTGGAGTAAGAGCTGTACACTAAGGAAACACTATATATATTACATTTCTTCCTAAATAAGGGTACCATTGGATACATTGGATACATTGTGGTGTAAGATTATGCACACTAAGGCGACACTATTAATTATTATTTCAAATGTTTTAATACAGCTTACATAATCTACCATTAGCTTACGGAAATGGGTACAAGTGATTACCAATATTTCCTGATCGAGGTTTTGTCTGAGTTAAATGGTCCACAACAGCAATCACATTACATTGTGTGAAATAAATGTACCGGTAGGCCCTTATTATGTACTTGGAAAGATTTGATCATTACAGAAACTTAATATCGATAATTAATGTAAACTTTTTGATTACATTATGACATAGCTTACGTCAACTTAGGTGTAATTGTTTTGTGTGATTGTTTAATTAGTTCCTCAAAGTATATGTCGGCTGAATTTCGAATGTATATATTGGATTGCTTATAAGTGATGCATGCAGTAGACAGCTAGTACCTTCCAGGGGATGCGTCTCCAAAGGTACTTCTCTTACACGTGTGTCCCAACGGTACCACTTGAGTAAAATTACCTAAAGGAGACAAAAATAACTGCGGAAAAGCAATATATCCAAACAGGCTTCCCCCTATTCCAGTAAGTGTGATACACATTAATAAAGGTCCTTTCATCAATATTTTGGATGGTGAAAGTAACAACTGTAATATTATTTGTTTTCATGATATCTGGCAAAAGTGAAATGTCTCCCTAAGGTGCAATTTTTCTGGTGTCTCCCAAAGGTGAAATCTAGTGGTATATATGTATATATATATATATATATATATATATATATATATATATATATATATATATATATATATATATATATATATATATATATATATATATATATATATAATATATATATATATATATAGATGCCGGTTGTGATATGGCATTTCAATGACTTATCAAGATATTTGTCAAGGAAAGTGCGGCGAAAATTGTCCACTTAAAAATTTCGCCCAGAAAATATTTCGATTGAGGTCACAGAACAACTGCCTCCTCATTTTAACGTTATTAATGGGATCAAATATTTAGATGTGGTGCATTTCTGTGGTTTAAATTTGTGTATTATTATCAATACAAAAATAGAACCACCCCTTTCGTCACATCGCCCCTTGTCAGAAACATGTACACTACCGGGACGTGACCATTTGGCTGGCAACCATTTTCTAATAAGCAAAAGCTCTGTGACAGTAGCCCTGGTTAGTTTCCCCATAAGCTGGTAAAGATTTGGATATTGGATATTGTTCCCCTAAAAAACGTATGGTAAAGTCACATGCACGGCGATACAAAAAGGGGGTCACATTCCCGCCTTTGCCCCTTCCCGGATCTGTCAATGGTAAAATGATTCGTACCATTTGATTGACATTCTGGTTTTTATATAGGGCCTAGTGTACTTTTTCAAGTTTGAACAAATAATGGCCGGTGAGTGCACAACTGACTGCAGGCCAATAGTGAAATTTTCCTTCTTCAGCTTGCCAACACTATAGATAAGGCAAACATGAAATGCTCTGACCTGAATACCTTGAGCACCGGTTCAAATCCAGGCTGGACGGTGCCGGCAGTGATAACCGGAAGAGTGTCCCTCCATAGCTGTGGTACATAAAGTACAAGGACTGCTGTCACACATACTAACACTGCGTTCTTCATAAGCGCCATTTTGTACTCACACTATGATTCAAAGCTTGGTTATGAATGACTTGCTATCAACAAAAAGACCTAGCCTATCGCACAACTGTGAACGTTTCAGTCACAACAAAGGAAAAGGACAAGGACAAAGATCAAAGGGCAAGGTAT
>CM055836.1:3470609-3515571 GCA_029582265.1 Zoroaster sp. YZ-2022 | reverse complement strand
AAAAGTTTAAATTTGGCCCAAAAAAAAATTTTACTTATAAATTTACTTTTTTTTTAAAACGGTTAAAAAAAAAAAATTATGGTTTTTTTGTTTGATGAATCACCATGGATGAAATCTTACATCGATTTAAACACTCAATTCAGAAAAAATGCAACGTCAGATTTTGAGAAAGATTTGTATAAATTGATGAATAATTCAGTCTTTGGAAAAACGATGGAAAATGTACGATGCCAGCGAGGGTAACGAAAACACCGACTAAAAAAATAAAAAATCCAAAAAGACAAGCGGCTGGTAAATAAATCGCGGAAGATCAAAAAAAGATTTAGATCCATTCATTTCGAGCGCTCTTTCTTCCTAGAGTAACCTAGAGTAACTTAGTCAAAGTATCGCGTAATTGGTAGGTTGATCCGTTTTTAAAATCAACTTGCAATGTTTAGTCGATTTGAGTAATTCATGCATTTGCTTTCTCAACTCTTTCGTCGGTATGACGTCATTTTCTCGAAGACAATTTTCGAACGAGTCTCTATCTTTACAATAAAATAGACACACCCACTTGAGTTGCTCTCTAAAATCTTTCAACACGCTATTATATTTTTGTGAAATAATCCAACAGCTGTGATTAGCGTGTCTACCGCTAAAAGCCAAGTGCACCAGCGCATGCTGCTCCAGCTGACCTTGCGCATGCTGCGTAATCATACATTTATTTGCCATATGTACTCGGTCATGTGTGACAGCAATGGGTCAATAAAGGTATCAATGGAAAGCTGAGGAGTTCCTCTTCTTTGGTAAACTACATGTAAATTGTCAAACTAAATAACCTTGGCATATCAAACCCCTGAATTCGGATTACCTTTTTTTTGATACGCACTGTATAACTGCCTATAAAGTTCATTATAATCAATATCGTCTACAAATCTAAGACCCATCTGCTCAATACAATCGTGGATCCATCCAAAACCGTTTTGTGTATACATTTTTATCTTATCACTAATTTCTAAAAAATAATTAAATAATCCAATATCAATAGGCCTATCATTCATATTTTGTAGCGGCAGCATTTTCCCTGTATTATATATGGAGTGTCGTGGCCGAGCGGTCTAGCGCACCGAACTCAAGTTCTGGTGTTGCCAGCAGCAGGGTGTGGGTTCGAGTCCCGGTCGTGACACTTGTGTCCTTGAGCAAGGTACTTAACCATAATTGCTTCGTCCTTCGGATGGGACGTAAAGCCGTAGGTCCCATGTGTTGTGTAATGCATGTAAAAGAACCCAGGATACTTATCGTGAAAGTGTTTCTGGTTTGATTTGGCTGCAAATTGCACCACCACGCTCTCCCATTGTGGGCGCTTTGATTATTCACATTATAATTCCTTCTTTACAAATCCCACATCTGGTTGTTTATCTTTGTTTGAGTACCTTACAGGTAGATACGTGTGCTATATAAGACTTCGTTATTATTATTATTGTAAAACCATACAAACATAGTCTCGATCGTACCATCACATTTTTCTTTTCGAAATTTTATTTGTAAATATACCTTAAACTTCATTCTTTCATTCATTTTCATTAATAAACTCAACTTTTCGATAAGCTTTTTAATTCCCACATTAAGATTCTTTACATCTTCTTCTTTGCTATGAAATTCATGATCAAGTAAAATCATGATTTCCATAGGAAAGTCCATATACCAGAAATGTAAATGTGAGTCTGCCGGTAATATTTTGTTATTCATCCTCTCTTTTAATATTTTACTAGATAATATTTTTTCATTATTTCAATTTTTTAACGACTAAAAACAATATCTTTTTAATAATAAAAAATTTGGGTCTAGACACAATTTTTTTTAATTTTTTAATTTTTTTAACTTTTTTTACAAACTCTAAAAAAAACCCACATTTTTATCAAAAAATGATATTTTCATAAATATCATTTTTACAACCACCTACCAACCTTCTTTTAAATATATCTTCAGTGGCACCAACCTCAAACCTACACACCTTTAAAACTAGGTCAAAGGTCAAAGTGAGCCAGAACCGCCATTGATATACTACTCCACCAGAGGGGGATTTGCGGCTTTGTTTCAAGTTGTTTGTCAGAACACGTTAAAAGCTACCAACGAAATGGGCCTGAAATTGGCCTGAAATTGTGGTTTTTAATTGTCTGATGAAACTGAAAATTTGGAATTCGATATAAGGAGATTTACAAATTGCAAATATAATAACAAAAACAAATTAGACCTCCCCTCCGATTTTTCACTTTTCCCACTGTACCGTGGAATGGCCTAATGCGACTTTACGCTCATTTCGTTGTAACAGGTCACATATGTATAACAGATCAGTGCTTCAACTTTAAAAGATTAAGTTTCCCTATAATAGAGATTGTATGTTCTTTAAAAAAAATCTCTCAAATCTGCAATGTGCAATAGCCCTCCCCATTACAAATGCAATTTGGAGAATCAATAACCCGTTTTTTCAATGTACCCCTCCCCCATTACAAATGTACCGCCATGGAGGCCGTGGAGGAAAGTAAAACATCCCGAAAGAATTTGGAAACATTCATATTTTGGGATTGGTATTTGGTAAGTCACGTTCCTTTCAACTCTCTAATCTTCAAGCAATAAGCCTATATCATAAAACTAAACTGTTTTGAATGTTTTACAAACTTTGGATGAAATCATTTCTCTGGATGATTTACATGTGTACCAACTTTACACCGATTAAACGTTTAGATATTAATAATTCGTTATTTAAATAATCTGGTAATTACCAATGTTGTACCTTCCCTTCAATTTAAAATAAACAAAACATATCCCCTCCAATTTCTTAACTATATCCTGAAGTAGAGGCTCTCCTGAAATACAACCAAAACAGACACATAGGCAAAGGTAACAGTTGACAACTCCCTCGATTCAACTTGATAGGTTTTTGGTCTGCATGAGTTTCTGCTACGATCCACATCAACAATTTTGAGCAGATCACATGTCACAGCCAGATTACCTTCTGGTGACAGAGACGATAGCACCTGGGCTAAAGGCCTGTAAATGTTTGCAAATTTAGCAGATAGAGCAATCAAGCGGTAACTTTGCTGATAAAGAAAGAAGTCAGAATAACACAATTTTTGTTGTCACATAAAATACAACATCACCAACAATAATTTTGTCTTATAATTATATGATTTCCAAATGATTGTTCTAAGTTCTTTGACAGTTTCATCATATTTGATTTCCTGGTTGAGAAACCAATGGCAATTTTGTACATACGTGTTGTTTGCGCCGATTAAACATTCCGCGTTTCCCATTCACGACATGTAAATTTAATCACACTGTCCTTAGTATATGCCGTAAGTGTCCATTTTAGTGTTTTAAAACGTCATTTACTGTCAAAACCAGTGAACCAAATCGGATGAAACTTGCACAGAACATAGAGAAATAATTGTGGAAAATTTAGTTTTTTAAAGTAATGTAATGTTAATGTAACAGCAAAACAAATAGGGACTTTTTTGAGGGGTTTGGGTTAGGGGTGGAAAGGGGTGGGTTAGGGGTGGAAAGAGGTGGAAAGGGGTGGGTTAGGGTGGGGAGTCAACCAGTGTTGGACATAAAGCCTGATGGTGATCTATTTAAAAGGACAATCAGATGGTTTCTTCAAAAGATCAATTTGAGTTTTGTTTTTATTTGGTACGAAAGTGGCCATCCAGTACTATAAATATAGTCCAGACGAAGACATTAAGACATTAAGTACACTTTTAATTAAATGTATGTAAATTCATCCGTGATACTTTATATGTATGGAAAGCAGTCTGTAAAAGTTTCAGTTTATTTCATGTTGTCATTACGTCGACAAAATGGTGAATTCATAAAATGGTTAATTCATAAAATACATTAATATTTTTGTATTCGTTCCAACGTGGCATTTCTGTTCTTCAGAAGACAAAAATTAATTTTGAAAATTAATTAATAAATTTTACTAAAATGATACCATTTGACACCATCAAACCGAAAAAAGCGCGTCACCGCACCAATTTTGAAGCCGACCGATGACTAGAAACCGGAGACGTATTCGTTCCAACGTGGCATTTCTGTTCTTCAAAAGACAAAAATTAATTTTGGAAATTAATTAATTAATTTTACTAAAATGATACCATTTGATACCATCAAACCAAAAAAAGCGCGTCACCGCACCAACTTTGAAGCCGACCGATGACCAGAAACCAGAAAATACGGGGGGTCAATTTTTGATTATTAGATAAACCATTAATAATCCACTCGAAACAAAACAAAAACATTTAAAATTGTTTTTAATTCATACCAATCAATATTATAACAGCACCAAGAAATAAAGTTTGGTGAATACGCTCTTCACAGGACCTTTAAATTATACGTTATAATGATTAGGAAGTTCGTGTTCGCCCATAGATGTTTCTGAATGTATTTTCAGTAAGTTCTCGTTAGCAAGGTATTGAGCTGAAACATTTCACATGTTAGATATTTTAGGTCTCTTGGTCTAAATATGTATTCACATGAAGTGAAACACATCGTAACAGAATGAAAGTTTATCGATGGGGGTAGGGCCAGTGGTGTAGCCAACGGGGGAGGGGCAGCTGTCCCCACTTGCCCTCATTTGCCCCCGTATCTGCCAATTCAATGGACCCTTTAAGGGTTCTGTTTGCGGTGTAGCCCTACGTCAAGCCCATTGTTCTTGTTTCTATATGCAACTATCTTGATTCAAGATTCAAGACACATTCATAGGTTGCATCTCGCAATGACAGGACGCGGACGTCGTCTCCCATGCTGAACGGGGAAGGGTAACTTGAAATGTACGCCATGCCAAGTTTACGTTGAGGATCAGCACGTCCGTCTGTGCCACCGGACCCAGCATGTCCAAATTGTTGCACACCCTAGAAAGTGAAAGAAACGAGGAAGCCAGAATTTGAGTGAGTGAATTTGATGATTGGTAGGCGGGGGTGAGGCCAGTGGCGTAGCCAATGGGGCATAGTGCTGTACTCTTTCCCCAGGTGCCCCACTAGATGTTTGTGTGTGTAATGATAGTGTGTATAGATACATGTATTTGTGTGTATACCTATAGAGTTTAGGTCATTGGCTCATTGGCGTAATTTGGATGTTATATTTACAGACATAAAACGGCACATTTCAGACTTGATCTTAAATCCGTCTTTATCCGCTGCGTACATGACCTGTTGAGGGCACTCTTCACGCAAGCAGCTAGCTTGTCTTGAGGGCATTAGCATACTTATCTGGTTACCATGCACTGTTGACTCTATTTACGTGAGTGCTAGTGGATCCAGGTAACATTAAGGGCGTATGCCCTTTCCAAATTTTGTTCAATGAATAGTTAAATAAAGGTACAACACATTTGGAGGTCTTCTGTGAAGGGAGCTCAATGCCCTCTTGGGTGCATGTGTCATTGACTAGGTAGATTGTATTGCTCGGTTTGAGCGTTTAAAGTTCAACCTGCGTTACAGCACTGCTTACCTTGTATTTAGTGATCTGATAACCTAGGCTAAAAATCATCTCAAGTCCAATGGTTCTGTCAATGGTTGCAACATCTTTAGCCTCACTAGTGATTTTCTTGATTATGTCTTCTGACAATAACCGCTGACCATCCTTAGTCTGTCCTCCATTAGCCAAAATCCCGTAAACCTTTGCAATTGCGTGGGCCGTTCCGATACCAGTGGCCGAGGGTTGCTCTAGCGCTAGTAGGTCTGGGCGCAGAAAATGCTCCATCTAGAGCCGGTATAAAAACAAACATTTTTACTATTATGTTTTTTCATGATAAAAATATTGCATACAATGCATTATTGTGATAGCACAGAATCTTAAAAACCTTTCTGACTAGTATATCTTAACGACCTTAAGTACCTGTATAATCTTAACGAAGATACAACATTTGCGTTCTTTCTTTGAATCAAGATATTCATTTAAAAACGAACCTGTAAAGTTTTCAGCGCAATGCATGCAGAGTCTACGTCATAAGAAAAGTGTGAAAGCATTCACATTTTTTCAGAAAAAATTGGAACGAAAAGTTGCCGTCGTCAACTTTTGCAAATGTGCATAGGCTTATTTGCTTATTAATAATTCGGTTAGGCCTATTTATACCAATATTGTACCCTTTAAATATTGTGCGGTGAATAATCGACTCAGTTATTTTTTGCGTCTCACCGGAAATTCATTAAACACTTGGTCCACTGAAATCTTATATTTTTTACATCTTACGCAAAGTCAATCACTTTTCTGTTTACAAACGAGTACGTGCGCCTTGTTACTTATTTGTGTTATTTTATTTTATTGTATTATTTCTCAGCCTGGGGATAGTTTATTTAGTGGCGTGGGTATCATTCGTGCAGGTTACTCATGTTGGAGACAATTTAGCCAATGGACAGCTGTCAATCCACATCCCTTCATACAAGTGGCATAATTATGGGGGTGGGAGTATGGGGCATATAATGATCCACAAGTGCCTGAAGTATCTCGTTGATAATCATGGTGCCCCAAAGTGCCCCCTTCTGAACGAATCCCAATTACGCGACTGCTTGACGCGCATGTGGCCACTCATTATAGATCTTGATAAACACATGTCTTGTTTGTACGCACACGTTGGCTTTTTGTGGCGTCAATTGGAGTACAACCTTATTACTTTATTCACCTTTGTCATCGAACCTGTTTCCATGATTTTGGATAAATCGGTATTTCCAGAAACCATGCCCCACATAACACGTCTGTTCAAAGGACTGGTCAGACCTTTTATAAGGGTTTGCCACAGACCTTTTATAAGGGTTTGCCACAGACCTTTAACTGCGGGAAGCCTTGCCACACGGTGGTATAATTCTAACGGCAGACCGATGTGGAATTCGATGTCTGCAAAAACATAGTAAATAACTTTGTTCGTGAATTAATTTGGACTATATTTATTTACAGGAAGAAAATTAAGAAAACAAAATGAACGATTTTTTGCTCAGAGCTATAGGTAACCTATATCTGCTTTTTATATAAAACAAATGTATTATTTAAAATAATTTCGAAAACAAACACAATATCCAAAGGTGGAAACTAAACTTTCTTACCGAATGGTTGTGCAATTTCCTCTTTGAAAAACTGTCCCAGTGTCCTATGTTTTGGATCAACTCGTCTCAATAATTGGCTCGCATAGAGACCAAACGTCATACCATGGTACCCATGGTCGGTGCCCGGTTCCCACATAGGAGGAGACTGAGCCAAGACCTGTCCCAATGCATCCTGGTCCGCTAGGAGTTCCAAGGTGATCGGCTCCTTGATATACGACAGCCCAGCCTAAATCACATAAATATAACATACTGATATTGTACTCTACTGAAATTTCTTTTTTGAGTGATTATTGTAGAAAAACACGAATATACTAAATAAGAGAACTGTTTCGCATTCAACAGGTGGTGCGGTAATTTTCCACACGTTTAACGTGCGGTGAATGAGAGCGGCATATTTTACTGAATAAGCCAAACTGGATGTTAATAATCCACTCATTGAAATATTACATGAACTAAAAATGAACCATGTTTGGTTGGTACGTAACGGTGACTCAAATATTGTCTTACGTCTTACCTCATGATTGAGAAGCATGCGCACTGTGACATTCTCTTTGCCGTTATGAGCAAATTCCGGCCAATAAGAAGCCACAGTCCCATCGTAATCAAGAAGACCCCTGTCCACGAGTACAGCCATGCATAGTGCAGCCATCCCTGAATTATAAACATACATGAGCACTTTTTGATGTTCTAAACCTTTTTTTATCAATTAATTTTCATGGGCCTATTGTGAGAGGGTAAGAGAAAAGGTTGATATTAATACTATACTATGCAAAATGATTGCCATAAATGTAATAGTGGGTTTCGTAGGGCGTCTCCAGCATGTCTGCTGTGAAGAGTCAATGCCGCACCCTTTCACACAAAGTTAGTTGTATGTTAAACTGTGATCATTTATGTTGTTTGAGAATATCGGGAAAAGGGTATAACTCATGAATAGCCTATGGATTGTGTTCACCTTTTGTTGCAGAGAAGACAACAGTCATCGTATCCTCCACCCATGGCCGAGCGGCTTCACTGTCTGCGTAGCCTCCCCAAATGTCAACAACCTTTGACCCTTTGTAATACACCGTGTAGGCTGAACCTCCAGTGGGATACTCAACACCATTCTCAAAGTTATCCCTGAAAAGTACACAATAAAAATAAAATGTTTTGTCCAGACGAATTGTAGGCCTTTTTTATTTAAATTATTTGTATTTAATTATTTGTATTTAATTATTTGTATTTAATTATTTGTATTTAATTATATATATATATATATATATTTAATTATATATATATAAAATGTGGCTGATGCCGGACTCGAACCCGCGACCTCTCGAATACCAGACGAGCGCTCTACCAACTGAGCTAACCAGCCCCTATGTTGGTGGGCGGTCCACTTATGCCAATTATCTATTGCTCTATGGGCCAAGGTCAGAGGCCAAACCATATCTGCCGTGTAGCCAGGGATCAAGCCCCGGTCAGATGCAAACAACCCGGGTAACGGCAGTAGCGGGGATCACACAAACGGGACACAAGCCTTTTATGTGGTTGTACACAAAGTAGATTTATATGGAGAAACTGACCTGAAATATTATATAAACGGTTCGCGAGCAAAGAAAATTTGGGAGGGTGGCCTTAGCTTTCGATCCAATCCGGATATATATATATGCCGGTTGTGATATGGCATTTCAATGACTTATCAAGATATTTGTCAAGGAAGGGGCGGCGAAAATTGTTTTGAAACAGAATTCCACTTAAAAATTTCGCCCAGAAAGTATTTCGATTGAGGTCACAGAACAACTGCCTCCTCATTTTAACGTTATGGCGTTATTAATGGGATCAAATATTTAGCTGTGGTACATTTCTGTGGTTTAAATTTGTGTATTATTAACAATACAAAAATAAAACCAGGGGGAACCACCCCTTTCGTCACATCGCCCCCTGTTAGAAACATGTACACTACCGGGACGTGACCATTTGGCTGGCAACCTTTTCCTAATAAGCAAAAGCTCTGTGAAAGTAGCCCTGGTTAGTTTCCCCATAAGCTGGTAAAGATTTGGATATTGGATATTTCCCCCTAAAAAACGTATGGTAAAGTCACATGCACGACGATACAAAAAGGGGATCACATTCCCGCCTTTGCCCCTTCCCGGATCTGTCAATGGTAAAATGATTCGTACCATTTGATTGACATTCTGGTTTTTATATAGGGCCTAGTGTACTTTTTCAAGTTCGAGCAAATAATGGCCGGTGAGTGCACAACTGACTGCAGGCCAATAGTGAACTTTTCCTTCTTCAGCTTGTCAACACTATAGATATGACAAACATGAAATGCTCTGACCTGAATACCTTGAGCACCGGTTCAAATCCAGGCTGGACGGTGCCGGCAGTGATAACCGGAAGAGTGTCGCTCCATAGCTGTGGTACATAAAGTACAAGGACTGCTGTCACACATACTAACACTGCGTTCTTCATAAGCGCCATTTTGTACTCGCACAATGATTCAAAGCTTGGTTATGAATGACTTGCTATCAACAAAAAGACCTAGCCTATCGCACAACTGTGAACGTTTCAGTCACAACAAAGGAAAAGGACAAGGACAAAGATCAAAGGGCAAGGTATGAACACTTGAACAAAATTAAGTAGAGCGCTTTTATTGACATAACAAAAATACAACGAATATACATCGGGTTCTATCCCGAGATTTCATGTAGAACCCGATGCAGATCCTTGTAAGAATGCACCCTTTGGGATTCTTTATAAGTGATATTTGATTCTTACAATTATAATAATAGTTATAATTATTATAATAGTATTTTCCATGGCATATTAGGATAGGCTTTGAATTTTGCATGGTGGAAGTATTAGTAAGGGTTACGGTAACATCATGTAAACAATCTCTTAAGAAATGTGTTGCTTCTAATAAGAGTTCCTGGTCGAAATGTCTCACCACTGTTTCTTCTCATAAACACTCTTATTACATCTCTACCGCAAATCCTACTCTTACTGCATATTCAGATGTTTTGAACGCGTTTGAAATTTAGAAGAAAGCTATCGAATATAGGCTTCTACAGTTTAAGTTGATAATGAAATAATGCAACTTGGTGTGTTTCAGGTTTATCCGCCCCATCTGTTGGCAAATAACTGAATGCCTATCCATATGTGACCACACCTGGGAAGAAAATGAAGCCGACGCCTTTGTAATACTTATTGACAAACTTTGAATATTAGTCTATTTATAACACATCGGTCACACATAGCATATGATGTACAGGCAACTTCTGTAACAAAAAAACTACATCCTGCTCAGCCTCGATCAGGTCAAAACGTAAATCCACTAAACCTTCATTTTGCGCATAGGGCCTATATACACTCCCTACTATTGACAGAGTTAGTATATATCATTGCCAGGGGCGTAGCGAAGGCATTTTCTATGGGGGAGGGGTGGAAGCCAATTTGCCGACTGACGTAGCCAGGATTTTCAGAGTGGGTAAATTTATCAATCAATCAACCAATCAATCAATCAATCATAAGGCATTTGTAGAGAGCCGTCATTCTTGTAGCCTATTCCGAGGCGCTTGGAGAACTGAAGAAAAATTATTAAAAAAACAAAACAACAACAACAACAACGAGAATTCACAGAATTTCATGAGGAGATGAAATGTGCAACGGACTAATTGTAAGTAGATTGGAAGAGATGTGTCTTAAGTCGGCTTTTGAAGTTCTGCATGGAGTCAAGTATACGGAGTTGACGGGGAGATCATTCCATAGTTTTGGTGCACATGAAATAAAACTTCTATCACCCGATGAAGAATGTGTTCTTAGAACGCTTTAACAACAGTTTGTTTGAGGATCTTAGATTAGGACGAGGATGGTATGCACGCAACATATCCCGTATATACACTAGGGTTAAACCGTGAAGTGCTTTCCAAGTCAACAGTAGGATTTTTTCTTGTTTTATGGGTAACCAATGTAATGCTATATGCGTTGGGGTAATATGGTCAAAATTTCTCACCCTGGAAAGAACACTTGCACTTGCAGCAGCATTCTGGGCATGTTGGAGCTTCTTTAGATACTGTGATATGCCAAACAGTAAAGAATTACCGTTATCCAACCGGGATGTGATTAAGGCATGCACAACTATTGGAGCTTCTTCAAAAGATACTGTGATATGCCAAACAGTAAAGAATTACCATTGTCCAACTGGGATGTGATTAAGGCATATAACTGTTGCAGCAGCATCATCTGAAAGCACTTTCCGAATACTTCGTACATTCCTGATTTGGGCGTACACGGATTGGCAAACTTTCTTAACATGTACGTGAATCCATTGATAAAGTGTTATCAAACATGACTCCAAGGTTCCGGACAGATGTTGCGGCATTAATCTGAATGTTGGCCACCTGTATTTGATTTAGCTGAATTTTTTATGTTGATATTTTGAAGACATAATTTTGAGCTCTGTTTTTGAGTCGTTTAATTTCAACTTGTTTGCATTCATCCAAGATTTGATTTCCAGAATACAAGCTTCCATGCGAGCTTGTGCTGACAGTTGATCAGGAATACTTTTCACATCGAAAGGAAGGTACAATTGTGTGTCATCCGCATACATATGCAAATGTACACCATGTTTTTTGTGTAATCGTAGAAATTGGAGAAGAGTAGATTGTGAAAAATTGTGGGCCAATAATAGAGCCTTGGGGAACACCAAAACGAAGTGGAGTAAGTGGATCCGTTGATAGTGACAGACTGTGTTCTATTTTGTAAGTATGAAGAAATCCAGAGATGATTCCCAGAGAACGTAGACGTGATATCATGATATCATGATCTATAGTGTCAAAAGCAGAAGATAATCCAATAACACCATGATAACTCTTTGATGATTGTCAGTGGCCTGCAGTACATCATTTTGTACCTTTAATAATGCTGATTCACTTCCATGGTATTTCCTGTACATTGACTGATGGGGTTCTAAAAGATCATTTCTGTCAAATATGCTGTCAGACGAGAAGCAACAACCATTTCAAGTATCTTTGAAACAAACTACAGGTTCGACACTGGACGACAGTTCTTAAAGTCATCAGCATCTAGTGATGGTTTCTTTTTCAAAGGTGTAACAATGGCATTCTTAAAACTGGTTGCGAAAGTGGCAGTTTCAAGAGAGAGATTAATCATGTTTGTTAGAATAGGAACGATGAGGTTCAGGTGTTCCTTAAGCATCCAAGTTGGTATTGGGTCCAAATCACAGGACTTGGATGGAAAAGATGAAATCAACTTGGAAACTTCGTCACATGAAGCTGGAGAGAAATGGTCAAGAACAGCAGTCTCCCCATCAAATTCCACTGGTATGGGCCGTGCTTCACAAGGATCCATTTCATCCCGGATCTGAGATATATTTTGAGTCAATATAGTGACTGAAACTATTTGCAAGTTCATTGTCATTAGTGTGAGATGGCAAACTACTCTTGATTTTCTGATGTAAGAGAGAGGCCACAAGCATGAAGAGTGGTTTTGCTGTCTTTATCAAATGGAGGACATGGAGACGTTGGGCTTTAAAATTGTTTCTATAAACTCCATTTCTGGTGTTTCGCCACTTACGTTCAAGTCTTTTCCTCGGCCTTTTTGGCTTCGGCTATGTCAGAAGAGTACCATGGATGACTAGGCCTTGTCAGTCACAACACGAGATATGAGAGGAGCATGCTTATCAAGGATGTCACGCATACCGGAGTCATATTGGGTGACAAGATCATGCAGGTTAGATGAAGGATCATTATAAATGTCAGAAAGACTGATCATGGCTAACTGATGTAAATTTTCGATATCTGATCCGTTGCTTTCTTGGGTAAGACTTACCGAGATTGAGTTTACAATTAAATTTACCGACACAACACTAATATATGACCAAAATGGACAATCTCTAAAGTCGCTTTCTGCTGCATTTTATTTCACATTAATCTTATTTGACATTTATATGTCGCTAAAATGGTAACAATAGGCCTAAGTAAGATTCCAATCTTTTGCAAAAACATAAATCACGCTTAACTATAACACGGTTTCTTCTGTAGTTATTAAAAGAAAAAGTGGACAATTGTGGCCCTCACCCCGCCCTTATAAGTATATTCATAAGTTTTTAAAGACAATTTCTGGTTATTATCACCACGCTACAATAAGGGAAAATATATTAATTTCATGGATGTATAACTTGGTAACATTATATTAGAGTTCTGGTGTTTCTAGATTTGATAATATAAGTGGCCGTTACGTAAGTCCAAAGTAAAGCTATTTCAGCCACCTTGCACATTCCTTACTGGTGAGCACCACATTCCAAGTAGCGATGACCTCAGCAGTGTAGGCTCTGGTCAGGGTATGTGTATGTCCAAATATGGATGACCACTAGTAGTATGTCTAATGCCGGAGGGGGCATTTTAACAAAAAAAATCATTTTTAAAATCAGTTCTGACATCATGAAAGTATTGATGACGTCACGCGGATAGCCGCTGGTTTTACGATGATAAAAAATCGATGATTAAAACTATTTTTTTTTAAAAATATGGGTTAAAACCTCATAAAAAAAATCGAAGGGGTTTTAGCGGATTTTTTTAAAATTAACATCATCACCACGATTTTTTTAAAATTAACATCATCACCACGATTTTTTTAAAATTAACATCATCACCACGATTTTTTTAAAATTAACATCATCACCACGATTTTTTTAAAATTAACATCATCACCACGATTTTTTTTAAATTAACATCATCACCACGATTAAAAAAGAGACTTTAAAAAGTGAGATAATGAAATAACTATTATCTAGTTGTATAATAAAGATGCCTACACCTCACTATTTATCGAAATGGACATTGAAAGAATTGTACGATTTTACGCGACAACACATTGGTCGAATAATGATCGTGAAAAACAGCAAGAATAGAGTTGATAAACGTAGTTGGTACAACGCGGTTAAAAAGTATATAAATCAACAAAAACCAAAGCCATTGTATGAATTAAATTTAGAGGAATTACGAGCTCTCGTAACAGTTAAAAATATTGAGCTACCGCTACACGGCTCTGGAGCAAACGAGGGGTTGATTAAAAAAGACTACATTAACGCTATTAAAAGGTTTTTTCGGTAGAAACAAAGTTGAGATTTAACCCTTTATTAGCGGTGGTAAATATTTACGACAACATGTAATGACGGTTCCGTTGAATCACAGCAAAGAAAAAGATTTAAATGTTTTTTGGAGAGCTGTAACTCCAAAGATTATAGTTGAGCTAAAAAAGGACCTAAAAGATTTAAAATCATTCAAGTTTATGATATACATACGAGTTAAATTATTCAAAGAAAAACCAAACAACGTGAATGATTTAAAGACATCGTTTTATCATAATAATAGGCAAATTGTTTTATTGAATTTAAACAATATCGAAAATATACTCAATACAATCATTTCACGAATTCAAGAAATTTTAGAAAAAGACACTAATGAGGGTAGTGGATGGGTAGTAGATCGTATCGAAGGAATGAATATAAGAATAGCAAAATATCAACCTTTGAGAGGAGGTTCTTACATCGTTCTATGCAACTATATTAGAAATAAAAATGCGTGTATCAACGTAAAAACGACGACGATGATTGTTTGCGATGGCTTTGCGCGCTCATCGTTTTCCCAGCAAAAGAATGGTCAAAAACTAACAAGTACCCAATAGAGGACGGTTTTAATTTTAACAACATTGACGCACCCACTCCGATTAATCAAATTAAGCGAGTAGAGAAACAAACAATATAGCGATAAACGTTTTTGGTTGTGGAGTCAAACGTGATTATGGTTTTTACGAGCTCAGCGATCAACCCGCAGAGATGGATCGTATAAATTTACTATTAATTCACAAAGAAGAAAAAAGAAGGAACTAGATCTCACTACGTTTGGATTAAAGACGTGAATAAACTTCTTTTGATCAAACTAAACACGATCATCGTCAGCATTTTTGTTTGAGATGTATGCAAGGTTTCTCGACAGAATTATATCTCGAAAAGCATAAAAGAAATGTGGGAACAAACGCTAGACCAACTCGTATCGAAATGCCCGAAAGGTATAAACGATAAAATAAAGTTTTAAAAATACTCATAAAAGATGAAAGTTCCATTCGTAATACGCCGACTTTGGAAAGTATTATTAAAAAGATCGATGACGTAAACTCTACTAATACTACGAAACTACAAGAACACGTCGTTTGCGGTTATTCGTACGTCGTTGTTTGTTGCGACGGTACAAGTAGCTCTCCGTTACGTACAGGGAGAAGACGACTAAACATTTTTAAATGAGTTAAAAAAAGAAAAAAGATTAACGATAATTAAAAATCCTAAAAATTAAACATGACTAAGGAAGACTGGCGAAACCACGACTCTGCTAGCGAGTGTTGGGATGCGAAAGAAGTTTTAATGACCCCGACGACAAGTATACTCGAGTTAAAGATCATTGTCACATTACCGGAAAGTATAGAGGCTGCGCATAATTGTTGTAATTTTCTCCTCAGTTTAAAACCAAAGAAACCAAAATCCGGTCGTGTTTCATAATTATGCGAGGCTACGACTCTCTCATCTCATTATGTAGGCCGTGGTCTCATCAAAGATGAAGATTTAAAATGTATTCCAAACAATATCGAAAAGTATATTTCTTTTAGTATTGGTCAACTCACGATTTAGACAGCGCTCTATTTTACTAGCTTCGTTGGACAAACCTGGCTACAATCAAACGATTCTTTCAATTACATTAAAACTAGAACCCTCCTCTGAAAAATTTTAATCTTTTTAAAAAGCAAGGGCATTTATCCTTACGAGTACATGGATTCTTTTGAGCGTTTCAAAGAAACTCCTTCCATCGAGAGAATCGTTTTACAGTAGTCTAAACTGTCAACATGAGAGAGAACAATACGAGCACGCTAAAACGTTTACAAAAAGTTTGATTGTAAAAACTTGGGTGATTATCACGGATTTGTACGTGCGTACCGATACTTCGTTTGTTGGCGGACGTATTTGGAAAACTTTAGAAATGTTTGTATGAAAAATTATGGATTAGATCCTGCTCATTATTATACGAGGTCCGGGCTGTTGGGACGCTTTATTAAAACATTCGAAACAAACTTTAGAATTGTTGACTGATATCGACATGCATTTGTTTGTTGAAAAATGCACGCGCGGAGGAACGTGCATGGTGAGTAAACGATACGCGAAAGCAAAACAACGTTTATTTAGACGATTAATAAAACGAAACCAACGAGTTTCATTATAAATTTAGACGTTAATAATTTATACGGTTATTCTATGAGTCAACCTTTACCGACTGGTAATTTTAAATGGTTGAGAAAAAACAATTAAAAACTCGAGAGATGGATTTAAAACAATAAAGGATACATTTTAGAGTTGATTTAGAATATCCCAAAAGAATTACACGATTCTCACCGCGTTTCCACTAGCGCCAGAGTCGTTGATAGTACCGAAAGAATGGATGTCGTCGTATCAAAAGAATTTATTAAAGATAAGCCCGCTCCAAACGTTGTTAAACTAGTTCCAAATTTATACAACAAGAAAAATACGGGCTTCATTATCGTAATTTACTATTGTATATACAACAAGGATGAAACTGACTAAAACACAGAGTTTTACAGTTTGATGAATCATGTTGATGAAATCGTACATTGATTTAAATACACAATTAAGAAAAGATGCAACGAGTGAATTGAAAGATTTGTACAAACTCATGAATGAAATTGGTTTTTGGAAAACGATGAATGTACACGATGAATCGCGTCAACGTAAATCAGTGTAAGCGATTAAACGATCCAAAAAGCGGAAAACTGAAATGTGCAAGCTCATCGCGAAACCATATTTTGCAGAGCGCTAGGATTTTCGATAATCAGATTTGGCTGCGACCACATGCACAAAAAAAAACTCAAGCTCAACCGCCTGATCATCATTATTATTGAATGAGTATACTAGATTTATCCAAGGGTTTTAAGGCATAGTTTTTTATTACAATCATGTAAAGCAAAAATATTAGAAATGATTGTGAGTTGGGAGTTGACCATATTTGGATACGGATAGCTTATTGTTGGAATTAAAAACGAAAGATGTTTACAAAGATGAAAAAAAGACAAGCATTTAGAGGCACATTTTAGAAATTATGATAAGAGTCATTTTCGTTTTCAAAACAAAAAGTGATTGCAAAATGAAAGACGAGTGTGCGAAACTGTACTTTGAAGTTGTGTTGTTTAAGACCCAAATGTATGCGATACTTACTGTCAGTCAAAGACGAAATAAAAAAGCTAAAGGAGTTAAAAGACAAGTTTTGAAACAAAAATTAATTATGAGCAATTTAAAAGTGTTTATTTCAAAAAGAAACGCACTACATCACCCTATGAATTTTATTAGCACGTAAACCCATAGACTATATACAACTCGAAATAAATAAAATATCACTATCTCCCAGACAAAGAAACATGCATTTTAGAGTTATGGAATACATACTCTGCGCTACGTTATGATTGGTTCTGATCATCACTGAACGAACGAATGATTGGTGGATCACTCATCGTATTCTAGGAATAATTTGTATTATTTCTCTTACAAAAACGCATACGTGCGGGGCCTTCAGCATAATACAATATGGGTTGATTCTGCAGCCTTCATCGTTTTAGATATTCTATAAATTTTAAACCCATAGATCTGGTCGCCGCTCCACGTCTCGGTCTTTTTCAGCTTCACCGGGCGCGCGCGTATAAACACCGAACCAGTGAGTTTAATGGAATTCTTTTTTCATTCCTTACAACGGATGGTGAGGTTGGATTTTGCTCAACTCTACTTTTCTTAATAGCGTCTTTTGGGTTTCGAGTTAATCAGTCGCGTTGTCTCGTTGTTTTAACGCTTTTACGACCGCCGGTAATCTTTTTAACCCATTCTATTTTCTCGTATCGGTAAACAACTTTTCTGACTGCATTGATGCGAAAAATAATCTTTCGCTCAAAGTTCGGCTATTAAACTCTCAACGATGTTCCTGAGCTCTCCGTGATTACCAGCTTCTCCTCTCGCCTGAATTTTTACATTATGCTCACTCATCAAAAGCACAATTAACGACGCTCATAAATTCTTTCCAAATGACTTTTGATAATTTTAGGCCCAAAACCCAAACGGCGATCGCTCGCCGGTCGCGGAGCGTACCAATTTTTTAAAACGCTGACTCGCGCGGCTGTTTTATCAGATTAAAGGTACGTGCAGCTTAAATCTGCTAGCTTCATCTACGACCGTTAACGCGCATACTGCATGTACCACAACGACTTTACGCGGGAAAACAATAGATCCGCTTGCGATGATGAAACCCCTCGTTTGGTTTTCGAGATGAGCTTATTAATACCAGTTGGTCCGGAATATATTTAGGATAGGTGATGTAAACAACCTATACAGCGCTTTTTATCCATCGTCGAACGAGTTTTACATTTACTTTTTAGTTTCTTTAGCCAGCTTGTGCTGATTGCTGATTGACCTTTGTAGTATCCTCGGACTATAATAAGTGTTGCTGGATAGTTTTCGTCATCCATTTAATTTTGAGTAAATCATTAATTTTAACATTCTATTCAGCGGGCATGAGTGAATTTGGTAAAATTCCCTTTGTGTCACTCAACCATTATTTGCGTCGTGCACCGCTTAACGTAATCGTCGCGTGGTTAGTTTTAACCCGTCTTTTTATCCAATTCCAATTTCCCTAAATCATCTGTTTCATTTTAAATATTTTTTCACCGAGCATGCCATATATAATTACTACCAAAGAGTCATGTCCCATTGCGATTACAATTGTGCTCAAGAACTTCATTTATAGGCATTTGAAGACATGTTTATAATCGTTAAATATAATAAAACTTTTTATTCCATTTCAAAGTTCCTCTGGGGTGGTGAGTTTAACGCCTAAGCGAGTTTAATGGGTTCGTTTAAATGTTGCCCGAGTTGCTTTAAACAAGAAATAAGCTCCAATAACACCAACCCAATAGCAATATAAAATAATTGTAACTCGTTTCATCGCGAATGAGTTGTTTTCTTTATAACCCTTTCGCTATGATGGTTAACGCTGCGGTTTAGCGAGTTGTAGTTTTTCTGTCTATTGTTCGGCTAGTTTTTACCGCAGCGACTCTGTTTGGTTTTTTTGTCAGTCGCTGGTTTCGTCACCGCCTTGGGGTGTTGGTTCTGGAATCCTCTTCGGCAAGGTCGTTTGCCTTGGTTTTCCACTGCTTTTATTAGTATTGAAGATAATGTTTCTTCTTTTCTTTTTAACAAGCTTTGTCGCAATCAGCGAACGCCACCGAGCGAAAACATAACGTACTTGTAGTATACATTTACACAACGTTGTATTAAGACAAGACACGAACGGTGGATTCTTTTCTAAATCTGTTCGAATACTTCATCATCAATTGAAATTTATGGCCGTACAAATCAATACGCTATTTAAACTTTAAGCTCCAATATTAGCGTATAACGTTATAATGGCGCTACCTAAAGACGAGTAATATCGCGACTCTAATTCTAGTTTCGCATTGCGCGTGTAATACTTTTCGATCTTGTTTCGCTTCAAGTTTCTAATATCCCAACGCTTAGTTCTTTACCAAAACTTTTAGAGTCTCCTCCACATGACCGAAATAGACGTTGTTTCAGCAAGCTATCAATGTTATTATTTTCGTTAACAGAGTGGCGTCTGTATATTTTCGTTTAATACCTTATGTACTTCTTCCATTTATTATACGTACTAGAAGTAAATAATCGATTAAATTTATTAAAAAAATATAAGAACCAATAATTAGTTTTAGATAACCCATCGGCGTTTAAAAAGCTCGTTAAGATTTAACATTAGATTCACTCGTTCAGCATCTATACTATGGTATATACCTTTTTACTTTTTCAGCATTATCGTTTAATACTTGTACCAATTCTTGTCTTTTTCTTCGCGGTAGATGATGAGTTGGGTTTAAAGATTATATATAAAATCATTTACTCGTTCAACAGATATATTCGTAAATACTCAACCAGTATCCATATTTATAAATTTGCTTTATAATACGAGTAAATACAAACGACCAACTGCCTTTGGACCCAAGAGTAAACCTAAGAGTAAACCTAAGAAAATCCTATGAGCAACCAAGAGCACCAAGAGTAACCCAAGAGTAACCTGCAGAGTGTCTTTAAGAGTACCAGAGTAACCTAAGAGTAACATCAACGACTTGACGGTAATCACTCAGTCGCGTATTCCCCCCAACTGGTAGGCTGATCTGTTTTAAAATTAAATTTTACGATGTTTAACCTTCTTTAAATTTTTTCATGAATTTCCTTCTCAACTCGCGAGTTATATAACATCATTTTCTGCACAATTCTCGTACGAGTCTCTATATCTTTACAATAAAATAAACATATCCATTTGAGTTGTTCTCAATATCTTCAACATATTATTATTTTGCAGAAAGAATCCAACAGCTGTGTCGTATGTGTCTACCGCTAAAGCCAATTGATAATCATACGACACCTTTGCCGCTTTGGCACGTAACTGCTTATTCGCGGCTGCAATCAGTCTATAATAAAACAACGTTTCTTTATTTTTGAAAGCGTCGCTATAAATTTTTAGCCCTATTCAGCGATATATGTCGTTTAAATCATTAACGTGTACGTTATCGTCAAGTTTGTAGTCCATCATTTTGTACGCATCATTATGAAAAGTAGTAGGGCAGCATAATATAACGATATTTTCTGTAAATATTTAAAATATTCATTTTGAACAAATTTAAACAAATTCAGTTTTACCATCCCGTTTGTCCGCAAATTAACGCAGCGTTTAAATTTAATGTAACATTTTCTTTTAATATTAAACGTTTTTTAAATAATCGACCGATTCGAAACGCGAGTTCTAACAGCTATGCGTCCATGATAAATAAAGCATATGTTTAGTTCACCCGCACCTCGGCTTCTTTTTTTCAATTTGTCGGTAATTCCTTCGATAAGTTTTGCACTCGTCTTCCGCCCAAATACTTATCGGTACTCGCTCTAAATCTAAAATAAACCGTATCGATTAAGTAAATAATCTGATAGTTTGCTCGATAAATCAGACGGTGGCTAACCTGTATATGTGTTGTTTTCTCGAATCACCGAAATATTTTGAAACTTTCCCATTGTTGATATTCTTTTCATTCCGCTGCGCGTAGAGTTGATTGGGAACGCCTTCTGACAGTAATACTCAACTTTTGTTATTTTCAAACTTGTTGTTGCTTTCTTTTCGTGGTGGGTTCTTTGAATAAAAACAATATTCCTTCATACTTTACAGTATTTAAATTATATTCCACATTGTATCTTTTTGTTGCACGTAGTTACGTTTCATCCTGTACGCGATCAAACAATATACCTGTTGTCTCTATCGCTGTATTGATTTCTTCAATTGTCTTCAGCGAGTTCTGGCATATGAACAACCCAAATTCCCAAAGAAACGCACTTATAACATATTTTGCGTTATCGCGCCGGATCATACATTTTCAAATTCTATTAAAAACGAGTTCGCAAGTCAATCGATCTCCCACAACCACCGATAGTAAGGTTGATGATCGGTTAACAATCTGCAAAATCCAGCGGAATGTAATAACGATGGAGTACGCGTCCAGATAGCTTTTATCCGCTCCAACGCGTCTGCGGAACTTTTATCGCTAGCGTCTATTCTCTCATTTTAGTTACGCGTTTCGCCTCACTCCTCGATACACACCAAACAGCTGATCTTTGGTCATCAACCATTCGTCTTTTGCAACAATTGAATACATCCGCATCGTCTAAACTAAATATTTCATTTTCCTTTCCCATTTTAATGATTATGTTGTTTTACGATAGCTCACCGATGTTTTGTACCAACGTTCTATTTTCATCGTTGACGCTAACCAGTTCAACGTTGAAAGCTAATCATATAGACGGGAACGATGACGTCATCTGTAAAATTTTGGAAAAATCAAACCGTCAACAATTGATTTTCGCCGGTAGTACTGGATTTGTTTAATGACGACTTTTAAGTGCATTCCTTTAATTCCTGATATTCTCTTCTTTAGTCTTCGTTTGGATCTAGCGTATCTCCGTACGTATTACTGTCATATTTAACGTTGTTAAAATATAATAATTTTTATAATCTGCGTAAAATCCATATTTAACAACACTATTTTTTATGTGTTGTTGATTATAAATGGTGTCTGTAGCGATGATGGTTGGAGGTGCGGTCACACGCGTTAGCGTTTACCCGGATCGAATTTTTATTTAGTAATTTACGGGTAAACACGTGTTCAAGAACGTAAACGACACGATTTAGCGTTGGGAACATTTTCAAAGTTAGAGACGAATTTAGTAAAAAGTGTTTAAAATATATGAGATTATTTAAAATGAGAAAATACAAAAGAATCGGGGCGATAAGAATGCTTGAATAAATTTAACGAAGCGATGCAAGAATATTCGAGAGTTACCAACACGAGTAAATTTACCCTCGATTTACGACAAGAACCGCGATTAGAAGATTTTACGTTCCTAGCGAGATCAAAAATGGAGAGATTGTGGATGACACACAAGGAGTGTAGTTGGTTACGCGAGTTATAGATTGTTAAAATAAAGATATTATAAAAATGGAAGAAGGAGAAACCCATATAGAATTAGACCCAATGTTTAATCAACCCGAAGACAGAATATTTTGATGATGAAATGCGGTCAACAACTTGGGTGATATTCCGGACAACAAGAAACGTCTTTTATACGCCAATTTTATCTATAAAAAAGATCGTTCACTTCGGTTACAGTTAATGATTTATATTAGTATAGGTATAAAAACAACAGATATAAAAGATTATAATGATTTGAAGAAAGATTGAGAAACCAAAAAGTAAGCTCTATATCAGGTGGAAAAGAAATACGTTTAACTAAATTAAAAGGAGCTGAACCATTTTATCATTAAGTACCTCAAGACCAAAGGCTTAACCAGGGGCGATTTTTTTTACCATACTTGAAATTGAACAAAGGTATTATAAATGTTGTAAAAGAAACGAAAAACCGATACAAGAGAAAATTGGTAGAAGATTACCCGCCTACCGCTTGTAGAAAAATCTAAAAAGTAGAAGAAGCTTAATAATGGCGGATGAAACTCTTTCGAGAGACCGACGCGCCAGAAATTTAAATATAGAATGGAGAGAAGGTTAAGCTCAAAGACGTTATGACTACGAATCGGGGTGAATAATTAAATCTTTTAACTAAATTAAAAATAGTTAACCAAAACATCTCTGATGAAAGAATTAATCGTTATGGTAACAGAGGATATAACAAGATGAAAAATAAACAAAACTTGCGAAACTAAACGATGAAAACAAGTTTTTTAAATACAAATTGATGCGCAAGATTACGTTCTCCGTAGTCAAAATTTAATAGAATTAAAGAAACTGTTGTTAAAATGTTAGAAAGAGACGTTACGTTGGGTGAAAGAATTAAACTTATTTAGAGAACAACAAGGTGTAACGATTATCAGCATATTAACAGCTTTAGTATAACCATTGCTTTTATCGTCAAATCGATCGGTAATGTTGTAGTTCCAAACCAACTCCTGCACCATCACCAACTCCACAACCCACACCGAGCGCGGTGGTGTAAAAGTGGATACAAAAAAACACAAAAATCTAGCGAATGTATTATCAAACTGGGGCGAAAGCTTTGTATTGCATAGCTACACGGTAGTATAGTGTTGGTTATTAAAAACGGTCAACATTGTCGCGGGACCGCGGAACATTTATGGTTAACGGGCGGAGTCGGAGTATTAGTTTTAGCTAATTAGAAAACGCTGACGCGATAGCGTACGAAAACAATTCATAAATCATAACGTTACACCGCCAAAAATCAAAACCGGGCATATTAAAGAATTTTTTTCTTCTTGATGACTAGCATCGTTTATCGCATCTTCTAAATTGTTCCTGGCGTGTCAGGGGAATCATCTCTGTAATTGATTCGCTGTCGTTAAGCAAAGGTAAATAGGAAAAAACAACGGGCGTTGAATTTTACTCAACTTGAACCTAAGATAAACCGCCTGTCGCGATTATTATTGATTATTGTTGTATCCTGCATAATTACCTATTCGTAAATTCATCAAGTAGCATCATGTATAAATTTTTCCCACAAAAGTTTAAACTATTGTGAGCCATTGTAAAACATCTTATATTTTGAAGATTGTAAATCGACCGGAGAATAATCTCATTTGCATTATATTTATAAATTCGCGTTGCGCGTCTAAACCCGTACCACCCGCTAAAAATGAGTTTTTGCTTGCGCTTGAGCCCTAAAATCGCGTAAACGTACGTTCTTAACGAGTCGTTTATTCGTTGCGTAAACCCATCCGTAAAACCCCAGATACACCGATTATACCTAACCAAGCGAGCTCCGGGAAGATTGTGAATGAATGCGATCGTATAGGTCGAAGGATGGTCTCCCAAAACTCATCCTAGTCGCGGTTTTGTAATAATCGTAATCGGTCACCTCGGTAGAAACGTTCGTCCAATGTTGTTAGAAGGTTATTGGGTACCGCTTTGATACCATTATCATAATAATAAGCAGTTCCTAATCCGGTTTGAATTTTAAATCGACCAAGTTTTCCCAAATTGTTGTTTTGAGAAAGGTGAAATTCTTTTACATAGTCTTTTGTACGCGCCTGTCGTCTATATTATTGGCAAACGCGTTGTAGAAATTTTTGAAAGATGCGGGGCAGCTCATTTCTTTTGAGCAATCGTCTAATTTGATAATAGACGGAATCCAAAAACCACGAACCATCGGGTTTAAAATGGTTTAAATGTTGATAACTCACGCCGCATCTCGTCGTGCGGTACGCTCAAAATTTATTTGATTTTGATAAAATTTTAGCGGGTTGGGAATACCAAATTACCGTCAAGCTTTTTAACGCGGGGAGTAGTCGAAATACGATAAAACGAACGTTAAAAACTCATTCTTGTTTACGTAAATATTTATACCTAAATCCGTCATCGTTAAATCGAGAGGCGCTTTAAAAATTTCCAGATTGCTCAATGAACACGTAAAATTACTCTTGAATGCTAATGGTAACGTCATTTATTATATAATGTTTAATAATAAAAATGTATCATACGTTTGAAATCGAAATTGCAAAGAAAGGTGATCGATTTCGAAAAACGTTATCGATAATCGGCGAGGCCCCTGATTATATTAACAGCGCCATTTGGGTGATATTACAAATACATGTAAAAAAGAAAGAACAGCCCGTACGGTTGGTGAATCAGAAGGCATAAAATTTATTGGAAGGGCCTTTAAGCAACATTATCGAAATTATCGAGATTATAGCGAAAAAATGAGCCTTGACAACGGTATATAGAATCGATAAAATCCAATGGTGAATACACGTTAATATTAGCTCAAGCGAACAAGAGCGTTAACTTACATCTGCTAGCTTAATTTATTAAAGGTTGCATAGTGAATCTCTAAATCATGGGAGAATATACCAACAAAATTGACGTACAACTTTTTAAATTTTTTTACATTCATTGCGATCAAATTTCATGACCGATAATTATTTCAACGGAAAAGCTCACAATAATTTTAAACTCGCTACCTTTGCGAGACGCGTCGTTTGGTGAAAGCATGTTCATGCAATACAAATCCATTAGCAAAAAAAAATTACGACCTCGGAACTTTTAACGAGTTGAGTTTCGAGTTAGAGATAGCAAAAGTAGAGATATACATAATCACGGTTTAATATTTTAAATGTTGAACAATATAAAATATGGCGAGTTTACGGACTGAGTCGCGCTGACGCCAGTGCTGCAACGAATATTGTAGAACGATCGCTAGCGATGAAGAATTGATGAAAGGTGAAATTTACGAACATCACGGATATTTCAATGAGATGAAATTTTAGCGATTAGGTTTTTAATCGAAAAAGTCGACGTCACCAGGATGGCACGATACGTTTAAACAACCCTTTTTCTTTGTTTACACCGCGCCCACGCACTGTAGTGCATTTTCACGCAGTTTATATAAAACCGATAGTTTCGTCACGCATTCAACGACGCGCGATTACGCTCCCAACATTTATTATATTCCCTTCTCCGCAGAGATGAAAAGTTTCATTTTCTTGATGATGAAATTCAACATTTAAAATACGAAATGTGTTTTAAAATACGAAAGAAAAAGTTTTTTGTAGAAGCGAGTTTTCGGTTCGCTAAAATTCAAAAAAATCTGTTTCAATATAAAATAGCAAGTTTACCGCTCCCGAACAACAATTTATAATATAACATGGCGAGTATTTACGACCGAGTCGCTAACGTGAAGAGCGATAAAACAAGTATCGGTATCGTTAAAACTATGAAAAACTGGTCAGTATCGGTAGTGACCAAATTTTACAAATTTAAAATTATTACAAATTAGACGACACATTTTCATACAGTGGTTCAACTGAAAGAAACATCTTTTTTTCCAAAGCCTGTTGCCTTCAGTTGGTAACAACCTATAGAAGCGACATAAATTGCACAGGGAAAAAAGAGTTTATCATAATATTTTAAAACGTACGCTGCATGACCGGTGAATGAAAAGATTTTTTTGTGGATGAAATAGTGATCGTATTTTACATTTCAACCCCGGTGAAGGAGAGTAAAGCTTTAGAAAGCAAAATTTTCTTCAAACAAAAATAAAAAAGAAGTTTTGTAGAGACGACTTTTTTTGGGCTCAACCGAAACATAGGAATCGTTACGATGTTAAAATTAAAATTTGGTCGCAAATTAAATTTATTTTTTAATCTTATTAATTAAAACAATGAGCGAATCAACAAATGTACTTGGTCCCAAAATTTCTCACACCTTGGACGAATGACGCTAAAACATTTCGATTGCAAAACAATTTACGATATTCAAAAAAATTCAAAAAGAAATAAACGAACGTGAGGGGGTGTATATATAAAAATATAATAAAACTACAACGCTTGTAACAAAGCAGAAACCTCGCGAAGGGGTTGTATTGGAGCGGGCCCATCGGAATTAGCCAGTATCGCCACGGTTGTATCATCACCCGTTGATTAGCTTTAGCGGTTTAGCTTTTGGGGTTACGTCGCAGCTTTAGCTCTATTTACGCTAAAAATAAATTGTATAAAAAGCTAAAAACACGATGAATACGAATTTAGCGTTGAGCAACCTAACACGACTCGAAAAACCACGTTAGTAAAGCTTTTAGGAAGATGGTTACATCAGCCAAGAAGAATTTTGCACGCACTGCATGAGGAAAAATATTATAAAATGAAAGAAAAATCCGAGTCGCAAAGAGTGAATCAGAGGTTAAAAAGCAAGTAAACTCTGATGTCGCTTCTTCGCACGTAAATGGCAGAAAAATTCTTTTAATGAACTTTGAGTTTAAAGTAGCTTTGACGATAAATAAGAGCTATTACGCTTCGTGTCAGCAAAAACACGCTTCGCGCGGAGCGTGTAAAACGTTCGATAGACCCCCTCCGTACGCCCCAGCGACGGCATAATTATAATTTATAATCCATAAAGAAATTTCTTCCAACACCTTTCATCACTCTATTGTAACAACGTTTAGCCTTTACCTCACTATATTTAATATCCCCATTTCGTACACGAGCCCGCTTTGCTTTTTGTGCCATTTTACATTCCATAATATGCAAATGGGAAAATTTTTCCTAGCCGGGAATACGCCATCGATGCATCGGGCAATAGAACATCACCACGAATACCATTCTACAACACTTGCAGTTTTCACTAACTAAAAGCCATTCACACACATAATTATTGTTCTCTCCATCTTTATTATTAAACAATATAATATTAATTCATTGTCACTTTTTTAAAACTACGTTAAAACCTCACCAACTTGTAATAACCGTAAGAATAAAAGTTACGTGACCGTTTGCTAAAATGGGACCAAGGTAATAATATTTTTCATACATTCTGCATAAAACGTGTAGGATATTTATTGTCTTTTTTAATCAATAGTAATTTTATGTTACTAATACAGAATACTCTATTAAATATTTTTCAATTGTTTCAACGCGTATTTGAGGCTGTTTCTTTGTAGGCATCTTATTATACACAACCAGATAGAAGAAGACCATTATCTCACTTTTTGTGCCCTTTTTAATCGTAAGATGATGTTAATTTTAAAAAAATCGTGGTGATGATGTTAATTTTAAAAAAATCGTGGTGATGATGTTAATTTTAAAAAAATCGTGGTGATGATGTTAATTTTAAAAAAATCCGCTAAAACCCCTTCGATTTTTTTTTTATGAGGTTTGTGAACCCATATTTTAAAAAAAAATAGTTTAATCATCGATTTTTGTCATCAAAACCAAAGTGGTTCATGTGACGTCATCAATACTTTCATGATGTCAGAACCGATTTTTAAAAATTATCAGCCATTAAATGCCCTCCGGCATTAATAGATATATCATTCACCTCTACATCGATTTGCTTAGACAACCTCTTTTCAAACCAACCAAACATATTAGTATTGTCTAAATTATTCAAAATGTATCATTCATAAGGTATGAATAAGTCCTTTTAAGGTTATGACTTTATAAGAAAGTGTTCAAATTGTGTATATAAACCTCAGGGAAATTTTAGTGAGGGCAGAATGCCTACCATCCGACATGTATTAAACTGTATCATCGCCCGTAAGCTCCGTCTCAACTCGTATCTTTTTATCGTCTGTACTGCATATAGCCTAACTGGTTATATTATTCTCAATTCTATTGTAGATGGTACTTCAAACCACATGTTCTTGTAAGAGTAATCTCATTATGTCCTCCTCTTACTATCTTTGGTGAGTGCCCATCAATGATCAAAATCATAATCGAATGATTTCCTCGGTTTAAATTTTCTTTTTCTTTCTTTTTTAATGTTTAAACAAAATATGTTCTGTCTTCATCTTTTGGGTTTGTATCTGGTTGTTACGTTTTTAATGTCTTTTTTTTGTTTTCCGATGCTTTCATCGATTTAGTAGAGAAATGTTAAACATGATGCATTAGGTTACTAATTTTTGATATATATAATATAATTTATTTAACATTTTGTTCACAATGATTGGTTTTTAATAAATTTGCAGGTGTATATTCAGAACGGATTGCCCTTTAGAATATAAATGCGCCGCGTGCGGCTTGACTAAAGGCGCGAGGAATCTACTGGAAATGAGAGCCTGTCCAAAGCCGTATGGGTTAGCCTACTGTAAACTGTTTTCGTCTTTGCGATTTGTTTTGCTGATTGTGCTGTGCTATTTTGAAATGTTGGATTTAAATAATGAATAAACAAACTTCAACCTATTTTAGCAACACATTCTCTCATTTGCTGCACGACACACAAATGTTAGCAGGGGCATGCAACAGCCGTACGCTTGTAGGGAAGGTTTTCATGGACGTACCCATGTCGTTTTCTTTACCATTGTATGCTGACATGGATCGGTGGACAAATATCACCCGAATCCTTTAGGCCTAAATGCTGTTTATGAGGTTATTAGCTGTTACGACCTGGTAGGTCGGAATAATATTGTTTCTGTCAAGATATTTTTTATTTTTATTATACATTATTCTTCCTTTTCCGGCAAAACCCCATTGCATTAACACGTGCACTTTCTTCGCGGCAGCTAGCCTTCTTAGTATTGCTCAGAAGAGCCAACTCATATACCCATATGGAAGCTTATGCCTTCACCTAGTTTCTAAATGTCATTAGACCAAACACACTAATTAGCCGAGAAGTTATAGTCACGCAATATTTAATTAGGCAATCTTGTTATCACCATAGCTCAAGAAGTACAATCTGATCATCAAACTTTTTCAGTTATACATTTGGTGGGTATTGTAGATGTGCCTTTTGGCCTGCAATGTCTTGTGACGTCATCATGACATTTGTTTATAGCGCTTTTTGTATCTGTGTACAAAACACATGCATCAAAATAGTGGATATTTTTCATAGGTAGTCAACACACGTTTTTGGTCAGTACTTCAATATCCGTCTCATATTTTTACCTAAATCATCATTAAAACAAATTAGCTTTTAGTAACAGTTAATTCCAGGCCATTACAACTAATGTAACAATGAATTTCTATTTCAAAAGCTCATCGTTTGAGTTTAAATTTGTGTTGGCGGGTACACTGGATATACATCATTCACTCAGTAACTCTATGGTAACCATGGAGCGGGGGTCCAGGCACAATACGTATCCCTAACGTTTCAATTTCACTTGATTATTGCATTGGCTTGTTGCAATGGATGAATCTGTTTTCGTGTGGTGCCCAGACGTCATTTTTACGCTTGCTGAATCACATGAAAGCAGTGGTCCAGACACGTAGTGTGACTAAGTCACGCTCTTAATTGCCAGCGATTCCCAAAATACATTTGGCATCGCACGCACTACAAATATAATGCTGCGACCGGAGTCAACCCAATTAAAGAACGATGTCTGAACGCACTAGAAGTTATTGGATTCGTAAGCGGCGTTAGAAGCCAGAATTACTTCGTACAACCCGTATACATAATGCACGTTATGTAACTCCGTTTTCAAATCCTACATATGTTTAACTGATGCCGCTCTAGCTCGGCACCATTACTAACGAAGGTGACCTCGTCCCCCACAAAACCCGCATAGCGCCCCTGTACCGTGACCGGTCATTGGTTTTATAAGTGACATAATCATTGTTCCGGCGTAGCAACTTACAGCGTAGAATGCAATCGGCCGAAAACTAAACTTTATTGTATTGGGTCAAACCCATACACCAAATTGTACATATAATCAAAAACTTAGTATCGAAAACCTAATTTCGTCATCGTGACGTCATCCAGTTTCCATTTACAGTGTCATAATATTTAACTAGCAATCCACTTTGAACCCTATACCAAGAAATATACACTGATACTTAAACTTTTTTGGTTACACTTGATGGTACTGTGAATGGGTTGGTATCGTGACCTCATAATGACTCTATCCCGGCCCAACAGGAAGTTTGAAATAAAAATAAATATTTCTTAGGTACAAAAACAATGCGATGAAGTTTTAACATAATAGAAACAAAATAGTACTGAGGAATTCTTATTTTTTCACTGCACCCAAACATCCTCACACCAATGCAACAAATTATAAATCAGAACAGCTTTGTGTTGTCCGAAGGACAAACACCTTGCAAAAACAAAGGTCAAGATAATTTCATCCAGACTCCTGTACCTTACAACTTATCTGACATTAAAATTCACAAACACCACCCCACTTTGACCTTCTTCCTTCCAGTCCAAAACAGGACAAAACAAGACACCCTCAATATCAGTCTCCGTTAAAGGTTCCATCTTGGCATACTCCATTAAGTATCTAAGGTCAAGGTCATTAACTGTAAAACAAACAACGTCATTAACGTGAATAGCTCTGTGTTCGTCCAAAGGACAAACACCCAATGTTCTCTTGCTTGAAATACAAAGCAAGCATGCGCCTGTACAAAACGCAGCAGGTAAAGAGCAGCCCTACTTTATGTACCGCAGCTATGGACAGAAACTCGCCTGGTTATCACATCGGGAACCGTCCAGCCTGGATTCGAACCGGTGCTCAAGGTGTTCAGGTAAGGGGCCCATGTCACGCCCCCCAATTACATCGATCCAAACTATAGTTAGGACAGACCTAACTGTGGTGTTGTTGTTAGAAAAGCAGCAGCCCATTGAAAACCTAGTCTTGGATCCCAGTACTTTCATCACTTGGCAGTAGTACAACACACGAAACGCCAGGATCATCCAAGCTACTTGCAAAGTGAGTGTTATAACCACTAGACTACCATGCCAGTCGAATTTACAGGAATTATTATTGAAGAACCTGGCCAGTGGCAAAAGCTAAAGGACAGGGACGGCCCCAGGCGGCACTTGTGTCGTAACCACAAACTTGGTGGTTATTGAACTCCTGAATGGCTACTAAATTGACATAATTTTCGGTTCATTTGAGTTTGTCAGTAATTTAATTAAATGCTTTTTCCTCGTTTAAACCTGGCTACGCCACTGGCCCCTAGCTCGGCAACCACACATAGTTGTGGGGACAAAAGAACGTTAACAGAACGTTGTGGATTTCAGTCCCCACAACGTTTTTTGTTCCTCAAAACATCCTATCCTTTGGGCTGAGGTGGTCCAAACCTCTACAGCTATTTTAATAATTTATATTTTCAGGAAAATTTTTGAGAATGGCGTGGAGTATCCCACTGAGGTTCAGCCTTCACGGTCTATTATAAAAGGGGTCAAAGGGTTTACATTTGGGGAGGCTGTCACCCAGACAGTGGTTTATTCGGCCATGGGCGGAGGATACGACGGCCGTCAGTTCTCTGCAACAAAAGGTGAGCAAATTGCGTAGTTCATATTGATTAGAACTCAGTGTCATTAGCAGCACTGAAGTGCACAAAATCAAACTCGGCTAACAAGACGAAACTAACAAATAAGTGAAACTGGATCAAGTGACGAGGAATTCAATCCACTTTAAAAAGGCAGGTTCGAAACGTTAAAGGGCCATTAACCCTTGCTTGCATTTGCAATCAACCATGATGTTGCTAATGGTCCGCCGCTGTGACATCACTGATGTCATACATATGCAAATATCCTTAAATGGCTAGTTCTTGTACAATTACAACAAAAGTGTAGCAAGCCAATCAAATTAAGGGTACTGAAGGTCTATGAGGTGCACTGTACCGTACATAATGCTTTCAAGTCAAACAATTTCTAAAGGCCTTAACAAGTGTTGTATAGCTACGTATACTAGCTACGTATGCTATCAACATCGTTGCCACTAGTTGAGGTTAATTAAAACAATCAACTTATGGAGAAGGGCCACGAATTTTGTGTCTTCTTTAACATATACTTTCTTCCGTCAAGTGTGTGTGGGATATGTTGACCTGACCGGGATAATTCATTATTTTTCTTCCCAAATTTTAAAAATTTTTTATCATGATTTCAAATCATTTGATGAAGCCCTGGGCTAGCGCTATATATTGATTTGGGTAGAAAAGAACAAACAAGTTTTGAAGTTTTCGATACCATAACAGATTATTTAATTTAGGATGGCTGCACTTTTGCATGGCTGCACTGTGACAGGGTCTTTTGATTACGATGGAACTGTAGCTTCTATTGGCCGGAATTTGCCCGTGAATTACAAAGAATGCGCGCATGCTTCAACTGCGAGGTGTAAGATGTCTATAAAGCACTGATCGCCAAATCAACGCTGACTGGCGAGTAAAGCATGAAGTCACCGGCAGCTATTTTGAATTTCTCCAATAAACCAATAACAAGTTTACATTCTTTATTTCAATGCTGATTAATAATAATAATGGAGGAATTTTGCAACAGCGCTGTACATTATTATTACCTCCTGCTCATCAGGCACATAAATCAATTCCCGAAACCATCTCAGCTCCCTGGGAGTATATAGCCCAGCGGCTGCCATTTCGGCACATATGGGCTAATCAAACACAACAACCAACCTGCCCTCACAGGTACCCATTTACCCGGGTGGAGAGAAGCAATTATGGTAAAGTGTCTTGCTCGAGGCGCCAAGCACTTCGGTCGCGGTCGGGATTCTTCAACCTACATTCTGACGACTCAGCCATCAGAACACACAAATCTGATACACTAAACCTCTCGACCATGTACCAAACGCTCGACCATTGTCGGTCAGAGTATCTATGGAGTAATATTATGACTCCTTTATATTATACCTGCAGAAAAATGCAAAACACTGTGTCCTGTATGCATGAAGCACAATGCCCCTTTATAAACCACACAACATCATGAATGCCTGGAAATCATTGGGAATTAATTGTTGACAGCAAATCAATTGAATTAATTATAAAGACCACAAAAGGTGGACGTAAATGAAGACGACCTATCTCCACACTATTCCACGTAAATCTGATAAAATATTAAATTAACGTATACGTTGTTCGAACATTTGTATCATCATGCCCATATACGGTTTCATAATACACTAAACTAGCTTCGGTGAATCAAGATGGCTGAGAGATTGATTCCGTGCCGCGAACGCCTACTTCCAATCCAGTTATAAAGATCAGTGTTATTTGGACTTGTGAGTTTGTCTCATAGAGCAAGATGTAAGGGTTGGCAACTATTTTTCACCAACCATCGTGCAGAATATGATTGGCAGCGTGTACACACGCAGAGGAGGAATATGTTGATGATTTCAGTGATGGAGCTAACAAACAACAAAGAATATAAATTGCGGGAAAACTATGTAGAATAAATCTCGTCTTAGAAGATGGTTCTAAAACCGGTGGAGATGTAATCTCGATGTTTTGAAAAGGTGCTCTTAGACAGTTCTTTAAAGAGGAACATAGTTGCAATGGAAAATGATTATTGGGAACTTTTTTCAACTACAGAACGCCGCGGCGCAATAACACCAGACCATTATTGCGGTAGACACCAGGGTGTCCCCAAAGCGGCGTTGCACTGTAATTTTGTGCCCTAGGCGGGCTGTCTTACATCAGCGAGAAGATAACGGCAGTTGAACTTCTATCGATCAAGATGTGCATTGGGAGAGGTACTGGCACAGTCTCCTCCCGCATGGAACCGGCACCGCCCACGGGATACCATATATACTATGACGCTTGGTTCTTATCTCAATTATTGGAGATTTGGTTGATCCAAAAAACATAGGACGCTGGGGCAGTTCTTCAGAGAGGAAATTGCTGAACCATTTGGTTAGTGTGAATTATGTTTCCCATTGTTTGAAAATTTGAGGGCCATTGAGGTAAAATAAAATAAACAAAATATAGTAATATATAAAATGTTTTAAAGATGGTAATATTAGCAAAACCCCTGTACGGGTATTCTTATTTTTAATCAACCCAGTACCATCAATGGGATTCAAGTCAAGAGAAAAGTGAAAACAACATTCACAATTTTGTTGACGTATAAGTGTTGTAATCTTCCCTTTATGGCATAGGCCACATTCCAGTTACTCAAGATGATTGACCGGAGACTAAAGTGAATGGAGTTTAAAATGCAAATAAAAGTGTAATATCAAAAATATTTTCCAAAAGTAGAATATAAAGGTTTACATAAATAACCCGGCTATCCATGATTAAATGCAATTGATTGTATATATAATTAACATTTTGCCACAATCACATGATCATAAGATAGTTGTGTATACTTCAGGGTTTACTTATGTTGGCTGACCAAGAGCAGTAACATAGAGGCAGTATAATAAGCCACCGCGGAGGCAGCCTTTTACATTTACTATTCAATTGATGTACAATAAATGGAGGCAGTCTGAGTGATGGTGTCGCGCTACCAGTTGTACTGCACGCTGAAGTTTCACCTTTTTTTAAGTCTTGGGCGCCGATCTATTTAGAAGGGGTGAAGTGTCGGAGGCAGTATGGATCCGGGGATTTAATGTCATGGGCGCGCACAGCCTCACCCCGCTTTTAAGACATCAAATTTAGTAATAATGTAGGAAACCATTATGTATATCATGGCATCGCCCAAATTAGTTTTAACAATAACCGTCTATTTTTTTTGATAACCGGGTAATTAACATAACCCACAGATAAAATAATCAGCACTAAGTTATACATCATTGTCGACTTAACTATTAGTAGAAACAAACCCCAAGAAAACCCCATTGCCTGGAATGATACATAATAATAAATGTGGGTAACAACAAAGACATTTGGTTACATCGAGCACATAGCTAACAATATACACAAAATGTAAAGCATGATATGCGTCCATGAATGCACATGTGTTGCAGTACTTGACATCTGTATGTGAAATTACACAACAATCGAATAAGTAAATAAATAAATAAAATTTAAAAAAACATTTAAAATACAATTTCCCCAAACAAATCGTGAATATAACAACCAAGAAGTACTCATTGTACTTAAATACAGAGGAGTCCAGTCAATAAACCGGAAAAAGACCGAAAACAAGTCAGCAACTGTAATGTGTATCACCAAAAGCGTCCATCCATATTACTACGCCAGTGAATAGTTCACCATAACTATCCATCCAGACAATATAATAATTAGCTATTACATTGTAAAATTATTGCATACTATTTGGTATAACAATTATGAAACACAGATACAGTTTATGAATCAAGTCAGTTTAAAAAACTTAGAACTACTTATTTTACATACAGTACACCTATGCAAGGAAGCACAATGGTCAACACACAATCTTTATAACTCTGCAAGATTTGCAAATAGCTACATAAACGTTAACAGTTTATAAATGAATGAAGTTGCACTTGCATTCCACACACACAATAAAATTGAGTTGGTACTTAATTTTTCTTGCAGTAAAAATAGGGTGAGCTAGAACCCAAAAGTTTCTGGGGCACAATTGCCGGATGGTGCTATTCACGGCGGGTTTCAGTGCCCCGAAAATATTTTTGTTTCTAGGCGCTCTCTTTATTTTCTACGTGCACGACTCTCAACCCAACCAAAGGGGTGGGGCGGCTGGTATTGAACGTTTTGGGGAATAAACCCCATTTTCTGTAGTCTGCTGGCTTAAAATGAGAATAACATGTCCACTTTGGACCGCTATGCAAGAGAGAAATGTAAAACGAATTTTGAAAGATGAAAATGGAAAATTTGGAAAATGGCTCACCAAAACGTTAACCCCTCATTTCTGCTACCAGAAAAGTAGAATACTAGAAAAATGCATTTCCACGAAAACGTTCATTCTGATTTTCTATCGTCAAAACGACAAAATTGAGTTGTCCACCTTTGGTCCCCATAAAGTATATTGAAAAGGCGTTCTGAGAGCTTTAGCACTGGAAAATTTAAAGTCACATTTTTGGTCCCCCAATACTTATATTATGGGGGTTCTGAGCTTAGACGACTATTTTCACGTGTTAAATATCCCTTTAATATTCTGATACAGACATCAACTTCATATTGGGTCTACCGTTGAATCATACCACCGCGTAGCGAGGCCATCAGGATCTTATTTCCCACCATATCTGAGCACACTAAAAGGCTTGACTAGTGCATTAAACAGACGTTTTGGCGGGCCATGATTTCCTGAAACAGTGATATTTCCCAAAAATCGTGAAACATCTGCATTTAAGGTAAGGGAAATAACTTTGTTTCGTTTAGCTTGATTGTGTCTCAAGACTTAAGCCTGAAGTCGCTTAAGTCTTAAATCTTGAAAATAGTTTCCTATACCGATATTCATCAGAATATTTACATTGTATGCAGTGAACAATCGAGCAGAGGAAGTTTTCCAATATTTACACTCTTCTTTGCTGAATCCGACGCAAAATAATAAGCAACAGTCGTTTTATTTGATCCGTACTGATTAGCTTTTTGTCTCCATTTTAGTTTGGCCTATATCTTTTTTTTTTCGAAATTTAAACCTAGCAACCATGGAAATAACTCCAACCCAAATACAGCCTGTTTGTAACAGAAACAATCAATGAGTACATTCTGTAGGATTTGAGGCTTTGTTTAACCAGTGTGCTCTAGTCGTCAAGAACAAACAGTCGATCTGGCCTTCTCCAGAGACACCGCGCCTTTTCCCAAGAAGAGGTTATCATGACCGAATCATTTTAATACTGCCCACAGTCGCGGCCAAGTAATATATTGCCCAACGGTAATGGCAACAGGCACTTGGCTCATACAAGTTTGATCAAATGAGCTCAAAACGTGTGTAATTTGGTCTTGCTACCCCTTTAAACACCTGGGTAGCGGACGGGCTCTTAGGCAATACATATAGGCTCAGGCCCCGTTGTGGATCTCTTTCCCGGCGGTTGAGCCACCATAGACCTCTATGGGCATCCATTGCACATGAATGCATTTGTTCCTGCTTTGTTTATACTAGTTCGAGTATGCTGACAACCGGAGATACTTGCCCTCGAGCAAATTGCCCTGGCCCAGGTGTCGGAACGGCACGTGCCATGAAGGGTTTACGGGAATTTTAGTAAATGGATGACTTCTGGTAGTGATGGTCGAGGTTACTTTCAGAAGACATTATCAAGAAAATCACCAGTGAGGCTAAAAGATGTTGGAACCATAGATAGAACGTTTGTCCAGAGATGATATTCAGCTTAGGATTCGTTATCACTAAAAACGAGGTAAGATTTGCTCAACCACAGAGAAAAGGCTACTGACGCGAAATTTGAGGTGACAGAAGATGGCCTAAAATTAAATAAACTTTTGATTAAAAAGGAAAGGACATCATTAATAAAGCTTGAATGAGGATACAGCAACAGTGCTCAGTTAAGGTCATTTCTATTGGTCCATCTGTGCCAGTTATTGATTGACAGGCCCAGAATGGGTATTGTGTCATTCGTTAAAGCGGATATACCGTACGGCAAGGGGGAACCATGATTCGTTTTCATCGCGTTTGTTATATAGCGCTTTTTACAACTCTTACATTGTAACGCACCAGAGATTGATCTCTTTGTCTCGGTCGGGGTGCCATTGCTAATTTGGACATCCTGGATCAGGTGGCATAAACACGTGCTGATCCTCAACATAAGCTTGGTATTCGTACGTTATATTACCTTTCCCATTTGGACATGTGGGGGACGACTGCCATCACTTCTGTCACCCAGGATTCGATATAAGTGTCTCTGGTTGAGACAAGATAATGACATTGGAATTAGCACATTACATTCAAAACACTTTTTATTATTTCAAACCTTTACATGTATAGGGTGCATTGGTAGCAACAGTATTGGTATTTAGTGCTTCAGTCGGCAAACAAGCATCAAAGCATACCTCCATGATCAAGCGAAACTAGAATAAGGGGTTTGGTCCAGAATAATTGCAGTTTCAAACCCAGATCTATGGTTTGCCTGCTATAAATGTATTGTGTTTTCAAGCACTGAAGATTTGCTGAGTGTGTTTGTTATCAGTTGCTTTTACTTTGTAATAATAGGCCCAAATTGTATTTTTATGGAAAGAGCTATCAAGCGATTTTAGAGATTGCCCAGTTTTGGGGGGAAAACAAAGCAAATTTGTTCATCATATTAGTGTTGTGTCGCACCTACCTACCTTGAAAATCCTTTGTCAGGCTACCCGCCCCTGCCTCTAGTTTTCAAGAAATAATTATTAAATTATAACCTTTGAAAGTTCATCAAAAAAGTGGAAAGTTTGTTTGCAATTTGTCATAAATATTCCTGTTTTCTCTAAGATGAAAACACTTTTAAACGAAAAATATTTCCCAGGTTGGACACAGCCAAACGCTTGACAGAGGTAGAAAACGTTGTCATGGAGAGAAGCTTAACCGGTCCAGTGGGTTAATCCTGTAAGTTAGATTATATACTAAAAGAGTAGTTCTATTTATAACCATCGAATGCACCCTAGATTACATTGTATAGGCTCCCAATAATTAAATTCTAACATTTATTTTATATAGGATTACACGAAAACCGATAAAACAGAGGTATCAGCATAACAACATTTCTAAATGGTGACAGGTGTCTAAAACATTGTGAAATGCAAACATTCCAAAGAGGAATGAAACGGGACAAAACGAACTAAAAACAGGGAATACGGACAGATAGACAGAGCGGCTAAGATGCAGGTAAGCTCGTGTAATGGACAATAGCGATAATGAATATACTGTACATATATAAAGCAATAAACTCTATATTAGCAGCATCAAAGGGGGTTTATATTAAATTGGTAATTACCCAAAAGGAAACTAGACGAATTATTTTCTACAGGACGATTAACAGAGCATGGGAAATTCGTTAACTCACTGAATGAAAAACATAAGTTGAGCATACCGTTGCTGCAAGTACATGAGCCAGTATTTTTCAATCACTTTGTTCATCTTAAACCAGGGACACTGATTCCATGCCCTGTTCAAGAGGCTGCTCTGATCGCATATTGTTCTCTGATGATTATTACGATATTAAGACGGCAAATATCAAAGATCCTGAGAAGATATTCCGTCTGAAATGCTGTCAATTTTGAAGTGGCTGTGGCGCGACAGGATACCAGTTCAATTTCGCTGCGTTATGGGAACAGGCCAAAGCGGTGATCCGCCGCTGCGCAGTGATATTGTGGTGGGCTGCGCGTAGGAAGGCTATGCAAAAGCATAAGCGCCCGTGGCAGTGTCACGCAGTTCGGACTTGGTAGTCGAACAGTGCGCAAGCAAGGTAAGTCACCTGTTGCGTGTGACTGGGCCGTGAGCGAAGCAGTGTTGATCACTGAGGGGCTATTGTGTGGTGTGGTACGGTTCCTTTTAGGACCAGGGTTCGAAGCAACAGTGGGTTTGTTGCTGCAACCCTTCACACTGGTCATTGTGAGGGCGACATCCCCTGTATGGGTTCCTTGCAAAGCAGGTTCACAACAGCATAACTTGTGGTGTATGGGTACACTGTAACGTTTGCTACGACGCATAGTTCTCCTGCAGGCTATATTACGAAACCCTCTATGAGATATGAATAGTTGGGTTCGAGGCCCCTTGGTCACCCGATTCATAGCTTTTTGTACATAAATATTGGCCCCCTTTTAGGGAAATTGGACAGCAGCACCACACTGGGACGGTTATTTCCATCCCAACGTACCGTTCCTAACTGCCCCATTGTCTCCCTCGGACGTCAGGGTGACGTCACATGGCTCATAATTAATTTTAACCTAAGAATGAATACAACTATTTATCAATGCATTTTCACATCTGCAGGCATGTGTCTTACATATGAAAAGAAATGGCATTCAAATTATTTTTGTTTTTGAAGCCGAACATCTTCATGTACACAAATTGAAAATAAGTAAAACAGTTCTACAAAAATCTTGTCGACAGAAGGTAGTATTAAAGCAATTGCGGCAAGACGACCTTCTGTCTAGGAACAAATTTGCAATGCTTAAATAACGTCATCATTATTGTATGTATCAAAAAGAAGCCCTTTAAAAATTATTACCGATTTTTCGCAACAAATATTTTTGACTTTTTTAAACTACTTTCCCCTTACGACCTTTCTCCAAACAGCATAATATTGTACTACTATTACACAAACCGTATATCACCCTACAAAACATATATACGTCAAATAAGACGCCCAGCACGGCAAGGAAACATAAACCCAGCTTATCAATGATGATAATTTAATGCACGCCTTTATCTTTTGGGATTTTGAGTCCATTGCCGCCCTTTATCTTGGGGCTAAATTCGCTGCATTGAACGCTGGCGCTGCCCAGGAAAGTTTTGATTGGGGTTCGATTGCGCAACGGAGTCTCATCTTCGAAACGTTCACTGGGAGTCTATGTATACCCTGGTTTCCACTGTCGACTTTTTATAAATATTGGACGTGAAACATCCATGCTTATATTATGACCCGTAAAAGTGACATATTACGATGCAACAATTTTAAAGGTCAACTATTCATTGAAATAACTTTATTTTATTAATAATTAGTTCTTTAGTGTTTTGATGATGGGTTACTGTCTGCTGAAGACAGATGTATGGAATTGACAGCGCCATCGCGCCCACACGGAGTCTCCCCAGTTGACGAATACCCCAGGAGTGCACCCAAAATATGTTATCAAGTTGAAGTCACATCCAGGTCATGATATTGGACCATTTTTACGCCCTCCCTCAAAATGAATGGGGCTCACATCTTTTGTATTTTTAGAGAAATGACAATGAATCAATTAGTGGGTAAAAATTTCTAGGCCCTTCGTTTAAAAACATTCCAAACTCAATATCAGCAGAATTTCAAACGTAGACTAAAATAATCCTTCGTTTCCATTATTTATACAAAATTTTACAATCGAATTTTGCACCAACAACTAGGCTTACTTCAGTACAGGACATGACAAGGTAACTGTTCGTGTTTAAAATTCACTGCACACATTTATCAACCCAGAGGGGTCGCATGCTTCAATTGTGGAAATTATAAGTATGCATCTGGGGGCGACAAAAGGGCAAAAGTACGTTAAAGGTTGTCACGTATTTGTAGTTCAGCATTTTCTGTAAAATGATGACCGCAACTACACTGTGAATGAATTAAGGAGCCTGAATTCATTCTCCTGTCTTTAGCCCATTTACAAATACCTTTAATATTGCTCCCCCAAAAGCATCCCTCAGTCGCACAGCTTTTAAAATCTGGGAAATCAACATGGCGTTTTTCAACACCGGCAATCAGGGACAAAAATTTCAGGACACTTTAAAACCCTTTAAGCTCATGACCTAGCTGTTCTATGCTAATTTTTCTCCCCTATAACCTGATATTGACGACATATCGATCAAAGTGTTCATTTGCAAAACAGCTTGTTTTGGGGGAAAGGAAGGGGTAAATATGAATCAACGAATTATGTCTTCTATATAATCTCCGTCGAATTTGATTTGCAAGCCTTGTAGACAAATAATTTCTGAATTAGGACAGGACCAACTAGACAAACAATGTATAAAACTAATTTACACATTCATTTAAAAGAAAGAGTGACATACAACAGCGTTATTTAGTATATAATGTTATTAAATATTTTGTTTTTATAATCAATCATTTTACACAGCTCATGTCTTAATTTAGAAATCTTAGTCTATTTACATAATAGTTCTTTCGGCAGAAACAAAACCGCAATCCTGCCCCTTTCTAAAAAAAAATTCCCACCGTGACCTTTTTCTCAGCCCTACCCTGCCCTCACCCTTGACCAACAATAACGTAGGTTTTCTTACACCAAAATACCAGTGGCTAATCTCTATTATTTGACAGATCGGTGGCCTTAGCGATAATTATAGGCCCCCTGTACATAATATTGTTCAAAATCACCTGATTATTGTATAAGATCGCCTGATTGTGTCGCATATGAATTCTCTAAGGGGAACTTAAAGAACTGCGCGGAATGGCGTTACCCGCGAGGCGAACTACAAAGAAGGTGAAGTGCAGGACAGGTCATTTTTTGAAAATATTGTATCACAACAGATCAACCACTTATGCTAACACTTTGATCGTTCTCCCTCAGACAGTTTGATTTAGCATTATTCTATCATAGAAATTGTATGTTTTTAAAATTATACGTCTCGGCATTAAGTCAAATTTTAAAAGAAAACCGTTTCCCTCCTGTATACACTCCCGTACGCTGAGCATAAAATGTGTCGGGAAATATCTACCAATCATACTACGTGTTCTACAGTAACTCGGCAACTGCTGAGGCGAATTGTCAAAGCGGTATTTGACATTGCAAACCCTTGCCTTTTACTGTTCCAAAAAGTCACAATTATCAAATGTTAAGCACCGGCATTTGGACGATAACTATTTTGGCCAATCAAAATTTTCTTTGAAATGTACAACCACCGCCTATTGATCACACATGCCTGTGTGATTGAAGGATCCAGATTGACACTGCGCCTACGACACCGTAGTACTACGTCTCCGTATGTTGGTAAGTTTCTCCTCATTAAGAATACCAATTGTAGATTTAGTTATATGGTGGCGAAAGCCGAAAGATTATAGATTATATTTTGTACATATATTTTTATTTATGTTACTTATTAGTAGTATGATGGAAGAAATCATTCCTCTTGGGGAGGAGAGGGTGGTGGAGAGTGGGCCCAGAGGTGGGCCACCTCTCCACCACCTCCTCCTCCCCAAAGGGGGAATGATTGCACATCAAAATACGGGTTGAGACACGCCTGGGCGCGCGTGACTTCCACACAAAAAATACACAAAAAGGAGGACCTCCAATTCCCTCCTCAATGAGACACGTCTGGGCGCGCGCAAATCAGGTTTTCTGTGGTGGAGAATACATATATATACATATGCATATATATATCCTCCTCAATGCGGCAAGATTCCCTGGCGCGCGTGACTCTCTCCACAAGTGGTTCTTAAAATAGAAATAAAATACTTATAGATAAGGTATGTCGTGTTTTAAAATAGAATGGACATCGTTGATTGGGTTGAATGTTTGCGCATTGTCGCTGATTGGCTGAATGTTTGCGCATTGTTTGCGGAGCAAACGCAACTCTTTTCGTGGATTTATTACCGGCGACGCGAAGGATGCAGAGCATAAAAGACGGAAATTTTAATCCAAACTCTCATATTTTCGCCAATATTCTCATCAATATAGCTTCACCTGGTATGGCGACTATTTGTAACTTTTACCGTTTTGTAGAAGAGCGTAGAAATTGAGATGATTGAACAAGAACGAATACGTATAAATAATCATCCCGAATTGCGAGAGTGGGAACAGATCTCAAGAACTTCCCCATGTTGGCGGATCTCGCAGATGGAGGCACTGAAGTACGCTGTAGTGATCGGCAACTTGGATTACGCCAGGTAGGTTTCTGGTAGCAAGCAACCCCACAAAGTTTAAGCAACCGAGTGGATTCAAGATTAAAACCAACCGGTCTTTTCAGAGCCAACACATATTCCAAGAAGAGATTATTACCGAGTCTGGCGAATATTAACTGTTCGATTTAATCACAAACAAATTATATTCGTGTATGTCTGTATGTTTTTAATAGCTTTATTCATTGCAAGAGTGACAGTGATGCGCCAAGGTCTCTGTGTAAAACAAGTTTTTTTAACTTACATTTCTTAACAGTAACGTTAACAGTAACGTTAATTTGTGAAACGTTTCAATCTGACATAAAACAATTTGCTTATTTATACAGAATTTTCTTTTGTCCTAGCTTAATTTGTTCTTTTTTCATTTCTAAATTTCAATAACTAAATTGTATACATTTTATACAGTCTCTGACGAAAAACAAAGTAATCTAAGCATTATTTTTCATCTATAAACTTATCCAACTTCACTTCATCAATAACTTTATACAGAACAAATTAACATCTGATTCACAACGTATATCTAGCATTAACTGTACATAATGCGCAAAAGGGTCAACGCACTGTG
>CM055836.1:3449697-3470109 GCA_029582265.1 Zoroaster sp. YZ-2022 | reverse complement strand
TTAATACGGGGGCCCTCTTCAAACTTACGAGGTCGTTTTCCTAGTTCCGATAGCAACGTAAAGTTAATCATTAACAGCAGTTTGCGGATGAAAATTACAAAAAATATAGTTCATTATAAGTTACTCCTCAATACCTCAGTAAAGTATCATTGTTTTATCTGAAGCATGGATTAAACAGATTTTTAAAATTTATTTCAAGCGTCCAGAAGGGCAGAACCGGGGGAAAATGCGAAACTAAAATGAACTTACCACTTTATATTTGTCCGAAATTATTAGTTTTCCGTCTACACATCGAAAGAGGTAAGTGCCCGCCGTATTTCGAAAAACTTTCTAACCTTTCGGCTTGTCATTGTCTGAAATTGGTTACCCAGCCTTTAAAGTTATTACTACCTTCCGTCCATAATGACGTCCATCCCACAGGAGTGTCCATAAGCTTTCAGGTCAACTCGTACTTTTCGCCAACTCAGCTCTCGCCAACTCTCGTACTCCTTCGCCAACTCGTACCTTCGCCAACTCGTACCTTCGCCAACTCGTACTTCGCTAACGGTCGTACCTTCGCCAACTCGTACCTTCGCCAACTCGTACCCTTCGCCAACTCTGTACCTTCGCCAACTCTGTACTTTCTTCGCCAACTCGCACCTTCGCCAACTCACCTTCGCCAACTCGTACCTTCGCCAATCTCGTACCTTTCGCCAACTCTCGTACCTTCGCCAATCTCGTACCTTCGCCAACTCGTACCTTCGCCAACTGTACCTCGCCAACTCGTACCTTCGCCTAACTCGCACTTCGCCAACCTGTCGTACCTGCACTGAGTAGTCAACCTGCACCTTCACTCGCAATTCATGATTATAGTCAACCTGTATAGTCAACGCGCTAACAGTTAAACCACCCTGTATAGTCAACTGGTGTTGGTACAGTTAAATAATCTTCGTACGGTGTCATCAAAATTTAGACGGCCGATAGGCTTCCTTTACGAATGTTTTAATAATTGCGCAGTATCGCATTTCAAAAATGAAGGGGTTTCTTTTCAATTGCGCTGGGTATTGGTATTAATTCTTTAAACAAAATGTTGCACAATAAAAGATTGTTTTAGGTGTTCGGCATGCGTATGCGCCCGAAAACACCTATTGTTATTGTTCGGTTTTTTTTTAGGTGTTCGAGCTACAGCGCGAAACACCTATTGTTATTGTTCGGTTTTTTTTTTTTAGGTGTTCGAGCTGCGCGAGCACCTATTGTTTTTGTTCGGTTTTTTTTTTTCTTCTCCTTCTTCTTCTTTCCGGATCGATTGTCACAAAAAACACATACTTGCAAACTTCATATGAACTTGAAACGGCACATACTTAGAACATAACACGTAAATGAAACATAATTTGTAACGTCATTATTAGGTCATCAGATATGGAATTTCGATCAATCATTCTTTATTAGTTAAAACGTTTTGATTACGTTGCAAATGAAAGATCTACACGGCTTTTTCAACGCAAAAAAAGTGCGCCCTCTGTTGGTGAATGTAAATCAGCTCTGGTCGTGCTCATTATGTATGCACGTAAAAATCATATCTCAACAACCGGAAGTCAAAGTTTAATGTTTAAAAAAATCATATCTCAACAACCACAACAGGTAAATTGACAGTTTTTGCACCATTGTACAGATTGTTAATTGTCAAAAAATATTTACAATAAAGGTGACAATTTGACCCTTACTTCCGTCCAAACCGGAAGTCAAAGTTTAATGTTTAAAAAATCATATCTCCACAACCACAAGAGGTAAATTGACATTTTTGTATCATTGTATAGATTGTTAATTGTCAAAAATATTTACAAGGTGACCCCACTTGACCTTACTTCCTGTCCAAAACCGAAGTCAAAGTTTAATGTTTAAAAATCATATTCTCCACAACCCACAAGAGGTAAATTGACATTTTTTATCATTGTATAGATTGTTAATTGTCAAACAATATTTACACAAAGGTGACCCTAATTTGACCTTACTTCCTGTCCAAACCGGAAGTCAAAGTTTAATGTTTAAAAAACATATCTCAACAACTACAAGAGGTAAATTCACAATTTTTACCATTACAGATCGTTAATTGTCAAAAATATTTACAAAAATTTGACCTTACTTCCTGTCCAAAACCGGAAGTCAAAGCTTAATATTAAAAATCATATCTCAACAACCACAAGAGGTAAATTGACATTTTTTTGTACCATTGTATAGACTGTTAATTGTCGAAAATATATACACAAGCAGGACCCCAATTTGACCTACTTCCTGTCCAAACCGGAAGTCAAAGTTTAATATTTTAAAATTCATATCTCAAACCACAAAGGGTAAATTCACAATCTTTCCACTATTGTACAGATTGTTAATTGTCAAAAATGTTTACAAAAACACCCAATTTAACCTTTACTTACTGTCTAAACCGGAAGTCAAAGTTTAATATTAAAACAAATAATGATGCAAAGTTTTTTTTAAAACATTCTGACGTCGTCATCACTGCCCTGACAAAACTCGAACACCTATGTTTGTATTATGCAAACACTGCTAGTTTTTTTTTTTTTTTTCTCCTTCTTCTTCTTCTTCTTCTTCTTTCCGATCGATTGTCTACAAAAACACATACTTGCAAACTTCATATGAACTTGAAACTTGCTTTATACTTAGAACATAACACGTAGATGAAACATAATTTGTGACGTCATTATTAGGTCATCAGATATCGAATTTCGATCAATCATACTTTACATTTAAAAACGTTTTGATTACGTTGCAAATGAAAGACTACACGGCTTTTTCAACGCTAAAAGTGCGCCCTCTGTTGGTGAATGTAAATCAGCTCTGGTCACGTGCTCATTATGTATGCATGTTTAAGGAATTGAGCGTACGCTAATATGGATTGTCGCCCTCTATCGGCAAAAACGATTGTTCAAAAACACATACTTGCAAACTTCATAGAACTTGAAACTTGGCATATGCTTAAAACTTAATGGAGAAGAAACATAATTTGTGACGTCATGATTAGGTAATCAGATATCGAATTACAATAAATCAAAGTTTAATATTTAAAAATCATATCTCAACAACCACAAAAGGTAAATTCACAATTTTTGTACCATTGTATAGATTGTTAATTGTGGAAAAAATATTTACAATAAAGTGACCCCAATTGACCTTACTTCCTGTCCAAAACCGGAAGTCAAAGTTTAAATTTTTAATCATATCTCGAACCACAAGAGGTAATTTCACAGTTTTTGCACTATTGTACAGATTGTTAATTGTCAAAAATGTTTACAAAACATGACCCACTTGATTTTACTTCCTGTCTAAACCGGAAGTCAAAGTTTAATATTAAAACAATAATGATGCAAAGTTTCTTTTAAAAACATTCTGACGTCGTCATCACTGCCCTGACAAAACTCGAACACCTATGTGTTTGTATTATCACAAACACTGCCATCTAGTTTTTATTTTTCTTCTCCTTCTTCTTCTTCTTCTTTTCCGGATCGATTGTCTACAAAAAAACACATACTTGCAAACTTCACATGAACTTGAAACTTGGCACATACTTAGAACATAACACGTAGATGAAACATAATTTGTCACGTCATTAAGGTCATCAGATATCGAATTTCGATCAATCATACTTTATTAGTTAAAACGTTTTGATTACGTTGCAAATGAAAGACTACACGGCTTTTTCAACGCTAAAAAGTGCGCCCCTGTTGGTGAATGTAAATCAGCTCTGGTCGTGCCTATTATGTATACATGTTTAAGGAATTGAGCGTACGCTAATATGGATTGTCGCTCTCATCGGCAAAAAACCATTGTCTACAAAACACATACTTGCAAACTTCACATGAACTTGAACTTGGCATATACTTAAACTTAACATAGAAAAATAATTTTTGCGACGTCATGATTAGGGTCATCAGATATCGAATTACAATAAATCAAAGTTTAATATTTAAAAATCATATCTCAACAACCACAAAAGGTAAATTCACAATTTTTGTACCATTGTATAAGGATTACTGTGGAAAATATTTACACAAGGTGACCCACTTGACCCACTCCTGTCCAAACCGGAAGTCAAAGTTTAATATTTAAAAAATCATATCTCTTCAACCATGCCAAGAGATAAATTTCAATTCCACCATTGTACAGATCGTTAATTGTCAAAAAAATATTTTCAAAAGTACCCCAACTTGACCTTTACTTCCTGTCCAAACCGGAAGTCAAAGTTTAATATTTAAAAAAATCATATCTCAACAACCACAAGAGATAAATTCACAATTTTTCACATTGTATGACTGTTAATTGTCAAAAATATTTTCAAAAGGTGACCCAATTTGACCTTTACTTCCTGTCCAAACCGAAGTCAAAGTTAAATATTAAAAAAATCATATCTCAACAACCACAAGAGAGAAATTACAATTCTTTCACTATTGTACAGATCGTAAATTGTCAAATAATATTTGAAAAAAGGTGACCCTAATTTGACCTTACTTCCTGTCCAAACCGGAAGTCAAAGTTTAATCATTTAAAAAAACATATCTCAACAACAACAAGAGGTAAATTAACATTTTTGCACCATTGTACAGATTGTTAATTGTCAAAATATTTACAAAACATGACCCCTTTGTTGACCTTTACTTCCTGTCCAAAACCGAAGTCAAAGTTTAATATTAAAAAATCGTATCTCAACAACCACAAGAGGTAAATTAAAAATTGTTGTACCATTGTGCAGATCGTTAATTGTCAAAAATATTTATACCCCAATTTGAGTTTTATTCCTGTCCAAACCGGAAGTGAAAGTTTAATATTTTAAAAATCATATCTCAACAACCACAGGAGGTAAATTGACATTTTTGTACCATTGTACAGATTGTTAATTGCCAAAAGTATTTACACAAAGGTAGACCCCCTGACCTTACTTCCTGTCCAAACCGGAAGTCAAAGTTTAATATTAAAATAATTTCTAAATTCAGTATTGTATTGTATTCAAATAAACTTCTCGCGAGAACTTCAACAGACGTTAACATTTGACTTCTCCAACACTTCGAATTGATGACGTAACCATTTTAACTTCAACCGAACACCTTGTTTTTGTTGTGACAAAAACTTATATCTAGTTGTTTTTTATTTTGTACAAATCTTCCTTTGAATTTTTTGTTGCAAATATTTTTTTATTGTAATATTTTTCATGTTTTAAGGGTTTCTGTTCAATTAATAATTTTTAAATGTGTTGCACAATAAAAGAATGTTTTTGTTTTTTATTTTGTACAAATCTTCCTTTGAATTTTTTGTTGCAAATATGTTTTTATTCCAATATTTTTCATGTTTTAAGGGTTTTTTCAATTGCGTAATTTTTCAATCGGTAATTTTTATATGTAGCCTTTAATAAAGAATCTCTTGTAGATGTGGTGGCCCGGCTGAAAAGGGGCCGTTGGGTTTAAATGGATGAGGTGACTTCGGTGAAGCAGCTAGTAAACTGGACCGTTGAGGTGACGTAGACAGCAGCCGGAAGTGGTCAGCTCGCCTGAGCGCAGTGTATCCCATGCCTTGAAAACTCTCCCCAGCTGCTTGTACTTCTTTCTCTGGAACCTGCACAGCTTCAGCTCCTTCACCAATCTCATCTGGATTGACACCAGCCTTGACTCGTCGTACAGCAGCTGCACCAGCTTGTACAGGTGGAGACCATGTTGACCAGCTTTCCAGTTGATGCGGCGGTGCCATCCTTCAACGTCATTGTTCGTCCGGATGCTTCTCATGAAGACCGACCAGTTTTCGGGAGCCCACTTGCTGTTCAACAGCCAAGTGGACTCCACATACTGGCAGAGTTCCACTAGCACCTGCTGGTTGGCTCTCCCCTTCAGCACTTGGAAGGTGTCCTCGATGTGCTCCTGTGGCAGGAAGGGGAGAGCCATTATCTTCTTGATGTAATCCCGCACCACCGCATCAGTACGGAACGGAACTGCCAACCCAAGGTTTTGGCAGTGCCGCCATATCGCCTGCGTCCAATGGAAGAGACAGCAGATTTGAAGACATCTTGTCGTGCCTTCTCCTTGACCTTCACGGCAATCTGCATTGCTGCCTCAGTTCTGGGATTGGCGGGGTGAATGTGTTGGAAGTAGCTCCCGGCCCCTTTCACGAATGTAAAACGGCAACATCACAAAAATAAAACACTAATAAAACACTAATGACTAATGTTGGTGGTTTTGCTTTGTTTGACTTTATTTGTTTCAAAGACTTTTTTAATAACATTTTGATAATGACCATCCGTAACTTAAGTACGCCCTCATGTGACCTCATCTTGGAAGTAGCTCCCGGCCCCTTTCACGAACGTAAAACTTGTTGGCGAAGGTACGAGTTGACTTAACAGAAGGTACGAGTTGACGAAGGTACGAGTTGACGAAGGTACGAGTTGACGAAGGTACGAGTTGACGAAGGTACGAGTTGACGAAGGTACGAGTTGACGAAGGTACGAGTTGACGAAGGTACGAGTTGACGAAGGTACGAGTTGACGAAGGTACGAGTTGACGAAGGTACGAGTTGACGAAGGTACGAGTTGACCTGTTTCCACCTAAACAACTGAATTTTCCTATCCTTATTTACATTCTATTTCTAAATACATTTTAGTGACATCTGTTCATATTTTGTTAGAAAAGAGGGGACTTGTTTACTGTCCAAAGTACAGTGTATGTTCACATTTATAACTCAGGTTAACGTTAAGTTAAACACTAAACAGGCACAATGCAACTACATTAAGTTTAACGTTAATAGTAGTAGTACTAGTAGTAGTACTAATAGTACTACCAGCCAACCCCACGCTTAAAAAATGGCTTTTCTTGTATAAAAACACGAAATCCTCTCAACAATTAAATTCAAGATACCTACCCTTTATGACTATGTTGGTTGAAGCATGGTTGAAGTACGAGTTGGTTGGAGTACGAGTTGGCACGAGTTCATCAGTAATATATCACATATTTCACACTTTATTTTCATAACAAAAACTCTTTCTGAGTAAATCTGTTTCTGCCGATTGAGGGCGACATACCATTCCACCGGCCGGACTGTTGCCCCGCCCAGTCGATTGAGTATTGCGGACGTAGTGGAAATAATAGATTGCGCGTACATTTTCAAGAAAAGTGTGTTTCTTTTTGTACAAAAATGTCGTGTTTTCAGTACAAATAAATATCAAACTCAAACATATCCTCGTCTCTAATGTCACATATTTCACACTTTACACTCATGATAAACTACATATTTTCCCAGACTAAATCAGTAATTTTATTGATTTTTCAGATCCCTCGATATGATTTTTTTAATGATTAAACTTTGAATTATCGTAATTCGATATCTGATGACCCAATCATGACGTCACAAATTATGTTTTCATCTATGTGTTAAAGTTCTAAGTATATGCCAAGTTTGAAGTTCATGTGAAGTTTGCAAGTATGTGTTTTTTGTAGACAATCTATCCGGAGAAGAAGAAGAAGAAGAACTAGACGGCAGTGTTTGTGATATTACAAACACATAGGTGTTCGAGTTTTGTCGGGGCAGTGATGACGACGTCAGAATGTTTTTAAAAGAAACTTTGCATCATTATTTGTTTTATTATTAAACTTTGACTTCCGGTTTAGACAGGAAGTAAAGGTCAAATTAGGGGTCATGTTTTGTAAACATTTTTGACAATTAACAATCTGTACAATAGTGCAAAACTGTGAATTTACCTCTTGTGGTTGCTGAGATATGATTATTAAAAATATTAAACTTTGACTTCCGGTTTTGACAGGAAGTGGTGTCAAATTTAAATCACCTTTGCGTAAATATTTTTCCACAATTAACAATCTATACAATGGTACAAAATTGTGAATTTACCTTTTGTGGTTGTTGAGATATGATTTTAAATATTAAACTTTGATTTATTGTAATTCGATATCTGATGACCCCTAATCATGACGTCACAAATTATGTTTCTTCTACGTGTTAAGTTTTAAGTATATGCCAAGTTTCAAGTTCATGTGAAGTTTGCAAGTATGTGTTTTTGTAGACAATCGTTTTTTGCCGATAGAAGGCGACAATCCATATTAGCGTTCCGATCCGCCGGCCGGACTGTTTTCTATTTGTACAATAGTGCAAAAACTGTGAATTTACTCTTTTCAGAATAAATAGATTATGCTGACATAAAAAAGAACCTAAAAGGATTTTAGTCAATCACATAATACATGTTGTGAAACGAATTGATCAGAAACACAATTTTTTCAGGGGTCAATTATTTCCGAAGCGTAAACGCTCAATTTCTTAAACATGCATACATAATGAGCACGACCAGAGCTGATTTAGATTCACCAACAGAGGGCGCAATTTTTTAGCGTTGAAACAGCGTGTAGACTTTGATTTTCAACGTAATCGAAACGTTTTAACTTATAAAGAATTCTTTATCGTAATTCGATATCTGATGACCTAATAATGACGTTACAAATTATGTTTCATCTACGTGTTATGTTCTAAGTATATGCCAAGTTTGAAGTTCATGTGAAGTTTGCAAGTATGTGTTTTTTTGTAGACAATCTATCCGGAGAAGGAGAAGAAGAAGAAGAAGGAGAAGAACAAAAAAACTAGACGGCAGTGTTTGTGATAATACAAACACATAGGTGTTCGAGTTTTGTCAGGGCAGTGATGACGACGTCAGAATGTTTTTAAAAGAAACTTTGCATCATTATTTGTTTTAATATTAAACTTTGACTTCCGGTTTAGACAGGAAGTAAAGGTCAAATTAAATATGTTTTTGTAAACATTTTTGACAATTAACAATCTGTACAATAGTGCAAAACTGTGAATTTACCTCTTGTGGTTGCTGAGATATGATTATTAAAAATATTAAACTTTGACTTCCGGTTTGGACAGGAAGTAAGGTCAAATTGGGGTCACCTTTGCGTAAATATTTTTCCACAATTAACAATCTATACAATGGTACAAAAATTGTGAATTTACCTTTTGTGGTTGTTGAGATATGATTTTTTTAAATATTAAACTTTGATTTATTGTAATTCGATATCTGATGACCTAATCATGACGTCACAAATTATGTTTCTTCTACGTGTTAAGTTTTAAGTATATGCCAAGTTTCAAGTTCATGTGAAGTTTGCAAGTATGTGTTTTTGTAGACAATCGTTTTTGCCGATAGAAGGCGACAATCCATATTAGCGTTCCGATCCGCCGGCCGGACTGTTTTCTATTTGTACAATAGTGCAAAAACTGTGAATTTACCTCTTTTCAGAATAAATAGATTATGCTGACATAAAAAAGAACCTAAAAAGGATTTTAGTCAATCACATAATACATGTTGCGAAACGAATTGATCAGAAACACAATTTTTTCAGGGGTCAATTGCATTTCCGAAGCGTAAACGCTCAATTCCTTAAACATGCATACATAATGAGCACGACCAGAGCTGATTTAGATTCACCAACAGAGGGCGCACTTTTAGCGTTGAAACAGCGTGTAGACTTTGATTTTCAACGTAATCGAAACGTTTTAACTTATAAAGAATTCTTTATCGTAATTCGATATCTGATGACCTAATAATGACGTTACAAATTATGTTTCATCTACGTGTTATGTTCTAAGTATATGCCAAGTTTCAAGTTCATATGAAGTTTGCAAGTACGTGTTTTTTTGTAGACAATCGATCCGGAAAAGAAGGATAAGAAAAAGAAAAAAAAAACGAAAAAAAACGAACAAAAACAATAGGTGCTCGCGCTGTAGCTCGAACACCTAAAAAGAACACTAGAGATTCGGAGTTTGTCTTGACACAAACTCTAGGTGTTCGGGAGGAAGTAGATTGTTTAAAATATTAAACTTTGACTTCCGGTGTGGACAGGAAGTAAAGGTCAAATTGGGGTCACCTTTGTGTGAAATTATTTTGACAATTAACGATCTGTACAATGGTGCAAAGATTGTGAAGTTACCTCTTGTGGATACATTTTTTTTAATAGTAAACTTTGACTTCCGGTTTGAACAGGAAGTAATGGTCAAATTGGGGTCACCTTTTTGTAAATATTTTTGACAATTAACGATCAGCACAATGGTGCAAAAATGTTTAATTTACCTCTTGTCGTTGCTGAGATGTTTTTTTAATATTAAACTTTGACTTCCGGTTTGGACAGGAGGTAAAGGTCAAAGTGGGGTGACCTTTTTGTAAATATTTTTTGACAATTAACGATCTGTACGACATTAGTGTGTTTGTCCTTTGACGAATACAGAGCTGTTACGCTAACGTTGTGGTGGAATTAAATACTGTATCATCACAGCTGTTATCATTACACATTTTGGCCCTGAGGTGAGGTGTGCATGTCTTGTGTACACAATGACAATTCGATCAAGTGTTATAATATTTAAATGTTTGGTTCAGTTTTTTAAAAACAATACTTATAGGGAAGAGACAACACAATGTAATTTGAAGGATAACTGTAAAATAAAAGAAAGAAACAATACTGAAATGATCTTCTGATTGCTACATGTACGTATTTATGTGTCATTAACTGTTGAAAATACATTTTCAAATAGTCATGTTAATAGTCATGTTTAAAGGTGGCAATATCTTCACGATCAACAGGGCATAGAATCAGAGTTCAAGTTCTAGTTTAACTCATTGACTGGAAAATAATACTCACATGATAAGGTCATATTCGCGTTGCTGCTGCATAAATGAGCCAGTAATTTTCAGTCACTATGTTCGTCTTAAACTAGGACACCATTCCATGGCCCGTTTGTAGAAAGTCTGCTCTGATCGTGACAATACTGTCTGTTTAACCAATTGTGTTTATGGGATTGATGGTCAGTACTATCCCAATGCGAGCATACAAATAAATAGGAACTTTAATTGGGTGATCTGGCATGAAGATTGGGGGGGGGGGGTATGTTTATATAGCCCAACTGCCAGTGAGTCACTGTCGGCAATATACATTTTACTAGATCACCAACAGATATTGCTTAATAATTACATTTGTGAGGATGTTTGGGTGCAGTCAAAAAAATAATAAGAATTCCTCAGTACTATTTTGTTCTAACATGTTAAAGAAATTCCTAGAAAGACCTAGATGTGTCTTGAGGTCCTGAAAAACAATTCCTTGAGGGTAAAGACTGCCACAGATAGGATAAGTCCATATAAAATAATTTGAATAATACGTTAACTCCTTTGATGAATGGATGAACTTCAAATGCTGGGCCATTGGATCACAAAGTTACACAGACTCTAACACACCTTGTAGCAGTAGCACAAATGAATATTGTTGATCTGAAATATAAACGAATCATGTAAAACAAATATTAAATGTTTTCAAAGAGGGACGAAGAATAATGGGTCATGCTAACAAAACACACGTAACTTAGAATGCCTTATTATCAGGATGATGGATTGATGTAACTTCAGAAAATGATCCTTCAGAACAATGCCTTTAAGTTAGGTTTTACAATGGAATATAACTACATGTGACGTCTTCCTTCCTCCATGATGTGACTGTTTCATTATCTCAATAAAGGTGCTGATATTTGTTTCTGGTCTACTTTAGTGAGAACATTTAGTATAAAGTAAACTGCAATGCAGCCATCACCACACAGTACATAAGTACTACTAGTATTATGAGGAACTACAGACACTATAGTGTAGCTAAATTAACTTGTACTTCTCACCAACGCGTACTCCACTGGATGTCAACCCTGTACGTATGCCAGTAAATATTCAGTAATAAATATTTTTCCGGGTTGAGTTGACCAAAATAAGTGTGAATTGGTAGAAGTACGAGCACGCATAAAATTATACTAAAACGAACATACATCTATAACAAATGTGAAAGTTTACGTACATTCAAACAGAAAACCAAGTAATGAAGACCACTTCCATTAATTGTGCACGGATTCTCAAATGATCTCTGTTAACGTAAGACGTTAAACCATACCATCATGTAGCCTACAAACTGAAGATTGTTGATGACTTGAACAGTTTACGATACTGCATTTGGATGTGGTGTCAACGCTGTCTCGGGGTGCTGTAGGCTGGAACTTAGTCTGAGCCATGATGTATTGGAGTCAACATGCTGTAAAAATAATAGTTTTATAAGTACATGGACCAAGAATAAAAGTATTTTAAATTTCAGAGAAGTTCTAATTTATAATATGAATGGGAAAACAGTGTATAATTTTGGAGTAGCTGGACCATTGAAATTGAAAAGGCATTGGTTGTTTTCAAAATTGCACACAATTATTCTTGACAATGTAATAAATTAAAAGAAATGTTCTTGCATGAAACTCACCAAAAGAGAAAGGTATTTAAGGAAATTGCCGAGTCTCATAATTTCATGTGAGAGATGTCTGAGAGGGCCTCCCCAGGAGCAGGACTAACAACTTATACAAGTACATGTATTGTGTCATGAATATTGTGCATTTTTCCTGTAAAATAATTGTCTATGTAAGTTGATTTGTTTCTAAGAAGGGTAAAAAATTATGGGAAAGTGCAGTAAATAATCACTACTTGACATTAATTTGTGCACAAACTGAAGATTTTTGGAGAAAACATAAAAATTACAAAATATGGCATAAATTTCAACTGAAAATTGCCATAACCTTAACAACTGAATTTTCCTATCCTTATTTACATTCTATTTCTAAATACATTTTAGTGACATCTGTTCATATTTTGTTAGAAAAGAGGGAGTTGTTTACTGTCCAAAAGTATGTTCACATCAGTCATAACTAACGTTAACGTTAAATAACGGTTAAGTTAAACAGGCACAATGCAACCCATTAACGTTACCACTACCATAAAAACACGAAGATAAATACAGGAAATCCTCTTAACAATTAAATTCAAGATACCTACCCTTTATGACTATGAATGTTGGCGATCCATTTACACTCCCTCAATTTCATAGAAAGAATTTGTGCACCACACGCAAACACCGTTGATTGTAATTTGTATTGTACATGTGCACGTACGGGTACGAGTTGGTTGGAGTACGAGCTGGTTGGAGTACGAGTTTGTCGGAGTACGAGTTGGTTGAAGTAATGAGTTGGTACATGGCTGAGTACGAGTTGGCACGAGATCAGTAATATCACATATTTTCACACTCTTATTTTCATAAAATACAATTTCTTTCTGAGTAAATCAGGAAATAGAACCGTAACTAGCACTCACTAAAAGTAAATGTTCGATGGTTGTACTATTGTAAAATATTTCAGTATCTGTTTCTTCCGATTGAGGGCGACATACAGTATTAGCGTTTCTGCCGGCAGGCCGGACTGTTTTATATGCCCCGCCCACTCGATTGAGTATTGCGGACGTATTGGAAATAACAGATTGCGCGTCAATCTTCACGAAAAGTGTGTTTTTTTTACAAAATTTCGTGTTTTCAGTACAAATAAATATCAAACTCAAACATATCCTCGTCTCTAATGTCACATATTTCACACTCTTTACACTCATGATAAACTACATATTTTTCCCCGACTAAATCAGTAATTTTATTGATTTTTCAGAGCCCTTGATATGATTTTTTTAATGATTAAACTTTGAATTATCGTAATTCGATATCTGATTACCTAATCATGACCTCACAAATTCTGTTTCATCTACGTGTTAAGTTCTAAGTATATGCCAAGTTTCAAGTTCATGTGAAGTTTGAAAGTATGTGTTTTTTGTAGACAGTCTATCCGGAGAAGAAGAAGGAGAAGAAAAAAAAACAAAAAAAAACTAGAGCTTAAGTGTTTGTTTGAACAAACACTAGGTGTTCGGGAGGAGTAAAGGTATCAAGCATCTCCTTATTGTGACATGCTTATAAACTGTCTTTGTTTTCACCTATACTGCAAATAATTAAAAAATAATTCATAAAATTTGAAAACAAATTCTACATTGATTTTTACATTTTCAAGGTTGTACACATGATTTTTGTACATAAATTGTTAGACATTGAAATAATCAAAGAGTTGTATGGGTGCTTGTAAATTTTAACTGTCTGTTGGGTTTCATGACTTGACTTTTGTGATTACACAGTTCCACACCCCCACAATCGATTGAAACCACTTTGTTGACCTGTTTAACCTACTTGTAACCAATCTAGAAATTAGTGTACATGGTCTTACGCAAGTAACAAGTGAAATGACTTCAGTGTAAATGAACCCAACCATGATCCTTTGTTGACAACAAAACAGAATCAATCTGCATTTATAATAAATGTACGCTCTGTATGTACGATTTAGTGACAGTTCAGAATGGGTGACATTCAGAGGTTATCATTGGAATCGGTAATTTTGGAAAAAAAATGTCTGCCCTCCCCCCAAGTTCTTGGTGATGGCATACTGCCACTGGTGATGAACCAAACATTTATTTTCTAAAAATTTCTGGTCTATCATTGCAGCACTATAGAATCCAAGAACTATGGAAGGAGGGCAAACAAGCAATAAAAAGTATAAGGGGCCCAAATTACCAATTCCATTGACTGACGACTGGTGCTTCATTATGTCAAAAATCACACCCAGCATCAATTCTGCATATCTGAAGTTGCAAGATGTTGAAAATAGTAAGGGCTTAGATTTAAATAAATGTTTAACTGACATGGATTGGAAAGGTACACCCTTCTCTTGGACTGAAATGCCAGTACTGCTATAGCAAAAAATAATAACAAATTATACTAAACCTTCATTTTTTTCTTTTTTATAGATTGGAATTTTTGAATTGGAAAATGAAGACGCATTCATTTAGAAACTACATATTTCATATCTTTTAGCTTGTTTGATTTGTGGGCAATGACAGAAATTTTCAATATAAACGACTTTTTCAGTCCTAAAATACGGGTCGTGCTTACGTGAATCTACACAGTGCGCGACTAGTCTGCATCATGTGTGTGCATAGTCGCATTATAGCGCGCGTGTACGTATGTACCGTACACACATACATACAAATCGTGACAATATTGAGCACAGTAATAATCACAGTACATACTGTATATACAACACACACGTTGCGTACATGTATTTTACATACAATACATTCACGTTAATGAACAGTTCTTCGTTGTTACATCAAATATCTAGAAAATATTTCTTTTGTCAAGTAGTTCAGGGCCTATTTACTTTACATACTTTTGGGGGTCCATGATTGATTTATAGGTTTTAGATTTACCATTGTTGTAACTTCCCTTTACAGCAATTTCATGGTACAGTTTTACACATACAATAAATAAGTCATGGGAGTACTTTGGATTCACATCTTCTTACATTTATTTCAATTTTATTTTCCTAACTTTCAGTTCTTTTGTTTTTACTATCACAAAAATAGTAATTTAAAAAAAGGAATCACAGCCCTATAATATTTTCTCTGGCAACATTGTCACATATTAATTTTGAAATGTTTGGTAGAGATGGGTACAATCTTTATATTCACATGTCATATCTGTCTTTGTTTACCTCAGTCTAGTCTGCAGTCTTTATGCGAACATAACTTTCAGGTACTGAACAGTGCATAAAAACCCTTTATTTTCAAATAATACATCATAAATTAACCTGGCTATGCAAGTTTAATCACATTAAGTGCTTACGTTTTTGATACCACAAAAGTTATTTCACCCAGCCCACACAAAACAAGTTCATGGGTATAACTATAAACTAAGCAGCACTGATATTGGGCCTAGGTGAGTACACAGAAAAATATTTTCAAGAATATTTTGAATGATAACAATGATGTACTGATGAACAGTGTTTAGCTCCAAAAGGACGATTAACTTGAATGTCATAGTGCATTGATTTAGGACAGGTTTAGTTCAAATGTTTGCAGATGTACGCGACATCAGATTTATCATTCACATCCTCTTTTACAGAAATCCCGCGCAATAGTACGGATATTGTTCAGTTTTTCCTACACTCAAGATATTACAATTGTTCAACTCCTTGACTCCATGCTGTTTTGACACAGACATTGTACTTCTGATTTACTGAATTTACTGAAGTTTCTCTCGAATCAACATTGGCCCAAAGCTACATTTACATGTATGCATAAAGTAGAAATTGGTCTACTGAAGTGCCATAATAGGTGGCAAGCTGGTACATACTGAATTCAACATGGCAGGACGTGAAGTTCACGGAATGAAAGATCCTCTGCAAAAGTTGTCACATCATGCAGTGCCATCACACCACCACAATACCAGGAATAAGGGCATGCATAAAGATCTGTCAAAAATAACAAAAACATTGTTTTACACATATGTACATGTATGTATACATACACATGGGATGCACTACCTCGTGTATTATTTGTGGTTTTCATTGTTACATCAAATCTAGAAAAATCTTTCATCGGTCAAATAGTTCAGGGCCTTATTTACTTACATTTTGGGGTCCATGTATCTAAAATGCAATATAAAAATAAAGGAATGTACAACATTGGTATATGGTAGTTAACACATCCTTGTAAAAAATATAAACAAAAACTGTTACATGTGTTTTTCCGTTTTTACAACGATTCCTCTTTTCTAACATGAAAACCAAATCATTTCTCAGGATGATTGATTTATAGGTTTTAGATTTACCGTTGTTGTAACTTCCCTTACAGCAATTCCATGGCACGGTTTACATACGAAGAGTTTGCTATTTAACACAATAAAAGTATCTGTAAAGTCTGTTCATTTCTAACATTGCCGGACTGTTTCCTAATATGACATAACTTACCTTTGCAGCTAATCCTACTGTTTGCAATGTTCCCATACAGTGATCAAACCATCGCCACACCAGAATTGAGGAGTTCCATCTAGGAAGATCAGCTGTGAAAAGAAAAATTAAACTCAAAAGCATGTTTTATTTTGTTATTCAAACCATTTCATGATTTCATTTCATGATCATTATTCTGAAAAGTATCATAAATGATACTTGTTAAATTTCATGATTGCCAAGACAAGATTACGGTGACACCACCGTGAAATTTCAGCTGAGTAGTAAATCCTGAGGACAATCAGAGCATACTTTTCAGAACCTAATTACTACTACCACACTAGCGTACGTATTCCACATGAAAAGTGTCACTGCACTATTAGTCTTACTTATATCTTCTTCACCATGCAAAGCTACAAGTTTCTCCCTAAAATGTCATGATTAGTTGTTGTAAATATTGATTAGTGTCAACCAAAATTATTTAAAATGTACCTTTGCTAATAAACTCTGACCTTGTCTGAGAATATTGTGACATACATAATTTATACAGTACCTGTGTATGTACATCACATGTATACGCATGACATTGGGGACATGCAACTCAGCTGTACTAATGTTTTTAATGTTTTCAGCCCTTAAACATTGTTGTTCACTGTTCCAGACTATTTATTTGTTTGTTTAAATTAATCAATTATTTAATTTCACAGAGCCAACATCATTAGATATTATTAGTACACTGAATACATAATCTATTGACAACACATCTAACGTTAGCATAATCGTTTGTTTAAAATTTAACTAATTGTACTCATGTTGCCTGGGGCTTCACCTCCTAACGTTACAGACTATTCACTACCATCACTAGGGCACTCAGTCTAGTATTTCAAGATTAGAGTCATGTGGAGGAAAACCCACGTAATAATTTTTTAAGCATACTTTGTTTCATATTATAAAACCGGGTACCCAAGCAAATTAGTCCCAACGTTTTAAAGTATTTCTAGTACCATCTCACTGGCGCTACCATACCGTACACATTACTGACTGATCAACCCATGCATGCTGTATGCATCAACCCAAACGCGTTACAACACATCTGACATGTCTGAAGCCGGTTGAAATGCTTATTTTTAAAACTCCAAAGATTCTCGTGTAAATTTATCATTGCCCAGACTTACCTCCACTATTATGTGCATATTAATGTCTGTTTTCAACGATGAAACATCCACTGGTGATAGGAAAATTCAGAAAATAGTGAAAAACCTGCTTTTGTGGAAGGTTTTCTCCGCAGATCTGCATGCACCCAACTGTTGAAAACATGTGCTGAAGTTAATCGATTCAACGACCTCGAAAAAGAGAGCTATTAATAAAAGTGACCTTTTTCAGAATAAATAGATTATGCTGACATAAAAAAAAACTAAAAAGGATTTTAGTCAATCACACATAATCACATTATGCGAAACAAATTGATCAGAAACACACAATTTTCTTCCAGGGGTCACGATAGCCGAGTCAATTGCATTTCGAAGCGTAACGCTCAATTCCCTTTAAACATGCATATGCCATTGTATGAGCACGACCAGAGCTGATTTACGATTCACCAACATAGGTGAAACGTAAGTGAAACCTTTAGATATTAGTTTGATCTATCGAAAATCGATATCTGGATGACCTAATCATGACGTTACAACTCTAGTTTCCATCTACGTAAGTTATGTTCTAAGTATATGCCAAGTTTGAAGTTCAAGTGAAGTTTGCAAGTTATGGTATTTTTTGTAGACAATCTAACCGGAAAAGACAGGAGAAAAAAGAAAAAAAAAAAAAAAAACCGAATAAAAATAGGGTGTTTTCGGGTACATACCGAACACCTAAAAACCTGAACAAAATAATAGGTGCTCGCGCTGTAGCTCGAACACCTATTTGAAACATAGGTGTTTCTTGCATACCGAACACCTAATAAACTGTCAGAATACTCTCACTCAATATCCACTCACAACAGCATGCAGTCAACATGCCTTCCTGTAGTTTGCATCACCCTGAACCATGGAACAATGTGTTTCAATGTGGAGTGTCAGTGGCCGAGTGGGTTCTCTTACCGGACTCAAGTTCTGCAGTGTGCAGCAGAATGTGGGTTCGAATCCCGGCCGTGAATAACTTGTGTCCTTGAGCAAGACAATTAACCATAATTGCTTCTCCACCCAGGGGTTAAAATGGGCACCTGTGAGGGCAGAATTGGCTTGATTAGGTCCCTATATGCGCTGTAATGGCAGCAATTGAGCTGTATACTCCCCCAGGGAGCCGAGCTGGTTTCAGGAATGACGGCGAGCCTTATGGCGAGCAGGGGTACGATATAATGCGCCTTGAGCGCCACTTTATAGTTGGTGGATACGTGCGTTATATATGTCCTCACAGCATTATTATTATTATTATTATTATTATTATTATTATTATTATTATTATTATTATTATTATTATTATTATTATTATTATTATTATTATTATTATTATTATTATTATTATTATTATTATTATTATTATTATTATTATTATTATTATTATTATTATTATTATTATTATTATTATTATTATTATTATTATTATTATTATTATTATTATTATTATTATTATTATTATTATTATTATTATTATTATTATTATTATTATTATTATTATTATTATTATTATTATTATTATTATTATTATTATTATTATTATTATTATTATTATTATTATTATTATTATTATTATTATTATTATTATTATTATTATTATTATTATTATATTATTATTATTATTATTATTATTATTATTATTATTATTATTATTATTATTATTATTATTATTATTATTATTATTATTATTATTATTATTATTATTATTATTATTATTATTATTATTATTATTATTATTATTATTATTATTATTATTATTATTATTATTATTATTATTATTATTATTATTATTATTATTATAATAATGTAATGTACCTGGTATGTACGATTTGACGATGACAGTTCAGAATGGGTCATGACATTCAGGAGGTTGTCATTGGAATCAGTAATTTTGAATAATTGTCGTTTGCGTCTTCCCCCTGTTCTTGGTGATGGCATGTACTGCCACTGGGTGATGAACCAACACATTTGTTTTCTAAAAATTATTTGGTCTATCATTGCAGCACTATAGAATCCAAGAACTAGGGAAGGGAGGGGCAAACAAGCAACAAAAGTATGGTATAGCCCAAATTACCAATTCCATTGACTGACGACTAGTGCTTCATTATGTCAAAAAATTGCCATAACCTTAACAACTGAATTTTCCTATCCTTATTTATATTCTAAATACATTTTGGTGACAAATGTTCATATTTTGTTAAGAAAAGTGGGGAGTTTTTTACTGTCCAAAGTATGTTCACGTAACTAACGTTAGTTAAACAGGCTCAATGCATTATGCAACGACGAACTCTGTACGTTAACGTTATAGCCACAGCCAACCAACACTTAAAAAATGGCTTTTCTTGTATAAAAACACGAAGATAAATACAGGAAATCCTCTTAAAAATTAAATTCAAGATACCTACCCTTTATGACTGTGTTGGCGATCCATTTTTACAGCGAACGAATCCAAGCACCTATTGGGTCAAAACTCCTTCAAAAAAGACACAATTTCGTAGAAAGATGACGATTCAACAAGTTTCAAAATGGCGTCTGGGCACCACCC
>CM055836.1:3433080-3449197 GCA_029582265.1 Zoroaster sp. YZ-2022 | reverse complement strand
AATGTAGTACAAAAGACATTAAAGTTATGCTTATTGTATTGTTCATGTGACACATGTACCTATATAGTGTACCTACAGTCTACGTGTCTGACGTGCAACCCGTATGCGACTTAAGCTCAACAAATCGGATTCGTCAATGAGGGATTTTGATTAACAACTGTTAATCAAAATCCCTGATCAAAATAACTGATCAATTGATTGAATGCTGGTATGGTGATCCAGAATTAAGTAAATCAAAAATTCAACTTCAGTAATTTTCTTTAAGAAATAAATAATGTAATTCTGAAAATATAACGGACTAAGACTTACCACCAAATCCACTTGATCATTCATGTTCAGGATCAGGTTCTGGCCCTGCGTAGCAAAGGAAAATTAATAATTTACCAAATTATTACCTGAAAGCTGACTTGATGTAAAGATATCAATCATCCTAAAAAAAAATAATCAATCTGAAGTGTTCACATTTTAGAGAAAACCCAGAACAAAATTTGCACTTCACAAAAAAGGTTCCTTCAGTGGCCGACACCCTATTCGAAAAATCATCACAATATGAACATTTCAAGGGGCATTTCAAAGGAATGAATAGGGGCAACCATAAGAGAAACTGCCAAGACAACAGGGCAAGTAGTCCTCAATTGTACTTGACCAGAAATGTTTTACAAGACCTGTGACAAAAATAGAAATACATTTGAATATCTTTTTTTTTTTCAGTGTAAAGGAAAAAATGTAGAGAAACGGGTCATAGATTGTACTAGAGCCGAGACTAAAGTCCGATTCAGCGGTCCAGTTGGTATTTCGACCCCTATTGTGAATTCCTTCCTAGCTGCTAAAAAAAAATGGGCACACAGTCTTGCAATTGATACATGTACATGTAGCACAATTATTGAAATACTAATTGTTTGGACAAAGTACTGAAAACATTTTGCAATATATGTAAGTATACATTTCAAAACCTACAGTACTTACCATAACGGCCAAGCCTATCAGTGCAATATCGGCCCTGCAAAATGACAAATAGAATAAGTAAGTTATACAAAGATGGAAACTGTAAATTTGAGTTCAACCTAAAAGATATTAACCCTAACCCTCCCAAATCCTCTCTGCTAAAGTGAAGGATTTTGGAGGATTGAGGTTATTAGGCATACTTGCCTTTCCATGGTACATGTACATCAATGTTTGTTGTAGTGATTGCAAGGTCAGTGCTTGCAGAAACGGGCACGTGATCCTCAACCATGACCCATCAGCACCATATGCGTGGTGTATGTGTCTTTAATACGATACATGTATGGGTTGCATTCTAAGTAGAGGAAATTAATCCATTTCAAGTTCATGAGCTGAAATTCCCAATGCTAGTATATTTTTTTTAAATAATGAAATTATGGCTCAGTGGAATAAGATTTGTAAAATATAAAGTAAAAATACATGTACATACTAGGATTTAGTTACATGTACATGTAGATGATTATTTTTGACTAGCCCGCTGGACTACATGTACATGTATGTACTTTGAAAGGCATTTTGAACCCATCTGCCGCCATTTTAACTGACAATGTGGCTATAGGCCAGCAGTTTAAATTTCCTAACATCAAACATTTTGAAAAATCTCTTTTATACAATTGAATAAGCAGTGGAATAAATAATAGTAGTTTTTTATTATACATTGTATGGTGAAAAACATCAGTAACGTATGTTCTATAAGAACCTTTTAATTATTTTTCTGTTCTTCAAACAAAAAACAAAAAAATCACTGTAAAACCGAAAACTATGTTTTCCTGGCAGTAAACCGGCTAGCCAAAAGTGTAAACTGCCCAAGCCTGATCTACAGTATTACATACATGTACTGTAGATGTAGATGTCCAGCCACTATACCAATATAATACATGTACGTACACATATGTACCAATTTAATCAGAGGATCAGAGACCACCATGGCTAGAAAGTGAGACGTACATGTAAACCTTTTCTACACATTGTGCGATCCGAAAACACATTCAATTCCCAACACTTAATCCACTTGAAAAAGTTTCTTTGAGTGGCGGTAGATTAAGAGAAAGAACCCCATGTGGGTGGCTCCTACATTTGTGTGATCAAACAATTGGCTTGCCACTGAAGTAGTTCACTTTTGTTTCTCACTTCCGAAAGCTAAAAAGACTTATATGTCTTATTTTGTTTTCATGGCATTTCTAACTTGACTCACAATCACAATTTCTGCCGATATCTCGATATCGTAATTGAATAAAAAAGTATCGCGATATTCGATATTATCATGTTATCGGTATTACCAGAATATCAAATCATCGAATTTAATCATTGTTTAAAAACTGACTTTGTATAAAGTTGGTGGAGTGTCATGGCCAAGCGGTTGAGTGCATCGGATTTGATGTTGTGAACTACACGTGTACATGTATGATTGCTTCTCTCCACCCAGGAGTAAATGGGTACCTGTGAGTTGGTTGTTGTGTTTGATTTGCCCTACATGTATATGTGCTGAAATGGCAGCAATTGAGAGCTGTATATTGAGATGGAGCTGAGATGTTTCAGGATTGATTTACATGTACGTGCCTGATGAGCAGGGGGTAATCATGTAATGAATATATGTTGTATCAAACCTCCTGCGAAATGATTCAGTCTGAATTAGGTGCTATCATCCGTGACAAGACTTGAATTGTTACATTCACATGTATATGTCAAACTTACAAAGTTTGTGTAAATTATAAAATTAAAATTAAAAAACAAAACATTTAACACCTTCCCTTTAAGCTCATTTATGAGCTTTTTAATGTTATCAAGACCCTGTGTTGGTTGTTATGGTAAGATAAAATTCGAAAAAAAAGTTAGCTCTTTTATTCTCTTGTTTAAAAATGATTAGTTTTAGAGCATAGTGTACATGTATATTGTGTACATGGAGATATACTGGTCAAAACATAGAATTTTATGGTTCTTATCAGAACCATATCTTACATTCATACATATCTAGTGTCACTGCCTGCAAAAGTATAATTTTAAGGGAAGGTACAACATGGGTAATAATCTGATTACAAAATTACCAAATTATTATCCCAAACCTTAAATTGATGTGAAATTGGTAAAGGTACATGTATCCATGTATAACATGTACATGTACCAATCATACTGAAATAATTATGTTATCTGAAATGCACTCATTTACTAAGACAAAAACAAACAAATTATACTTGTGCATATTATGTAATAATGCATTATATATTTACCAAAGTTCCCGACAGCAACTTTTTTTCACAAAGTGATTTTTGTAAAAATTGTGAATGCTTTCTGACGCAATTTTCTCATGCTTAATTTGGACTCCACATTGAACATTGAAACTTTTACAGGTTGGTTGTTGAATACATTAATTGATTCAAAGAAAGTACATGATGTAAATTATACTCAATGTTGTATGTTCCCTTTAAGTGAGAAAATAAGACGGTTCAAGTTTAAAAAAGGATTTCTGACAAAAAGCAATTCGTGGGGAGAACTGGAAAATGGGCAATGCATGTAAGTTTGTGTATATAATATAACAAAACACATCTCCTTACCTTTCACCTCTATGCGCCATTTGTTTCGGACCGTCATCAATGGGCATATTTTTCTTTTCATCCCTCAGTTTATCATTTGTGGGTACACCAGTACCAAGGACCACTCGTACATTGCTTTCTTTGCCATGGCAACCTCCCATTTTACCTTTGCCCATTTTGCCGTTTTTTCTTTTTTTTTGGGGGGGGGGAGGGGGGGGAGATGGGAGGCCAGGGAGAGGGGGTGGCAAAGGGATAGGGATTATATCATATCAACACTCTGGGTAATGGATGAAGTTGTTTGAGAAACTGGTGTGAAATAAACAGAAGGAACAAACTTGATCAATGGTAATTCATAATTCAGAGGAAAATAGACTTGAAGTAAACTGATTGTTTACTAGCTGGATAAAATAAAGACTGATCAAAACGTTGAGTTATCGCACCACTTCTTAGAAGTTGAGCCAATATTTTTACAACTCGTATAAGATTGTTACAGGTACATGGTGCTATGGCAAACCTTACTCCTTAAATGTACTTAAAAGTACATCCATTGTATACTTTCCCATACAGTATTCTCAGTGTTTGTTGTTCTATTTGACCCTGTATTGGCAAGCTTGTAATTGATAACCACTTCAAGGTCCACTTTGTACATGTAGGAGTTAAGTGAAATCATGTAAAAATGTCCAGCTATGTGTGTATTACATTGTAAATAACAAACCAAATGAGTGGAGATTGACCAGAAGCTGACCAGTAAGGAATCAATTTGGCATGGAACATGGAGGCATGCTTCATCCACACTTCACTGGTTCATGACTGATTTGATGGGTCCTTGCTCTCCATGTACATTGAGGCGTGTGAATCATCTTTGGCCTGTTGGTACATGTACATCAACATTAGGCTTGGGCGGTTCCACAATTTCTGGAACCGGTTCGGTTCCACAAAAAAAAACTTGGTTCAGAGTCAGAACCGGTTCCAAGAGATTCAAACAAAAACATAAGGATTTCAGAAAATAAAACATATGGTCTATTCAAACTTCGTTGCATCTCTGATACGAAGGTGTTTCAATTTTCAACCGCAAATGCAGTGATGATAATTTTGTTTAATTTAAAATATGTTTCAGAAACTTTAAGGGAACGTTTTGGTAATGTTAAGCTAAGTACATGTAAGAGATTTGTTTCCATTATCCTACCGTTAGCAAACAACGTTACAAGCCGTTCTGTATTGTACATGCCATGGCTTTGCACATGCTTCAGGGGTTGGAGCAATCATAGAGGAGCAATTAAGCAATTGTACCACCCCCTATACACAAGGTACCGTACTACCATCCATGCCTATTGAAAGTACATAAAGAACACTAGCAACATGACTTCGTCACAAGTTTACATGTATCCATATTACGGGGCCACCTTGATCACTCCACTTCTCTAGACACGTGCTATCAACATTTTAAACAACATCTCCATAACCAAAATATCCATGTTATGGGGCCAATTTATAAACAACTCAGTGACGTACAATGATACTACTAATGCACAGACATTGCGGTTTGCATCAGTTGCATGTGTGGCACCTTCACAAGTTTGCAGCAGTCTAGAGTTACATTTTGTCAGTCACTCATCAAAGAGAATCGGGTATTTTTACTGGAGCCGGTTCTCGGCTCGCTCTAGAGATGGAGCTCAGACAACTGCGTATTTCAATTGGAGCCGGGTTGGTCCTCAGAGTTGGGTATTTTGCTGGAGCAGGCTCTGACTGGGACTCGGCTCCCAGCCAGCTGTGGGACTCGGGTATTTTACTACAGGATCCGCAGCTCTGCGAACCAGGTATTTGAAGGACTCGGTTCCGGAACCGACTCTTGCTAGTACCCGGTTCTTTAAAAGAGTGAAACCGCGGTTTCGATTCTCAATTTGGAATCAGGTAGAACTGGGTACCCGCCGGAACCGCCCAAGCCTAATCAACATCAGTGAAGTATATTTACAAACTTTAAAGCCTGTTCTCTTAAAATGGGTACAGTGTGTACTGTACATGTATGAATAACATGCACATTGGTACTCTGTAGTCAGCTGTACACTTTTTTGTCTTGTTAAATAAATCATGTACGGTGTGTTCCTTTTTAGGCCATTTCTTTTTTAATTACTTGGATAATGGAAATTTTTTGGTGGTTAATGGGTAACAAAACAGCACAAAAATGAGGGCACTCCTAATATTAGAAGAGTGCCCTCAATAGAATTTATTTCATAGTCTGTACACATCACAGACTCATGGCACGGATGATTCATGACTCACTGAGTCAACCAGACGGTTTTTATTTTATTGTACTGTGTAGATTGATTTTCCCAAGTAAGGAAGCGAGTTATACGGCACAGTAAACGCTGTACACTGTATGTATACAGTACAGATGCACTGCATGCACAAAAAGAGCCACTGCACTGCAGCAAAACTTTTTACCTAATGAATGTGATTTTTGGGCGACGGGTCCGTAATTAAAAAAAAAAAGGTAATCTGTGTACATCTTAGCCCTCTAAACTACATGTACAGGGGTAGTGTTGAAAATGCACTTAGTCTCCCTTTGTAAATGGGTAATTTAACTAAATACCAATATTGTACAGCAGTTTTCTTCAATTAGATGTGTACATAGTCGTAAATGTAATACAGCGTATTAAATACAATGTACATTCAGACACGTGTGTACAATGTACATGTATGTATACACAGCACAAGGTTTCATTAGAAGTCTATTACCTAAACCAAATGTGTGCCATAACCTATGGCATTGTACTTCAAATTGCATGCACATGTACAATGTACTACGTACACATGTACATGTATAGTATAGTAACGAGTTTAGTTCCACAATTAAACTGGAAGCGAACTACTTGTGTACATGTACAGTGTACAACACGTATGTACAGTACATGTATGTGTATACAATACATGTAGGTGATGAAAGTGTGACACACATGGTAAAAAATGAATAACTGTCAGGAATAATGCAGACACATTTATTTCAATGTTTATCCCTCAAGCAAGCTATTTTAAAGGGGTAAAGATACACAATAGTTCATCGTGAGGAAGTCCACTTTTTAGCATTCAAACTTATGTATAGTTGCATCTCTAACGTATGTAACAGTGTCTTTTAGGTGTATGGTATCACACAAAGGGTAAGTTCCCTTTGACTTTGTATCATGTAGGTACATGTTTCACTATGAGCAGACAAGGTACAGGTACATGTACAAATAAGAAAAATATTCTGATGTTTTTCAGTTTGAGTTACATGAGTGAGTAAAAAGGACACCATTACATACGTTTACACCACATATTATAAATTATAACAAAAGTTTTTATCAAGATAGTTTTACAAGAGCAATCATCTATACATGTATTTTAAAGGGAAAGTTTGTTTATGACAATCACAATGACTGTTATCCAAATCCAATTTTCATCCAAAAAATGTTAATCCTTTTATTTAACATTTGTAACAAGGACACCGAACCGGAAAACAATGAAATTATCTAATCCAAGGCATTTTTTCATCATTGTCAACAATGTCACAACCTTTATCTTCATCCCCAGGACGCGCAATCTGATTATTATACGGCCTATACACAGGAACATTGGTAGTCGTTATCTGTGTGTACGTACATTCCGCCGGAAACCATCGAAACAAATCCAGACGAGCATAGCGCTGCACGTGTCTGACGATCGTAACAAAATGGACGAAGGAAAGAATGTCGTATCCGGCCGCCACTTTTTAAGGGCTTTATTGGATTTATTTTGCAACCACTAACCAGTTAAAAAAAAATCATTCTATCGATTTTTGGTGGTACAGAAAGCGAAAACTATCTTTAAATCTACTTTTATGATGGTTTTCGGACTTGATTTCCCTTCTAAAAAAATCCTCCCCTTCAGAAAATAGAAGGATCCTATTATACATGTAGTTGCCACTACGCATGCACAATGACTGTGTTGGTCACTAATTGTGGAGTTTACAAGATCAGACTGACATGACTGAGGAAGTCATCGTATACCAAAAATTACTGATTTTTCATGAAATAAATATCCTGGAATAATTTGAAGTACATGTATATGTCCATCATCATCCATATGTTCTCCACCTTACCAGGTACATGTAGGTAAGATTACATTATTGGTTATATTTAATGAAAAATAGTGGCGGCCAGATACGACATTCTACCCTGGACGAGGAACACTCCAGCATTGGCAGCCTTTCGTACAATGAAAAATCGACTTCAAACAAATTTTACGACATCATAGAGGACAAATTTTATGACAAATATATTAGTATCTTGGTTTTATGTATCAACAAACACCAAAGCCCGATGGCCAAACATCACGATGTAATTTCGACGATTTTCATTTGGGTTTAAGTGTCATCAGCGGACGTAACACAGCTTGCCCGAAAGGACAACAACAATGTCACGACCTTTATCCTCGTCCCAGGACATGCAATCTGATTATTATACGGACTACATACAGGAACATTGGTTGTCGTTATCTGTGTGTACGTTCCGTCGGAAACCATCGAAGCAAATCCAGACGAGCGGCATGTCTTACGATCGTAACAAAATGGACACGGAACTACATGTAGGACTAGTGATTTTGGATTTTTTCGTAATTAATTAAAACATTAAAAACTCTGTTACAAAGTGTTCTCTTAAAACAATCTTTTTAATGAAAAATATTACTGTTGATTATTATTTCGTTTGTAGTATTAGTCGATCACGCAAACATACGTAACATAGAAAGACACCAAGAGTTACGATCGTTAGTAAGATCTTATTGATATGGTTTGGGAACATAGTTACAAATAATTTTCACTTTGGGGGTCAGTTGAAGATGGTCATAGCAGGTCATAACATTAAAACAAGGACAAGTAAATTTCAGGTAGTAGTGCTCTCAGTTAATGGGATTGATTTAGATCATTTAAAAATGTCACATTTGTGTCTTTTTTTCGTGGGGATGATAAAGATAAAACATGAATAAAAATACTTTGAAAAATCACAGCCTAAATATATTATTTTATTTATCAGACTGATATGAAAGATAACACCACAAGAAAACTGAGCCATAATAGTCTCCATTATTTTTTTTATTTGTACACAACTTTTTTTTTCAAAAATCTCTCCAGTATCAAAAACCAGCACATAGTAGCTACAGCAAGAGTCTTGCACATTGGTGCGTTCACAACACAATACGCATTACACCCATGGTTATTTACGTTAACCCTCCTACAATCAGTGCAATTTTTGAAACAACCCATTCAGGCCACTCGAGCCATTAGCTGTTGCCAGTGGCCTCCTATGGTTACCCTTCTGTGCACTGTCACACCACTGAGATTGCAGGGTAAAGTGGTCTCCCATTGATACATTGTAGGCCATACTAATAATATGTTCAAACATTTACAGTGTTCTTGGGTGGCACACAGTTGATTTTGTAAGATTACTTGGAAAGGACAGCAGGCTTGTACATGTATACGTGTACTGAAGGTTGCTCAAGAGCAGAATTTTGTGGATCGGAGTGGCCTCCATGTGTAGGAGGGTTAAGTCGCCCTGTGCGTACATTACATGGGTTATAAATGACACCTCGTGTTATAATACTGATAGACTTCTAGTTTCATATAAATTTTGTATACACACAACACTACATTTTTCAAGCAGATTCTTGACACCCTTGTTCTATATACATACATGTATAGAGACATGAGTATACACTGTACATGTATGTAGAGCACCTGTAGACGCGTAAACACGTAGTATTGCATGGGCCACAATTCACCTGCAATGATTTTTAAATGTCAGAGCATGACTGTGCAGAATTTAGGAGTTCTACATTTTAACACCCACTGAGCTTCAATAATAGCAAATCCACTTCTCATGTAAATTGAAGCCTAGATCTTATGCAAATAAATAAATTAGGTCTCTTACATTGTACATGTACATGTACGTCCCTAGGTTAGGGTACAAAAGCATTTTTGCTTCACCCAAACCTAAATGTTGTCCTTTGTGTAATAATTTCATATTTAATGTACCTGTAATACTGTATTTCAACCTATTACAAGCAATGTATATTTCTATTTCCAAGGACAGCATTGAAATAAATGTATTATCAATCAATGTGTGTTCATTCATGCAAAGTACATACAGTACATACGTATGTACATGTGGATACATGAATACTGTGCAAAAACTCATCACTGACTCCAAGAAAAATTGAATTGTCAAGTCGATTTACAAATTTTCCATCAGGCAATTTTTGGAAACTATCATACAGATCAGTTTTTCTCAAACGAGTGAGCACTTACATGTACATGTAACAATAAGAGATACATTACATCCCATGTACGTACAACTTTCATGGTCTGATACACACATACATGTACATCTACGTGTTACAGTGCAGGGAACAATAATTTCTCGCAAAAATTTTTTTAGACAGAAATATTTCTGTGTATCCATATAATTTTAAATCTGTAAATCATGAGCTTTGTGACAATTACATTTACTTTTAAAACTAGACCAGGGGTGACAACTACCATGAGGCCTTCAGAGGAATTTCACGCTGCCCTCGAAACCTCCCTTCAGGAAAAACATAATTTCAAGCCAGTTTTTGCAAAAAATATTAAAAAGGAAAAAAAATTGCCTAGTCAATCATAACCCTTTCGCTTGTCAGTTTAGAAAAGAAAACGTGTAGTTTAGATGATCCACTCTTATTGTCATCTTTACAAAGCTATACTGGTACTATAACCCATGTACATTACATGGACAGTTAAAATGTTAAAATACAACTTGTGCACAGGGGGTGGGGGTTATTTTCATTTATGTGACCAATGACAGATTCACAAGCTAGACGTCCATTTCTGTACACTTCTTCCACAGTGAAAACATTTCATTCAAACCTAAACTTTAGAAAACTGAAAATATTTACAAGATCTGTCCTTGATCCGTAAAGGGCAAACAATTTGGGGGAAGGACGGTATAATTTTTCAAAAATCAAAAATCGGTCCATTATACAGTAAATGTAAGCCTTGAAACAGTAATTATTAATCCTTCGGCCTAATAACTTTTTGTCAATTTGGCCCTTGGTTAAAAAGGTTTGTCACCCCTGAATTAGAGTGTTGAAGAAATGTTTCCAATATATACGAATGTTGCACATTCTCTTTAAAGGTATGATAGGATTGGCAATTCAAAAAATAACCAAATTGCTTAAAATTTCAAAAGCTACTTAAGTGTACAAAACTGATGATACTGTACATGTATCAATCTTCCCTACAAAAAATCTTGTCTGAGGTTCTGTCACTTAAAATAAAGTGAAATTACTTCTAGGTCGGTCGAATTTAGGAACTTAGAGTACTGTAATTTCACATTTTTTCTTCTCACGAACGTCACATTTAAATGTTCCCAGGTTATTTATTCAGTGTACATCTTGATTCAAAGAGTGCATTTAAGGCAAAAAATTCAAAATGGTTGACGGAACTCATTCAACTCTAAAATTAAAAATATAAAATAAATAACCCATTGCATGCATGTAAAAACAAAAAGGAGGCAGCTAGGGTCCAAAAACAGAGTGGGTGGGGACAAGAAACCTGTTATTTTTGTCATGGCCTAATCTAGGGGTGTGCATTTTTGGATATTTTTGGAACCGAATCCCGAAATCAGGAAACTTCGGATACCCAGATAACCGTTTTCATTTTTGTTGGTGTACAATTATGTACATGTACTGTAAATGGTAACAAATTGACTTATAATACAGAGGATACCATACTTAAATCGATCTTTTCTTTATTGGAGTGCAATCTCTTGAATTAATAATAAATGTCTGTAAAAGTGTAAACATTACATTGTTCAAGAGTCACATATTCGCACCGCTCAAATGTTAAGTCCGAATTTTAAGAAGTCGTTTATGTGTAATTGGAACCGAAAAATGGAACCGGGTAATGACCGTTTCGGTCGGGTATCCGGATACCCGGATATCCGGCACAGCCCTAGCCTACTTGTAGACATGTGTACACACTGTACATGTACCCACAACTGCCAGTACAATTATGTAAAAACAGGAATTAAAATGTACTACAGTTGTACAATACAAGTTGCAAGGGACTGTGAAGTGCTCACTTCACTATGTAAGTTTAAAGACTAATGTACAGGAAGTAACACAAAGCCCTGACCCAGGGTTCATTCCATTATTTACAAACGTATGTAACATGTATGTACATGTATCTCTACACCTGGGTACATGTACCATGTACACTTAATGCAACAATTTATGGATCTATTAACACAAGGAAATAGATTGAACAGGATACAGTTTTGTGCAATACTGTGTACAGTTAATTGTGTTTTGAAAGCACAGCTTTGTAAATGTATTATATTAATTTTCCAAATGTTTGCTTCGTGTTAGTACATGTATACATCTCTCCCCGTCCCCCTTTCCAACCTCCAATCCCTCAGCTGCACAGTGCACTGTGTTACATGTACATGCACATGTTAGTGTATGCCGAGTATGACTTCTGTTGCACAAAATGGGTACATTGTACCTTGAAACCAACCATTTTGGAGATTGGGTACACAGATCCAAAAATAACTGTAAATCTACATGTACAGCCCCGCCCCAATTAAATGTTGACAAAATATTGGAGAATCTATCAAAACCAGCTACATGTATTGTGTAACATTAGTTGTAGTGTCATGTCATATAACTTTTATTCAGGTGAACAAAAACACTCTAAAAGGTAAATTAAACATTTGTGAGCTTCTTAGACATGCAAGGATTTTACCTTTTATAAAATGTATCTGTCTGCATTTTTTAATGGATTCAAAAAACCTTAATTTTTAAGATGTTCCCATGTTTTTGGGGGTTTTTTTTTGGGGGGGGGTTTGTTGGTTTACAAATAAATGCTAGCCACAGCATGCATTGTACACAACATGTACTATACATACATGTACATGTACATGTATAGTACCGTACTTGTGATAAATTGTAAGTTCTGAAAAGTAATTATAGAGCAATATTGTGAATTATTGCCCAAATAATTGTTGTAATTAAATTAACCATTTAAGTGTTTTTGTCAAAGTTTAACAAAACATTTTTGATGGCTCCACCAAAAGCCCCTATTTTTCCAGTTAAAAATATGCAGTTGGATTAGCCACTTGCCCATAGTCACTTATCGCTATAATACTGCATGGTCTGAATAGCATTGATATTGCAACCCCTTATTCATGCCAGATTCCGTCAGTTCATGTACATGTACATGTATTATTCACACTCAGTAAGTCATAACCTTTATTTTGATACCTTACTCTCTTTAATTGGCAAAAGATGAAAAATATTAGTAATAATTTCCACACTTGACCTTGATGTTTAGAGTATCAAATTACAGTATCAAATTACACTAATTACATTAATTCCGTCCACACATGTAAAATAACTCCGGCTGAAAGAGTTAATAAGTTAAGTAAATGTGATTTTCAAATCAATTGTGCTATTATGTTAGTAGAATAATAACATAGTCCTCCAGGTAAAAGATGGGCTTGTTGATGTTACTTAACTCAGAGTTTTCAAATGAAATTTAAGATCAGAAAACTTGCTTCTGTCTGACGTCACATACGTAACCGACATTTATTTGACCTCTGACCCAGAAATAAGACATTTAGTTAAAGTAAAAATTGAACATTTAGATTAGGATCCTCTAATGATTGTTTAATATGTAAAAGAAAATAATCAATTATCATAAACATACAGCAGAAGATAGAATATCAGAATTTCCTATTTTTAGGTCACACCGCGTAACCGAGAATGGCCCTAAATCACTTTTTACAATTTTGACTGAATATTTAAGCAACACAAATGAAAGTCTCCGATTTTTTAAAAACATTTGTTGTGTGAGGAATGGGGATGCTACAAGTCGTTTTTACGACAGTACACTTGTCCACATTTATTATGACTCTAATATTAATAAAACAAGAGAAACTTGTGTTCATATTGGTTATTTATACATTTACAAATGTAAGTGTTTTTACACAACTGTTTACGGGTACCCGGGTATCTGACGATTTCGTTATTGTTCTTTTAATGTACAAAAACAGGAATAACATAATGGGTAGAATGTCGTATCCGACCGCCACTTTTTATCATTCAACATAACCAATAATGTAATATTACCTACCCAGTAAGGTGGATAACATATGGACCTGTCACCACGAAACCCGGACAAAGTTGGAAAATTTTATTTTGAGTTTTTGGTATTTTCATATTCTCCAGTTCATAAGCTTTTGAATGATTATAAACTTGTAGGGGTAACCCTTTCCTGTAATCCCTCAGGAGGATTAAGCCCCAACATGCCCAATCAATAACAAGTCAATCAGAGAAAAGAAGAAGACTTTTGTACAGGAAGTTATCAATGAAAATATTATCTGCAACCCCAAACTTTACGGTGATACCAAATTTTCAATGGGGGGGGGTTGTTTTACGCTATGTACGAAAGCGACTTATTTTCAGGAACTTTTTGCAGTAATTTGCGAGCTTTTGTTTCAGTCCACGCTTCTTGTTCACCAACATCGCTCCGAATATAGGGTAAAAAAGTATTTTACCTTAACAGATTTAATTTATTTTTAAAGTAAAATGATAGATGAATATAAAGCATACGGTCATCCCAAAATCCAAAAATGGACGATTCCACCCTGAAATGACTTTGCACGCTGTTTACTCGAAATGGATCGATGCGACTTTGTCTGGGTTTCGTGGTGACAGGTCACATGATGATGGACATACATGTATACTTCAAATTATTCCAGGATATTTATTTCATGAAAAATCAGGCATTTTTGGAATACAATGACTTCCTCAGTCATGTCAGTCTGATCATGTCAACTCCCCAGTTGGTGACCAACACAGTCATTGGGCCGGATAAATAAAAGTTAGCAATTGCTTATCTAGTAAAAGCTCAAGCAATAGCAATTGCTTAACAAGTAAAAGCTCAAGGTTAAGCAATTGCTTAAAAATGTATAAATAACCTTCTTCTTTGACTAGCACCTGTTGCTTGGGTGGGTTAGCAATTGTATGGGTATAACAATGATGGGAGGTCAGTTCCGATTAGCCTAGTGGTTGTATATGAGGCATGTGTTCAACATGGATGCTGCCGAAGAATTGGGGAGTGGTACAAATAGTGAGCAATCTTTGAACGAACTGTTCGTTAGTATAATCAAAGAGTACCCTGTTCTAATCGAGAAAAGTCAGTTGCGGGGTAAAAGACATGAAGGCAAATGCACTTAAAAAGCACAAATGTCAATTGCTACCAACACAGGTAAAGCTATGGATGAGAAGCAAATTTTGAAAAGATAGCAAACATGAAAAGTCACGTGAAGAAGAAATCAGATGGAATGCAAACAGGAAATATGAAGATTGTTTTGGTTCCATGAACAAGATCTGTACAACATCTTCAAGGGGATGAAAACCCGACTATTACGAAGATGCCATGCGCCATTTCTGCTGGTTTCAAACCAAGTACTTCGACTGCTGCTAGCTACTCCAAATTTTCAAAATTGAACCGAAATAATTTCCGGTATCTGGTAGGATTGACTTCATCACGATTTATTCTTTCATTGTACACCTTTTCATGTTCCTTACATGCATAAACTCGGCCATGATGGCAGGAGTAATGCAACATGCAAGTGTTAGCAAATCGTAAGCTCCTCATTTAGTATCTTGTAAAATATTAGCAAGTGCTACAAGTCATTAGTAAAGGTCTGGTTTATTTATATGCTTCCAAGCAAGTGCTAATCTCTCTAGTAATTGCTTAAAAATCATAGCACTTGCTTTTGCTAACTACTGGAAGCAATTACTTGCAAGTAATTGCTCACTTTTATTAATGAAGATTTAAGAAAATGACTAGTAAAAGCAATTGCTACTTTTTATTTATCCGGCCCATTGTACATGCGCAGTGGCAACTGTAAATGGGATCCTTCTGTTTTCTGAAGGGAAGGATTATTTTAGAAGGGAAATAAAGTCTGAAAACCATCATAAAAGTGGATTTTAAAGATAGTTTTCGCTTTCTGTACCCCCAAAAATCAATAGAATCATTTTAACTGGTTAGTGGTTACAACAAAATTCCAAAAACTCCTTAAAAGTGGCAGTCGGATACCGACATTCTTTCCCATAAAATAACAGGTTGAGCATGTGTCGGGGTAGGTTCCTTGGGTAGACAATGGACAGTCACCCATGTAGAAATAAAACTACATGCCATGGACTATGGTCAGACATGGTCCAAACTATGAAAAGGGCAGAATGGTCACACCACTACCAGCGATGATCTAAGAACAGAAAATGTACTTGCAATTGCATGCAAAATGTCCGTAGATCAGAAAAATTTAGCTTATGATGAACATGAAACACTAAAAATACTAGCCTACATTTACAGGTGGTAAAATGGGAGGTAAAATGGGAGGAACAATGGGAATGGGAGTAGCAGTAGTTCGTATGCTGGTGGTATGCAATAGATCGGCTTTGAGAATAAAATATGTTCAGAATGTCATTAATGAAAAAGAAACAAGTCTTACTCTGCCATGATGGGTTGG
>CM055836.1:2739373-2757654 GCA_029582265.1 Zoroaster sp. YZ-2022 | reverse complement strand
CGCTTTTTTGACTAAATCCACTAGTCAGCAATGCAAGTTTTTGACTAATTATATTAAGTCAGTGTCAGACATCATGCTGGGACTATTTTGTTTTAGCTAAATGACCAATTATTTTTACAGTGTATGGGCCGCTAAAAAGGCCAAAAATAAAACACTTTAAAATAAATTTAATGCATTAAAAAACCAGCAATCAAAGATCGGATTAAAAAAAGAAGATAAAGTCAGAATCAAACAAAGGACACAAGAAACCAATCAAAGAACAGATTAAAAAGACAGAAATATAGGGACAAAAACAATCGAAGAACGAATTTATGAAAAAAAGACAAAGTCAAGAAACGAACCGAATTAAAGGACAAAACAAAAATCTCAAGACAAAAATTATCATGTGTCCTCATAAACGATCCCCAAATATAAATATATAAACAAATTTGTTTTTTTTTTGGGTCCCTTTGGTAGCCGTCCATACTAATTCTCAAACCTAGGCTCTATTTCAATAATACCCAACGACACGCCGACTTGGATCGAGTGATGCCTTTGTGTAAATGTCGGTACTGGTGTTCACACAACCCACGATTATTTTGACAAGTATTCTCCTACAGTATCTGGTGATGTGCTGATTAAAAGCAGGCCTGTGTATATGTGGAGAAAATTTAACTCACAGAGTTTGCTGGAAGAAATGTTGAAATATAAGCTTTGGTAATTTTATAGAAACCTATAGAGATGTTTTATGCAACGGGCACGGCAAGTGGAACCCACTACTGTCCTACCGGAGGGGTGGGCGGCGGTGTGATCCGTTCGCATCACATACGACCCCCACCCTACGGGCCTAGTAAGGGAGTAACGACCTGAAATCCATTTCCCATAATAATATAGATTTTCCCGGTCAATTGTCTCTCCAGTTGCTACTGGTGTTTCCGAATTAAGAATTGAAGCATTCAATTTCATTTTCAGGCTATGCGAATTACTTCTAGCATTTTATTCAATTTAGCATATGCGTCGTTCTTTTTAGGAATGTATATTCATCATGCAATTCTAGCAGAGTTGGTTGGATCTGAGATTGTCACCAAAATGTTATTCTTCTTATTTCGTATAACGGTAATCATTTTGCAAAATGAGAATAAAAATAATACGAGAAACAAATGCAAACGAATAGATTAATTGTACAAGACAACTGGAATACGTTTCACATCTTTACTTTAATTCAAACTTAATTTTCTCGTACACTGTATAAAGGGCCTATCGGTCTTTTCTCTGATTAGAATACCTTTTATTGGTTTTCTGACTCTGGGTCTTAATTTCTTGTAATGTAGTTTTAAACATTTATGTTATATTGGACTGTTTCATTATAACCTGTTTTATTGTTTGAGTGTGTCTTTATGATTTTTTGATCCTGGTTTCTCAATGTCCATTCATGTGGTTTTTCCTTAAAGGGACAATATCATTACGATCAGGAGCAACTTTCAACAGGGCATGGAATTGGTGTCCTAGTTTAAGATGAACTTACCACAGTGACTGGACAATTCTTTGCTCATTTATGCAGCTTAACAACGGTAGTATGACAACAATGTGGGATATTATTTTCCAGCTCACTGAGTCAATTTAAACTCAGCACCTCCGATTCCATGCCCTATTGATCGTGAAACGCTACTGACCCTTTAAACGTCAATTAATTTGCACTGGAAAATTTTCACAAATGCTCTGCCCAATAATGAATTTTGAATGGACCAAATACGCGCAAGTGAAAAGCTTCTGGGAATTTGAATGCTGTTCGAGTGGATTTGTTAAATTGGAAGGGTTATTTTGTTTTAAATCGCATGACGCAAGAGTACTATTGCCTACTCATAAAACGACATTGAATTCAATTTCGCGCGAAACAGAATGACGCGGTGTTTTAAATTGGCTGCTTATTTCGCTTTCAGAAATTGACCGGGAAAATCTATATACGAACGGGTTTGATTAAACACGTTTCTAAACGCATTCCCAAACGGTTTTGCATAATATGTTTAAATTCTAAACACCACTTTTACAGCAGTTCATAAGAGTAGTTCCTTTCTGCTGGCAATAAGAATGAGAAATGATGTGGCCTTTACATCAATCATAATAAAAACACGTCACGTCATGTAACTTTCACTGTTATCAATAACAAATGAATCGATCACTGCACCACTACCAAAATGAAGACCACAAATTCCAGATGAAATTTTGAGGAGAGAATTCGTTTTCGGTTCTCAAAAATCTTGGCTTGGTACCCAAAACTCTTTACGAAATTCTTACGAAATTCAATTTGTCTATTGAAAAAACTGTTTGCATTTTTACTCTTTCTCCATGTAATAAGCTGATGAAATGTTTGTTATTTTATGCTAATCTTTATTCAAATGAACTATAAATATGGACAAAAACAGAATACCTGAATATGCACAGATCCATATATTTGTTGTTATAAAGGAAGACGTGTTTAATTCTTCTGCAGGCAATCCACTCTCTTTATACAAAGGAAACGGTGCTCTTCCCGATACAAATATTGACAATAATGTCACTTTTCTTTACAGACATTAACACATTACAGAAACATTTTTACAGTTTGCTGGAGGAGATCCAGGGCATCCTTCTGGCTGCCAATTTGTTTAATTTAAAGCTCCCTGAAGAAGCTACAACATGTTGTTTGTTAACATGTAACTGATACAAAACACAATCTATAGTAGTGGGTTGGAACAAATGGTGGGCTAACTAAACGTCAGGGCTAATTGTGTGTACTTCGTCATATGACACCATAAAATCAAACCATCTACACCCACTCCCTTTCAAAAATCCTAGATCACTGTTTCACTGGTTAAAATAAAGTATAAGGGAAATGGTGATTTAACAGAATGCTAGAGTTTGAATGTAGCATCATTCTTCTTGGTATTAAGCTGATGATGGTATCAATCTCTCTATAAATAACTGTGTCCTAGGTCATGAAACGGATCAGGGCGGTTGATTTTAAATTCAATTATTTGTCTATGAAGTATTTTATAATGTTTGTTTGAAGTAATGTTTTATCAAAAATGCATAAAAACGCAGACCTTCCATTGTGTTTGCTCGCTGGGCCCAAACTGGGATGGCTTCTCGCCAATACATGATACTACTTTTGATTTGAATTGAACCAACCCTATAATTCAGGGATTCGTTCTTGTCCTTTTACATAGAGCACTCGAACATTAAACTAAAATGGTAGGTAAAACAATTTTGATATATTCTGGAGAATGCTTATTAACTTTGAATGATAACCTGTGAAAGATTTAGCTCAATGCGGAGTGAAAACACTTGATGCAAAAAGTTGCCGTCTGGCAGCTTTGTGAAAATGTTTACATTTTGACATGTTTTCTTTGAAATGAGAGCAATTCAGACAGATTAATATTTCAGTATGATTGGTATATTTAATAACTTTACATCCGGTTAGCTATCGAATAATAATCCATGAGTTATTTTGTCACGTATTCAAGACACGAAGCTTATAAACCACACGCTCATATCGACTCAGATTATTCAATTGCCTGCCTATCATCATATTCATGCAACCTTCAACACCATTACCATAATAAACTTTAATTTTTCATTTGAACATTGGCTATTTAAGACTTTCCTAATAAGCTTCACACGCGCTCTTTCCAGGCGCTAACTAGTCTACAGGTCCAGGGGGATACAAAACACAATCTGTAGTAGTGGGTTGAAGCAAATGGTGGGCTGATTAAACATCAGGGCTAATTTTGCGTACTTCTTCATATTATGACACCATACATTCCAACGATTTATACCACTCAAAATCCTAGATCCACACGCTTAAATCGACTCAGATTATTCGATTAGTTATCAAAAATTATTCGCTTCAGAAGACCTGTCTTTCATCATATTCATACTACCTTCAACACACATTATCATAATAAACTTCCATTACACTATCAAAGCATGGAATGAGACGCATGGTGGTGATATTATTCAATATTAATATCATATTAACTGAATTGTACGTCACCAAATATGACTCAACAATAGCTAATATCATATGTTTACCCAACCGTTTCTAGTAATTATATCCCAGACGTTTTAATGACACATTTTGTTAAAAGCCCTTAAACACTTCAGGCTCTTGGTAATCTAAAGCAACATAACTGATCACAGCTTACATAAAACTTAAGCTTAAAAACATGGCGTACATTTGATAATGGTTGATATAATGGTTGATATAATGGTTGATAACAGTTGATAATGGTTGATAATGGTTGATAATGGTTGATATACTGGTTGATAACAGCCCTTTAAATTTTCTGTCATAGGTACTATCCTTTTTACAAATTTAAAAAAATAATTAGATACTAAATTTTTCGACTTAATACGACGCAAAATAATTCCATGTTAGAATGAATAAGAAAATGCAATTTCACTGTTTTCTTGTGAAATAAGCTGAAATAAGGTTGTTTTTTTTAATTTGATTTTGCCTATACACCGATGTAATATATGAAGCACTGTCGCTGTATACTCGGTGCTTTTCGACTCGGCGGATTTGAACCCACGAGGTTGGTTTTGTACATATCTTATGATTCTTGTTTATAGTATGGTTGCGTTGACAACCAAAGTCTCCAGTTTCTGGTCATAAGTCGGCTTAGAAATCGATGAGGTGACGCGCCATTTTTTCCGTTTTTCTTTTTTAAGTGATACATGTTAAACCAAAAATCAAATGAACTTTTCTTCAGGTCGTGGGTAATTATTACCAAATTTGTATAGGCCTATTGATTAAAGTATGGGGCAAGGATTTAGTCATATAGGCTACAAGTAGTTTATATTGGGATGTTTAGTGTTATCTTGGTAACGGCTCAGGGACGATGACACTGGGCATTGTCTTGTATAAATCAGCTTCTTGACTTATGCTAAAAATAGTTATCAGTTCTCTAACGCATCTTCGTGCACATCACGTTTTACTATAACAGATCGATAAAGAAGAATAATAAAGCAGTGATTTTATCATGCAACCAGAGAAGAGAAGACAGGTTGTGAGCTTTAGTTATGGCCGAACTCGTAATGTGGCATGGAGCTTGGATGAATCTGAACAATATTAAGATGCATAAATCACAATAATGCAAGTTATGGCCATGGGTGGTGGTGGTGGTGGTGGTGGGGAGGTTTGGGGGGTTGGTTTCCCAGGTTAGGTTTTTGGAGCCATCATGAACTCAAACCTCCACATATTATTGTTTAACTTTCGAAAAGATCTCCACTTTTGCGGTCTTTTTGATAGACATATATTTATTTATGTAGTTGTTTTTTCCTTCCTTTGATTGTAACTCCATTGTCCAAATAACCAGTCTAATAGCTGATTTTTTTCCCGGGCATATCAGCATAGAAACATGGAAACCAACGAGTGTTTCGTTATATTTTAAAGGTAAGGTTTCAGATTAGTAATTTATAACCGAATAGTACAATTTGAATGTACAGTTTACATTGATGGTGTTAATCTTCATTAGAAATAATTTTGTCTGAAGTGTTGCCATTTTAAGAAAATTTATATCATTTCCATTCAGCTCGCATTTAGGAAAAAGAGTACATTTTCCTTAATTCCATCTTATTAAGATGGATACCAAAACAGCTGAATGCACTTTTCTCGTTAACGACACAGCGTAAGCTGAATCACATATTAATTGAATCAGTTTTGCCAACATTACCTTTAATGTATATCTTGATTCAAAGATAATACATATATCAATATAATTATAAACATTTCACCAATCTTACAATATTACTTTATTATGAAGCCCTATTGGTGCCACTTGACTAGTGCATATATGTTTCACTTTATGTGATGTATTTCACAGCTCCGCCACTTATATCTTGCGGCCGCAACTTAGTATCTTGCGGCCGCAACTTAGTATCTTGCGGCCGCAACTTCAGTATCTTGCGGCCGCAACTTATCTTGCGATCTTGCGGCCGCAACAGTATCTTGCGGCCGCAACGGTATCTTGTGGCCGCAACCGCGATTATCTTGCGGCCCGCAACTTAGTATCTTGCGGCCGCAACTTAATTATCTTGCGGCCGCAACTGGCATCTTGCGGCCGCAACTTAGTATCTTGCGGCCGCAACTTAATTATCTTGGTATCGCCGCAACTTAGTATCTTGCGGCCGCACTTAGTATCTTGCGGCCGCAACTTATTATCTTGCAGCCGCAACTTATTATCTTGCGCGCAACTTATTATCTTGCGGCCGCACTTATCTTGCGGCCGCAACAAGTATCTTGCGGCCGCAACGAAAGTATCTTGCGGCCGCAACTTAGTATCTTGCGGCCGCAACTTGGTATCTTGCGGCCGCAACTGAATATCTTGCGGCCGCAACTTAGGCATCTTGCGGCGCAACCGGTATCTTGCGGCCGCAACTTAGTATCTTGCGGCCGCAACTTAATTATCTTGCGGCCGCAACTTGGTATCTTGCGCCGCAACTTAAGTATCTTGCGGCCGCAACTTAGTATATTGCGGCCGCAACTTAAGTATCTTGCGGCCGCAACTTAGTATCTTGCGGCCGCAACTTAAGTATCTTGCGGCCGCAACTTAAGTATCTTGCGGCCGCAACTTAATTATCTTGCGGCCGCAACTTGTATCTTGCGGCCGCAACTTAAGTATCTTTGCGGCCGCAACAGTATCTTGCGGCCGCAACTTGGTATCTTGCGGCCGCAACAGGTATCTTTCGGCCGCAACTTAGTATCTTGCGGCCGCAACATTATCTTGCGGCCGCAACTTAGTATCTTGCGGCCGCAACTTATTTTTTCATCTTATTTTATTCTTTTTGTTTGTATGTTTTCTAAAATTTTTGGTGTTCAAGAATAGAACAATTCCAAAGCACTGGTGACACTCTTTAAAATAACTGATTGTTTGGAAAAGAAGCGGTGGTTTACAACTCAACATTTTGATCAGTATGATCCAGTATAATCAGAGTATTCTTACAATTATATGCCTAACATTTCAAGCTTTCTGATTGGGGGGTCATAGGTCCTGGTATGCTCTGACAGAATTGATATACAATTAACAGACTTTTGTGTGTATTGTTGATAGGGTATTGTTTTGATATTCGATGTTCTGAATTTACTGTTTCATTTTATGGATGTTAAACTCTGTAACCTCTTTTTTATATTTGTTATTTGAGAAAACACATTTTAAATATTTGTATCTTAAGATCAAATATACAGCACTGGTAAAACGGGTAATATAGCTATTGAGATCATACATTTCAATTATGTGATATTTATTTCGGGTTTGACATTGTCTTGTCTGAAAAAAAGTATATTAATCATGTACAGAATCTTCAAATATTTACCTTAGTTTTGAGCCATTTTTCATTCTTGACAAGTATTAGGTGTTAATTATTAAAGGGTTCTCAGTGACATGGATATTAAACTGTACCATTTTAGGGTTGTGCTGGTATCTGGGTATCCGAATACCCGACCAAAACGGTCATAACCCGGTTCCATTTTTCGGTTCCAATTACCCGTAAACGACTTTTAAAATTCGGACTTAACATTTGAGCGGTGCAAACAGAAATCTGTGACTCTTGAACAATGCACTTGTACAGACAATTATCTTTAAATTCAAGAGATTACACCCAATAAAGAAAAGATCGAAAGTATGGTATCTTCTGTATTATAAAAGTGAAGTTGTAACCATTTACAGTACATGTATTTGTACACCACCGGAGGCATGTTTTCAACAAAAATTTCCTGATTTCGGGTATCCGGTTCCAAAAATATTCGAAAACGCACAACCCTATACCGTTTTAGGAATGCCTTGTGGACCAAGCTCCTCTACAAGACTTGTTCCTTCCACCTTATGCCCACACCCATTGAAAGGAAGTTTTGTATGATAATATTGACAAAGTATGTTTAACTTCTTTTTCAACAGTGGTTTAGAAATCGTTGAGATCCATTTTGTAAATTGACACTATGTATTTTCAGATTTACAACATACAATCTACAACTAGTGATGGCTATTGTCCATCTTTAAGTAGATCATCACTGGTATAGCCTTGTTCTTCACAAAACAACTTAGGATACAGGATAATTATCTTCATATTCCCCCGTCATTCGGCGGTGTTAACAGATGTATCGCTTTATGTATGACAATACTCATGTTATTATTATTTACGAGTGTTTATTGAAAGAAAAACACGTTTCTGACTTCTGGAAAAATGCATGGTGTGCCAGGAATGTATGTCATTACTTATTTGCCTTTCGGTTACAAATCGCTAACAGGTCCATTTGTTTTTGAAAGTAACCTATAAAATTAAAACATTTAGGCCACGGGCCAGCACCTGTAATCGTGAAGGTTCATCTGAACTTTGAGTGAATGGCAACTTTTATTTACTTGGTTATAAGTAGTTTGGAACGTACCGTACTTATTAATAACTACCTGTTCAAATTTGCAATGCGTGAGTGGCCTGCAGCGAATAGACCGAAAATGCAGTTTAGTTAATTACTCGTTCATTTTTTAGCAAAAACAATTGAACCCCTTTCAGCTCTATCACCAGACAGGCCGAATTGACATGGCCTATGAGCGACCCTTTTGGCAGCATGACTCATGAAATGGTATATTGTATACAATAGAAGTGATGGGTGCACCACACTAAATAAACTTCCATTCCATTGACGTTAGTGTAAAAACCCGGTAACTTCACAGTGAAAAATCCTTATTCAGGAGTCTCTCAGTTTTTGTGGACAATACTGAAATTGTAGTTTGAATCTTAATCTGTCCAATTCTTTAAAATTTTGGCAGGTCAGCCGCTGATAATTTTTGCTAAATACCCCCAGAAAGTAACACCCCCGAAAATGTGCTTTTTCCCAAACCGACTTGCTGCCAGTTTTCATAAAGTATCCCTCCACTTCCCAAGCCATACATGACCAATTTTAAAGCCAAAATTTATCAAGTCTCCTTATAAGTTTTTAAATTTAAACAAAGTTTTAGGTTTAAAGTTCGGTGCACCAATTTTGCCTATTTAGTGTGGTGCACCTGACGATTCGAGGCTGAAAATTAGCGCCCTCATACAACGTAGTCTTGTTACAGAGAAATGCATCAATAGACCATTCCAGTGACGAAAATTTCCGAACGGACACGAGCTATTTCGAAGTTCAGTATTCGGTACGCTGCAGATTACCAAACTTTCAAGCAATAAGAAACAGACAGATGGAAACTGCGATTCCAAGACGCAATGTAATAAGTATGAAATACACGTTCTAAAATAAAATCAAGATAATTAAGTTGCGGCCGCAAGATAATTGTTGCGGCCGCAAGATAATAAGTTGTGGCCCGCAAGATAACAAGTTGCGGCCGCAAGATACTGATTGCGGCCGCAAGATATTGTTGCGCCGCAAGATAATAAGTTGCGGCCGCAAGATACCGTTGCGGCCGCAAGATATTGTTGCGGCCGCAAGATAATACGTTGCGGCCGCAAGATATTGCGGCCGCAAGATACCGTTGCGCCGCAAGATAACAAGTTGCGGCCACAAGATACCTGTTGCGGCCGCAAGATAATTCGTTGCGGCCGCAAGATAAGTTGCGGCCGCAAGATAACAAGTTGCGGCCGCAAGATACCAAGTTGCGGCGCAAGATAATAAGTTGCGGCCGCAAGATATCAAGTTGCGGCAAGATAAAGTTGCGGCCGCAAGATATGGCGTTGCGGCCGCAAGATAAAGTTGCGCCGCAAGATAAAGTTGCGGCCGCAAGATAATTAAGTTGCGGCCGCAAGATAATAAGTTGCGGCCGCAAGATAACAAGTTGCGGCCGCAAGATATAAGTTGCGGCCGCAAGATAATAAGTTGCGGGCCGCAAGATACCAAGTTGCGGCCGCAAGATAACCAAGTTGCGGCCGCAAGATAACAAGTTGCGGCCGCAAGATACTGATTGCGGCCGCCAAGATATGCCAAGTTGCGGCCGCAAGATAGTTGCGGCCGCAAGATATAAGTTGCGGCCGCAAGATAAGTTGCGGCCGCAGATACCGTTGCGGCCGCAAGATAATTAGGTTGCGGCCACAAGATAATAAGTTGCGGCCGCAAGATAATAAGTTGCGGCCGCAAGATATAAGTGGCGGAGCTGTGAAATACATCACATAAAGTGAAACATATATGCACTAGTCAAGTGGCACCAATGGGGCTTCATACTTTATGGTTGTATTGGCTTATTAAAGTTAATCATAAATGAAAACATACGATTCATTATTAAAGGGACAATATCGTCACGATCAGAACAGACTTTCAACAGGGCATGGAATCAGTGTAATACTTTAAGATGCACTCAGTCACTGAGTTAATTTAATACTAGCACCGATGTTTTGATTGTGACGATATTGTCCCTAACCATGTAACACTGTTGATATTGGCTAAACTAATTCTGGAAATATATTTTTTTCCAGTGTGCATACTGTACTTATACACATGTTTAAACTGTACAAATAAGTTGAATATTTTATTTCTTCACAAACTTAATATTTTCGTGTACAAATAATCTTGCTCTGTACATTGGCAAAAAATAACAACACTCTTTAAGAGGTACATTTGAGTAAAATTCTCTAAATAGATGACATCTAAAGGATTTGTACACCATTAGTAAATGGCCCGTATAGGCATCCATACTTTATAATAATAATGTTAAATTATAATTCAGTAATGTTGTAATCACCAAAATAAAAGGGAACCATATTGCAGCCTTCCGACACGCTAGTGAGTTTTGACGTCAAGTCATTATTCACCAATGTACCGACAGACGAGGCTATCCTCGTAACCAAGTCGATACTCGAACATGATAGCACGCTCCCGGAACGAACCAGCCTAACGCCAGATCAAATCGTAGATCTACTTTCATTATGTGTGAAATCCACATACTTCCAATGGAGAGAGACTTACTATCAACAGTCTTTGGGCACTCCAATGGGATCCCCGATATCCCCGGTCCTAGCAAACATCTTCATGGAAGATTTCGAACAGAAAGCACTCGAGACGGCACGATACAAACCCAAACTATGGCTTCGATACGTAGATGATACTTTCATCATTTGGCAGCACGGTTCCGACAAACTGAGTGACTTCCTCGGTCACCTCAACCAGCAACATCCGAGCATTCAATTCACCATGGAAACTGAGACATACGACTCGTTGCCTTTCCTTGATGTACTCATTTCAAACGGGTTGATGGGCTCACTTGGGCATTCGGTTTACAGAAAACCCACACACACAGACCGCTACCTAAATGCCCGGTCGTTCCACCCACCATCCGTGAAATCATCCGTGAATCGCACCCTACTTCGAAGGGCACACACTATCAGTGATAAAGAGCACTTGCCATCCGAGTTGAAACATCTTAACGCTGTGTTAGAGACAATGGGTACAGACCTGATAAGCTTAAGTTCCTCCTGAATAGGAACGCGCCACGATCCTCTGACGCAACCGAAAACCCATTGCCGTGCTACCGTACATCGGCCACACTTCACACAAGATTCAGCGTATCCTGAGGGAAGGCATTAAGGTCTCTACCGGACTCGAAACAAGTTGAAACGAAGTTACACACCCACAAGGACAGACATGATCCCAGCCGTCAAGCTGGGGTCTACCGAATTCTTGTACTTGTGGGAAAGTGTACATTGGCGAGACCGGCAGAGACCTTACTGACCAGGAAACTCCAAGGAACACAAGGCCCACGGCCGCAGAGGGGAATGTGACAAATCTGCGATCATCAAACACTCCATCCCGATTTGGACCATATAATTGACTGGCAAGAATGCAAAGATCATAGCCCCCGGAAAAGCACTGGTACACCCGTCGTATCAGAGAGGCTATTGAGATTCATAAACATGACACTGTCCCCAGGACATCCGGCTATTTCATCAGCAAACATTTGGCATTCAATCCTACCATCCACCAACACCCACACCCCACTGTCAACTGATACGCCTCAGCGAGCAGGCAACTCACACACAGCAGGCGGAAACACACACAACAAGAACAATGCCACGGTGGCAACCAATCACAACACATCACACAACAGTAGCACCAATCGGGAACACTTCCCATTCTCACACATAATCCCAGCAAATACTACTTAAGGAGTTGCATCGGCAAACCTCTTCATTCTCCTGAAGAAGATTAGAGCAGGCCTAATACATCGAAACGTTGAGGAATAAAATCTCGTGAAGTCCCTATGGTTCTCCCTGAACCATATTAATCCGTGAAGTCCCTGTGGTTCTCCCTCGAACCATATTTCTCACTTAGCGAGACAGTAGAGAAAACGAGTTGCCCGAAATTGGTTCTCCCTTGAACCTTTCTCAACTTAATTGTGGAAGGTTGAGATACGAGTTGTGCGATACGGTTCTTTTCAGAACCTGTATCTCAGCTTCACGTTAGTTGAGATAAACACATGGTGTTACCGCAAACCGAAACGATATCGATATTCCACCATGCAAAGCCTCAAAACTTATATGTGTATAATCCCATTATGATTTATATTTCAGTATATTAAAGAGATTATATTAAATACAATCCTGTTCATGTATATGTTTTTTACAACTCGTCTCATCCCCCCCCCCCCAATCCAATGATGACTTGATGTGTTGTTACTCAAAGCTAACCCTCTCTCCTTCCTCAATGTTCATAGTCTGGTCTGACAGAGGAGGGTTCGCTCTTTGATCTGCCTCCTCGTGTGTGAGATGCTCATTAGATATGTCTCCTCAATACAGGCGTCATCTCATTCTTGCGCCTCTACTTTACAACCGCTCGCTCCTTTCCCCCATCCAATAATGCCTTGATGCATTATTTCTCCAAACTAACCCTCTCCCATTCCTCACAATATCTGGTCTGAATGACGAGGGAGGGCTTGATCTCTTCTTGACCCTTACTGAGACTCCAATACTCATTGGATATGTTGTCATCTCGTCTGCGTTGGGTTTATCATCGTGGGAGAGCTCCAGACATCTTTGGTTGAGCCTTTGTTCTCCCATGCACAAGGGATACGTATTATGCTGTTTTCTCCTGTAATGGGAAAATTTGGTAGATTTCAAAGAAGCCTTAAAGGAAAGGTGGCACCGATGTAATGATGTCAAAACTGCTTATATGTCAAGCTTTCATATTGGGCTTATAAATTCTGTCAAAATGACTAAGTTTGGCCTAGTCCCTAGTCTATGACTAATCAATTTTCAGCTGGACTAATCTTAATATTGCAAAAGACTCAACCAAGACATAGTCAGCGATTTAACTTCTGACTAGCCATTTGTTATGACTACACCGCATTAGTCAATTAATGGTGTCGTTTGACTATCTTTGATTAGTCTAATGTTATGAAAAAGAATTAGTCAGGAGACGGACCACTGACTTAAACAGACTAGTCATTTTTCCCGCCTAAGTTATCCCGCTCAAAAACAGCCAGTAAGCTGGTAATTTTCCAAAAATAGCAAGTGCCGAAAGGTCAGTGCTGACCATGCACTTGGCATGTCCCTGCCAGGCCCCATTCCAGTTTTACAGGACTGGGGCAGTGCAGTAGAGAGAGCACATCACAGTTCCCCTACAATGTGATTTTTCTGCCCCCAAGACAGTTTGGTCTGATATTATTTTTGGTAAGTTTAATCCCATTTCTGTTGTTCTCATTAATTAATAGAAATAGTATAACAGCTATTACACTGTATAAATATCCGATTTTGCTTTTGTATTTTTAGTTCAACATTTGACTTCTTCCCGGAAGTAAGATTTCCGTTGACAAAATTGATCTCAAAGTAAAATGGGATCGATCAGTTGATGTTCATTATCTCCGTTGTCAGTTGTTTGTAGGCCAATTACTATCAAAATTACCATATTTCATTGAAGTATGTAGAACATAAATGGTTATTTAGACTCTATTCCTTTGGGTACGAGAACTGTTAAATTAACTGGAAGTTTCCTTCTTTTTGAAAGAAGAATGATTTACTGAAAGATTGTTCTTTTATTCCGTATAAGTATTTTTTTAAAGAATAGTGTGATTTTCTCTGGAGATCAGAGGCAGTTTCACCATAGTGGTAGTGATTTTTACTAGAAGAATCTTATATTTTGTTTAAGTTTACAGCCTTAAGAGTTCTGTTGTTTCTCAGTTAACATGCATTTTAATCCTAACTTGTAAGCAGAAACTGGTCTAAGATCCAGAAGCACAGAGATAATTGCTTTTTGGACCATGTGTTAGTGTATGAAAACTTTTACGGCCTAATCCTTTTGAGTATTTGTATTGAGGCCAAGATGGCTGTATCTTAGGTTTTTGGACTAGGTTGACTTTGAAGATATCTGCTCCAGTGTCAAACTTGACCTTGTTTTGACATTTAGGTATATGCACAAGAGCAGTGGTGGCTTCCTCATAGTCACTGTAGTTAAAATTAGCCCACTAGACTATAATACTGTACAATAATGAAAATTGTTAAGCGTTTTACACAAGGCTTTATATTCAGACACAATTTATATTTTAAGCGGGACCCAGGTGTTTTTCGTTTATCAATACTTTTAAGTTTATTATCATTTTAAAGTATTGCATTTGTTTCTACAAAGACTTATTTTGTATTTCTCTCTAAAAACTAAACCTGAACTTTAAAAATGGATTGATGAATAAGGATATATTACTGTTAACACAGATGTCTGCCTCTGTGAATTTCACCTTAGCCTGTTTCAATTCTTGTTTTCTTTTGAGTGGCATTTTGGCCTTTGCAGTTGATGCTAAACCATAAAACTTATTTTTTGGGGGTTTGGCTTTCAGAAAGCCAGGTTCTTTCCAAAATATTTCATAAACTAAGCTAAGAAAAGTATATGCTCACGATATTCTAAAAAAAACAATAGGCCTAAAATATTTGTTTAAACTAATCTGAGTATGCTATTTTGCATATTTTACAGAGGCTGTCAGTATCGCTACCATTCTTTGGCAGAAAAATAGCAGCCAATAATGCTGATTTTGGGGTGTAGAAGAGGAGGTAAGAAACTGATTGAGACCTGGCATTCTATGCACTGCACCCTGTATGCACTTGTAAACTCATTGAATCTCTTTTAATTTTTAGTTAGAGCAAAAACACTGGGTGCTTGAGAATGCTTAATAAGTGCATAATGGGTGCACTATGCTAAGTTGAAGTGTGCTAGGCCATATATGCAATCAGTAATTGGTTAAATGCACTATCCACAATTAAATACAGGCCAAGTTCATTATTGGCATTTTATTAAGAGTATTGGTGATTTTCAAAGTAAAAACCACAAGTTAGCATTTTTATCCTCTATAATACTACAGACTGGAGTGTAAAAGTTTTGTTTGCTTTTGCTTTTGATGCACAGGATAACTTCAAAAGCTTCGGCCGATAATCCAGGGTGACAGTACTGAAATAAATCTATGCACTTCATTTGACGTCATAATCGATGAGATTGCTGTTACCAGCTCTGACAACTTAATGACATGCCGTTACCGTATTTCTCCGCAAGTTTTATGTTTTCAATTTAGCTTATCCCTACCTGCCTTAAAAACATTGTCATATTTTCCAGAAGTATTGTCCTGGAATATTCAGGACAATATTCACCTCTCAAACGAAGTGTTTTATCTCTGTTAGAGAAGCTAAATAACAACATTTCTATTTTCTGATTAATTTTTCCATGCCCCCTCAAAAACTCAACCAAAATATTTGAAGTAGATCTTATCCAAACTAAATGTAGGTTTATCCTTTAAGAGAGGGGCTCTAAGGTCAAATGAAGTTTTCAAAATGCACCCTAATTTTCCAATATAAAGGGGAAATATTACAAGTGTCTTACCTCACATTAAAACCCTGTAAAATGCCATTGTATTTATACCCTTCCAGTGCAAAATTTGTTAACATCCAATGACGTCACATTTCTAATATATAAGTCTGTACATTTTGTAGTGGGAAATTTTTAGTTCATTACTGAATCTCCATGATATTCAATCAATTTGACTTTTTGATAAGTGAAAAAATTCCTGTATAGAAGGAACCCAAGACCCATTTAATGTTGACATCCAATGACATCATGTTTCCAAATTTCGCACCTGAAAGACTATAAAAAAAAAATCATATCTTACACCATTTTAATGTGAGGGTTAGAAACTTTGTAGATATTTGTCCACTTTCATAAAGAATCTCTATCTAATGAGTGCAGCACAAAACTGAATTTGACCTTAAAGCCCTCTCTTTGAAGTGCAACAAAATATTCAAGACAAAGTTAACTTCAAAGAGATAAGTATATATCATTGGTAACAACCTTTATTTAAAAACTATTAAATAAGTATTCAAAAGCTCCTAAATGTTAAATTAGTTTTACAAGTAGTGCCCTGAGAGAAACCCAATTAAAACATTTGAATTCAGATATTATTCCAAAATAAAAATTACTCTTTTAATGGATTAAACATTAAAGACAATTTTAATGTTAAAAAGAAACAACATAGTGTCCTTTACAAACATATAGATGAGATCTTAGTGGTACATTTTGGTGGTATGTGTGCATTGATTAAAAATGTGATGTGCAGAAAGATATTTTGCATGTTTCAAGGTGCAGTATCATCATGATCAACAGGGCATGGAATCGAGAGTGCTTTTTACATCGGGGCCTGAAAATAATTTCCCACATGATAAGGTTGTGTGGTGTTGCTGCTGCAAATGAGCCAGTAATTTGCAGCCACTGTGTTCGTCTTAAACTAGGGCATCGATTCCATGCCATGTTGAAAGAAGTCTGCTCTGATCGAGACGATACTGACCCTTTTTTATTACTGTATTATCATTCCATTATAAATATAACAAATCAGCACCAGTTATAATGGACAATTGTCTATTGAACGTTTCGAATTACGGTATTCCAGCTAGGGTGAAATCCTTGTTAAAAAGACAGTAGTTGAGTAAATTTAGTGTTAACTGAATTGTTTGCATATATAAAGATCACATGTGGCTTTCCTTTTTGCAGAAAGTGTTCATTTATCATTAGCTGATAGACCAGCAGTAACTTTACAAGCTTACCTGACAAATAACTAACTAGTCCAAAACCAAAATTGTCTTTTTTGACTAATGCCATTAGTCATAACTTTGAATGACTAATATTACAGGTGCTGGACTAATCTTAAAAGTCACTGGACTAAGCTAAAAGTCGCTGGACTAAGCTAAAAAGCTGCTGGACTAAAGATTGGTCGTATGAGACATCATTTAAATCTAGTCATAAGGACTGGTAATTCTAGTCGCATTTTTGACTAAATCCACTAGTCAAACACTGATTTTTTGACTAGTGTTATAATAGGTCATGTCAGACATCATGCTGGACTATTTTTTAAAGTCAAAATGACCAATTATTTTTTACAGTGTACTGACGATCTCTGAATAAAAGATATCCAGAGGTGTGATTTGAAGAAAAGTAAAAAAAAATCCTGAAAATGGGTGGCGGGCACCAGATCCATTTGGTCTAGAGACAAAGCCCACTAAACCTTTCTGGATGTTCAGTTTTGGACGATTTATAGAGTCTTACATCCCCACCGTTTTAAGAGAAATAGTATTTATTTCTCAAAAGTAGTAATTTGGTTAAATTAATTCAAGAATTCTACATGTCTGCGCTGTTTACTTCTTTCGAATATGTAACCATTGTTCATATATTGTTTTATATAAATGTCAGCTCTCCGACGTGCCGTACAGTAGCGTTGCCAAATAGGGGAAGAGGTGGGGTTTGGCTCCACTAACTTGTCGATCCAGGCAGGTCTGTCGACAAGATTGGTGATATAATACCAAGGATTTTTGTCGGTGCATTCACCAACCGACTCGTTTTCTATGAAATTACTGACTACATCACTGATACCACATAGATTCAGTAGAAATCCAGTGCCTTAGCTCCCATTGCTTTAAATTATTGCTTCATGCTACTGCTTATCATAATGTAGTCGAAAACTGCCTATTAAGGTGATTGATCATGAACTGCTAGAAAGTCAATTGTTGTCATAGCTAGCAACGAAGCGAATGCACAGGTTAGTTATTATTATTACCAGCTTTCTACAGTGCCTTTTTATGGTACAACACGCACCTATGTTGTGGTCAAAAATACAGTCACCAAGGATATTTGTTGGGGTGAAAAATACCCCCTTAATAAAGGCGGTTATACCAATATTTCTATAAACTTGTGTTGATATTGCTGTATTGTTTTATATCGATATCAACTTATCGAAAGTACAATAGCGAAGTCAAAGGGGCAGGGAGTGAGAAATATCCCCCACTTGTCAGCCTGAATATGATATTTTGGGGTTCCCAAAAAG
>CM055836.1:2708562-2738873 GCA_029582265.1 Zoroaster sp. YZ-2022 | reverse complement strand
AGATCAAACTTATCTTGACTTGGATCCCTGTATCAGTATATGCATGACCCTGCCAGTTAACATACGATGCAAACCAATCCATTGCAAGTCCACATATCCCAAATTTAGATTTAAGACGATTTAAGAATGTTGTAGCAGTTACACCTTTGTATCAAACGCTGCACTGAGGTCCAATAAAGTAAGAAGGGACGACATGTTGGCATGTTCATTTCATAATAATGTCATTGTATACTTTAAGAAGTGCTGTTTCGGTACTAGGTTACTAATTCACTCTTTATATACAACTAATTTTACTCTTTATCCACTCCAAAAGACTTGTCCCATATATAGCTCTTTGAAAGAGTGGTTTCACTCTTTACATTAAGAGAGTAGCATTTCTGAAGCTCCAAACCACCACACGTATGTGTTCGGTAAAATAATTCCATGTCAAAAAAACCAAAGTTACTATACTGTTTCCAGGAGTCTTAATTCTCTTGGGAAAGTTTCGTTCCATGCTATCTCACTGCTAAAACTTTGTTGTTTACATTTTATTTGGTTTGGATTTTCATCACGTGTTATCGTCGCTGATTTGCATGTGATCGCTCCTGTACCAGCATCTCAAAAATAGTCCACACCTAAAACTGATTAGTGGCAAAACTCAGCAAATGAATGAGTGTTCCTCCAGTTTTGTGAACCTACTATATTTCTTGACATGTCCGCAGACGTAGCGATTAAGAAATGTTCAAAATCAGATTCGTCCCATAAGTTTAGTAAACTATATGTGCTTGATTTGTATGTGGCAAACAAAATTGTAAAGGCTGTCCATTACGATCCTACAAGCCCCGCTTTCAAGTCAAAGATGGTAGTCATGACTAGCGGGCCAGCCGGCAAGGTACTGAGCTAGATGACTCCAAATGTCACTGACAGTGACAGCCGACGGGCACAGGTTTATGTTATAATGAAAATTAGATGGAACCATTTCATCTATTTATTATTATTTTTATGTGTGTAAAGTTCACATTATGACCTCTGATAATTAGGGTGAAAAAAGCAGCAGTAACAAGGTTTTGAATTGTTTTTCTGTTCTTAAATAAAGAATTCACGGTAAAACCGAAAACTGTGTTTTTTCCTGACTGAAAGCCCATAACAAATGACGAAAATTAAAATCGCCCAATCTTGTCCAAAATTGTCCAAAAAGTTCCGACCTATACTCTTCGTAAGTACATAGTTTACATAGACCACATATAATTATTACAGCAGTACAGAAATGATGTTCGAGGTGATCGTAATAAACGCCAAACTTTCCATCGACTGGTACCACCACGGACATCGTCGTGAATCCCCCACTTCAGAAGATTTCGAACCTTTTTACTTCTCTAAAACTAAATTAAACATTCTCTGGCCCAAAGTGCCCTTAAATGTTCCAAAAGTTTACCAATACTATTCCCAAAAAATGGTTTGAAAATGGCTCAGGAATTGCGACCTAAGACCAGAAACCGGATACCATTTTTGGGCCTAAGGGACTTCTATTATAAATAGAATGTTACCGTTATAAATGGAGAATCACTCAGTGTAATCCATGTGTGATGTAGTAGATGAATTTCACATGAATTTCTGTATTGCAAACATACTATTGGTTTCTGGGTTGAAAACAAATATTGAGAACATTGATTAATGATGTTGAAACAAAGATAATACCTTTATAACAAATGCTCAATATAATTGTTTAGCTTACGGTATTTAATTATCACAGTTACATTATTTTGTATATACAAAGTAAGACTAATTTCATACAAAGAACAAAAAATTGATCAATATAGACCATGTGACTTGTTTACACTTTGCGTGACCTTTTAGAGGACCAGGGTGATTTCCTGCCGAGCAAAAGGAGAATTTTTTTAAATTTTCCGATGAATAAGATTTGAGATGTAAATAGTGCCTAATGCTATGGTCCCACAGAGATTTCGACTCTCTAGATCGTGTTTCGTCAAGATTTTAGATTTTTTACAAAATTTTCTCGAGAAAAGTCGAAATAGTCTAAAGAGTCTAAAAAAAATCGATATTTGTCGAGATTTGTAGAGATTTGTCGAAAAAAAAATCATTAATCGAAAATTATTAAACCTGACCAATATTTTTCGATAAAGTTTCGATTAAAGTTATCGAAATTTTGTCGAAATTTTATCGAAACTATCGAAAATGAAATCGAAATAGTCTTAACAGTCTAAAAGTTCGAAAACCAGTCGAAATAAATCTGAACTCTCTAAATAGTCTAAACAATCGTTACAGTCAAAATAAATCGGAACATTTGTCCAAATTTTTTAAAACAATCGAAAATTATTCCAAACAAAATCGAAATCAATCTAAACAGTCTAAACAGTCGAATTTTGTCGAAATGCCAGTCGAAATGATCTAAACAGTCGAAAGTCGTCGAAATAAAATCGAAAATGAATCGAAATTGTCGAGAAAATACAAAAATAAAAATTTCCTCACGGAAAACAGATATTTTGTCGATATTTATACGAGATTTTGACGAAATTATTTAAAAAAAAAAAAAAAACAGGAATCGAAATATATTTCGACAGAAAGATCGAAATATTCCTGTGGGACCATAGCATTATTAAATACAAATTGAATTAAAAATCTCAAACTATCAGATTATATGGTTTCTTGTCATAGACCAGTCAGCGGCATAGCCACGGGGGGGGGGGGAGGGGGGCAGGGGGGGGAGGAGGGGGGGCACGTTCCCCCACAAATTTCCAGTGCCGCAAGTTGCCCCCCCCATGAAAAATCCTCATAGTGCCCCAAAAAAAGAAAAGAAAAAGAAAAGGGAAAAAACCCATACCCCCTGGGCCCCCCACTGAAAAGCAATGCCCCCTGTTCCCCCACTGAAAAAGTCCTGGCTACGCCGCTGAGACCAGTGTACATTTTAAGCCCGGCGCAGTTTGACCTTTGAAGCTCTTATTTTATAAACATCTGATGTCATTGGACACATCGTCTATAATGACAGTCTTTCAATATGAAATAGAATGGACAGCAAAACTACATAAACAAGTCAGTCATCTGAGGAAATATTTATCAAAATCTAAGCTTTACTCAGATAACCCAATCATGAGCTAAATTGTGAACATAATACTGAATAAACTCTTTTTAAGGGACAGTATCGTCACGATCAGAGCAAAGTTTCAACAGGGCATGGAATCGGTGTTCTAGTTTAAGACGAGCACAGTGACTGAAAATTACTGGCTCATTTATGCAGAAGCAACGGTAATATGATCTTATCATGTGGGGTATTTGTGATCGTGACGGTACTATCCCATTAAGTAGGCCTATTGAAAAGTAATTTGTTTTAAATGTTACAAAAAGGGTTTATTTTAATATGAAGGATTTTATAATAAGGGACCCAATTGCACCTGTAAGTGTTTTAATAGGGGATAATAAAGAACAATTAATGATTCTATGAGTAAAAACAAAAAATCAATTCTTGTTATTTTACATAAATATATCATGCAGTGCCCATGCTTTCAACTACGAAACTGATTAGGGATTATACAGCGATGAAACAGCGATGACACCTTTGAAAATAATATTAAATTACATTCAAAATTAAAAGAGTACAGAATCATTAACCCTTTCATTACCAGCCAGTTATGGCAGAGATTACCCTTCTTTACCACAGTAATTAGGAGCCCAATGTCACTTGAGCACCAGTGGGTTTTACACAATTTCATTGAAGTGCGCCCTCACACGGCAGGAATACACTTTTAACTTTCTCATTTGTATGTAAAAATGAGTATACAAAGGGAGAAAACATTGTGCAAAAGCTAAATATTTGGATCAGTATTTACACTAAAGTAAAGTAATACAAATGGGTGATATTTCATGCAAATACGGTACAGGTATAAGATTTTTTTCCATGTGAAAAACAACTTGGATGAGATTTGGGGGATTTTTTGGTTATCTACTTGAAATGAACCATTTACTTGTATTCAGTGTAAATACATCACAATCCATGCTAACACCCCCCCCCCCCCAATTCAATGTTGGTTTGGACTAATCTGCAGATTTTTTAAGTGTAAAAGCAAAACAATTAAATATTTGGATCAGTATTTACACTAAAGTAAAGTAATACAAATGGGTGATATTTCATGCAAATACGGTACAGGTATAAGATTTTTTTCCATGTGAAAAACAACTTGGATGAGATTTTGGGGGATTTTTTTTGGTTATCTACTTGGAAATGAACCATTTACTTGTATTCAGTGTAAATACATCACAATCCATGCTAACACCCCCCCCCCCCCAATTCAATGTTGGTTTGGACTAATCTGCAGATTTTTTAAGTGTAAAAGCAAAACAATTAAATATTTGGATCAGTATTTACACTAAAGTAAAGTAATACAAATGGGTGATATTTCATGCAAATACGGTACAGGTATAAGAATGCTTTTCCATGTGAAAAACAAATTGGATGAGATTTTGGGGGATTTTTTTTGATTATCTACTTGGAAATGAACCATTTACTTGTATTCAGTGTAAATACATCACAATCCATGCTAACACCCACCCCCACCTTTCTCATTTCAATTCAATGTTGGTTTGGACTGTAATCTGCGGCTTGACCGACCATACCCCACATTGACCGGGGGTTTGAAGGCAAATAGTATAGATTTACAATCAAGTGATGTGGTATTTCTCAAAGCAAGGAACTATGCACATATAGGGTGTGCACATTGTTTACAGATCATCTTTGTTTGTTTTCGCCTGCCTAATTTTCGGTTACTGCAAACAATGCAGTCGCGTTTCTTTCCATTTGGGGTTTTGCCAGGATAGTGCTGTTGCCCTGTCAACTCAATAGGAATATGGTATCTCAACTGACTTGTTGCGTTACGTTCCCAACCCAACAGCAAGCCCTGTACAATCCCTATACGAAAATCAAGGTTACTGACATTTTTGTTCCCTGCTATGCTGGTGAATATTACTCTGCTATTGACAATACAAATATTCAGCATATGGAAAAAAACTCTTTTCCACCATTTCAAGCTTCTGTGTGTATGATTGTAGTACTGAAAACATTGGTTGGCAAGATCAGTTCCACCCATGTTTTGTTGTAATCTTCAATACAATTGGGCTTCATAACATCACAAAATCCACTTGTGCTTTTTATTACACCGAATTTGCTTTTGGACAAATCGGTGTTGCCTACATTAGTTAAAAGTGTTACAGATTTTTTGTCTTGCCAAACGATACACAATTGCCCACCTTTTACCAAAAAAAATGGGTCATCTCCTTTCTTCATTTTATGGTTTTTTGGGTTTGCGGCCTGGGGTATTCCCTGTGTAGTGTAACGAACAGTTCCACAATGCTCCGAATCTAGTTTGTAAGTTTAGCTACAAGAGCTGGGCTAGTATAGTAATTATCACAATATATTACGTGTCCCTTATTCTTAAGTCCATGGACCAGATCAATGACGACTTTTCCTGCAACTGTTGGGTTTGGTGGATGGCAGTCTGATGACTTGAAATCTACGTCTGCATCATAAACAGTTTGGGTGTCGTCGGCTCCTGTGTACAGTTTCCAAGCACACGTGTATCCTGTTTTGGACTCGTTCAGGGAGAAGGCTTTAATACCTCGTTTGATAGGTTTGTTAGGCATGTACTGAACAAAACTTAAGCGTCCCTTGAATTTCAACATACTCGTCTGAGAGACAGATTCTGCGCAGGGTTATACAGGTTGAGAAACTTCGGGACGAGGACTTCTATCAAGGGCCGAACTTTGGAAAGTTTGTCCCGTTTAGCCAAGGCTCTACGAGGAATTTGGTTATTTGAGATGTGGAGCAACCGAAGAATTGAACTGAACCGATTTCGGGACATGATCGACGGGTAGAATGGGATGCGAAGAACTTCAGATGTTGACCAGTACATCTTGTATTGAGAGGATTTGTTTATGCCCATAGTAATGAGAAGTGCCACAAATGCCATCATTTCTGGAATGTTGGTTGGGTGCCAGGAGAATTGTTGACCAGGATTTGATTCTATTGTTTGCTGCGCATAGCGATTAGTCTCATCGACGAGCATATCCCACACGAGTTGACAAAAATACAGCTTGAAGATCTCCACTGCCGACAGTGTGGCAAAGTCGCCAGTGGGGCAGAATTTCCATTGAACTGCACAGTCCCACACTCGTAATGGTCTCTGTCGTTCCCAACCGGATCGGAAATCTAACTTTCCTGTCGTTCTTGATCTCGGTCGGCTGTCACCTTGGTAGGTAGGCTGCAACAGAAAAACAAGGCAAAGGAGGATTAATCTCGGTCCTTTGTAAATACAATATCTCAATGCTGCATGTGCACAGGACACAGGGGTCATGCGCAAAATGAATATTGTGCTGAAAAAAAAAAATATGGCAGATTCCATCCACTCTCCAAAACTCGTTATCGATAAATTTTCGTTTTAATGTGGGATTGTGAATGTGAATTCCCCCAACTTCTTGCATAATACGACTTATGAGGGCCTTTCGAATACAAGGCTATTCTTTTGGAAGCTTGAGACTAAGAGTGCATTTTCAGCCTGTTAACGCTAAACAGCACGACCGGCTATGGGTAAATGTTAAAATTTCTATGCTATATCTATACATCAACTTGTTGTTTCAATGAATACAAATATTACCCCAACAAACTACTAATAATTGTACATTTTCACTTGACGTTTTGACCCAGTCCAGGGGTGGGATTTGTCAATCTATTAAAAGTGATCCATTTTCTAAATTTACATTACTCAACTCCAACAGTTGTAACGCTATTTACGCTATAGCCTAGGAAAATAAGTGAATTACGTTAATTTGCATTGGGCCAGGAAGAGTAACGTTAACTGTTATTAATATTAGTTATTCATTTTTACTGTGATTTTGGCCTACCTCTTCAAGTTCAACGTCGTCGTCGTCATCCGTTACTTCGTCATCTGATTCTGAGCCACTGTCTGCCAAAATCTCAGCCAAAATGCCATCATTTATGTCCGTTTCCATCATGATTGCAACTAAATTCAACTGACCGTTGTGAGTGGACGCTAGCACCAAAAACCGCAAAGTGACGCACTTTTCTTTTCATAAACTTTTATACACTTCATTCCTGTCAATAGAGGGCGCCAACCCCAAAAACAACTCAAGCATTTTCAGGTGGTGATTTAAGTCGCCGTGGTCGTCAAGGGCATGCCGATTCCTGGCACCTTTTAGAGCCCACGGGAAGGAAGCGTATCACAACAAAGGCTCTTTTTAGAGCCCGTGGGATCGAAAGGGTTAAGCCTTTTGTAATTTTATGAAGTAAACGGTCACCATAAACATAACCATTTCCCCACTATATTGGTCTTATTAAGAATAACGATTGATTGTATCTACTAGATAATTAGCTTTCAGAGTAAATATCTCGTTGAGAATTGCAAACCACAATTTATTGCATTATTGACTTTTCATTACCTGTATGACTTTAATTTAACAAAGTGATGGTTTTATTGTGGTTTATTTTATGTTTTTTAGTTTTAATACTGTGTGAATTTGACAGAGAGTAGTTCAGTGTGCGACAAGAATGATTACAGCGTGATGCTAATGGCCATGTTTCTCATCACTTTTTAGATGGAAAGACATGGCCCTGTACATGTAGCTTGTTTTTATTTTATCAATGTTTCAATTATTTACTGTGGGTTTTGGTTGGATAAAAACTGGCTTTTATTATCCCCTGGGGATATTTGCTTGTTTTCTGGGGTGCTGTTTAGAGCAGGTTCATAAGAGAGGCTATTAGTCATCGTAACAAAACACAATGGTGTCATGCAATAACGGCAAAGTAACATGTTATTATGATGTAGTCATGACAAAGCTCCACTGGTACCGAACCGTTTTATTATTTTTTTTAAATAAATAACATTTAAAAGTCTCCCAAAACAAATCAACAAAAACACGTTTTTAAATGAAAAGATTATGCCTAAAATGGTTAATCTTATTTTTTAGGGGCGCGGGTTGTTATAGTAACCGTTTGTCGCATAAAAGCTCAACATTCCTTTAAAAAAAAAATAGATGGCTGTTCCTTATATACACCTTCAAAGGTTTCACATGTTTGTTATGTAAGAGCTTTTAGAGCGAACACTCAATGTGGTGTGACCTCATTGACTAAATAATAATTTCAGAGTCCAACGCATTGGAAATAATTAGTAAGTATGTTTTGATTAAACTGTTGGGTGTTTTGTTCTCCTCTCTGCTGTTGAAGGGACTGGGGTTCTTAAAACACCTAAACATACCGTTTTTTTAAGTTGTGAGTTGATGTGAATGTAAATCATGTAATTTAATACTTGATAATATTTAACCGTTTATATAAAATGTCAATGTTATTGACGTTTTCAAACATAAAACGTGAGAAGGATTATGAGATTAGTTTAGAGTTTATCTCGTGTAAATTAGGATTAGTAACTTGGTTTATATTGCAATCAACAACTATAGGCCTACTTCTTAAAAGAAGCATTCTTCATTTGAAGAGCAATATGGTGCTTAAAGTCTGCACCATGACAGGGCGTGAAGTGGCCATAATAATTATTATGATGGCGCTGGAAATTAAATTCTCAAGATTTATGTCTTTCAGGCGGTGGCGGTGGCGGTACCAAGCACTCTACAAATTTAATATCGAATGAATATTACAGAAAGAATTTTAAACGAGTGTACCCTGTTAGTAATAGACGCGGCCTACAAGGTTTTTGTGGCCTCCTGATTGGCCATCTCTCTAGCATCCGTATTATTATGTAAATTTTAGCTATGAATACATGAGTATCCCACAAACACAAGAGGTCAAGTCTGAGATCGCGAGTTATATAGGGCTGTGATAGCCAGTAGGGGTAAACGGCGTTTTGCGTGGCTGATGCAGACAAAAATAACCGCGATCTCAGACTTGAAATCAAGTCTAGCCAGATCCTGGCCGTGCAGCCGCCATTTTTTTCCCTATGCTGAAATTTGACCTTCTAGTTGGTAGCAAGCCTCGAAGCATGACGTCTGATCTTCAGCATAACGCGTTAACGTATCCAATGAAATCCTTTGAGTGGTACGCCTGATGCCTGTCTATATCTTTTTTCCACGATAAACTTGTATATCCTAAAATAGTCGTCAATTTCCTATTTTTAACTTATGGTGGCGGTATTTAAAAATCTCTTCGTGGGATTTTGCAAGCCGGGAAGTTCCAACGATTTTGTGAAAAAACGGGATCGGTTTTTCACTATTTTCTCGTGAGTCAGATGACCGGTTGAGCTCAAACTTCCACAGATGCTCAAGAGCTTTATGAAAGCCATCCACGTCATGACTAATGAAACGCGCGGTTCGCGAACAAATCAGCCATAGACGTCTGGACTGGGGAGACGATTCCACTTGCCATTAAAAAGGGCAAAGTTTCTCCCCAAAAAACAGAACCCATTTTTAATCAAGCATACAGACCTGCGAGTGCATACTATTCTTGGGATGCATATAGTATCTCATTGAATTAATACCCACATTGTTAACCGAATCAGGATATCATTTTAAATGGAAGAATATTGTAAAATATTCGTTATTGGCCTTACGAAGTTACGTTTTGAACATAGCAGGTTATTTCTCAAAGGCAAAATGGACGATATACAAACATCCACACATACATAAGCGCAAGAGTGAGCTGCTGGAATTTAGTCAGGTATGAACACAAAATAAGAATAATGTGTTGGCTTGAGTTCATGTATGGATTATCACCTCCGATGATTCTTGAAAATAATTTGTAATAAATATATCGGCATTTTTCTATTAAAATGGCTAAATTGAGTTTCAGTATATACGGTAACGTACGTCACGGTCGTATCCGCAATCTTTTTTTGTATTCTGTTAAATTCGGCCATATGTTTCGGGTTTTAAGGTTCAAATAAAACATGACACGCTGATTATGTCCAATAGACATGGGATGGCTTTTTTGTTCTGGAGGAACATTATACAACAAATAATTATGCGAACTAGGCGAAATTGCAATCTGTCAGTTCCGGTCCATTATAAACTCCATCAAGCATGGTGAACAATAAGATTAAATTTACACTAATTAGACTATATGGCTCATTTAGCATTTCCCCGCAGGCTTACTGAAAACAGACTATTAAAATTCTCTGCGGTTTTCCATGATATTGTGGTCATAACGATCATTATCTCACATGCATAGGCTTGTACAATAACAATAATGTGAACCAATAAGGGAAAATATGGTTTGGAGGCATGGCCCCAAAACAGAAGCTTGTAAATAGTGATTCCTAAATATAATAACACATATAAGACTTAAATTACACTACTGAATTAAACAAATTAACAGAGTTCTAAAAGAAATAGAACAAGAAACGTGAAACAAACAAAGGAGTCTAGGCCTGGGCGAATAATGAAAAAATGTTATTTGATTAATCGTAAAACTATTCGCGAATAACGAACTATTCGAATGGTTGAACGAACTGTTTGCGTTGAACAGCCTCAATATTAACGTTCGCCGTGTATTTATGTGTTTCAGCCTTATCTTACAACTGTTAATAAAAGACGTATATATAAAATGTTGTTGTCTCAAGTTTGTTAGTAAATTTGAAAACACAATTTAAGAAATAAACGGAACAAAGAATACGCATAAAGTTATACACATCGCTTTCCTTGATGATTTAACACATTTCATGAAAACTAATTAGAATTATATGGAATAAATTCAAATTCACAAATGAATCAGTTTTGTGAGTGTACTATATTGTACAGACAGGGTACTGAGCTAGATGCCAAATGTCACTGACAGTGACAGCGCGCGGGCATGGGTTTATGTTTCGTGGAAATTTAACAGATGGATCAGTTTATTTGTTATTATGATCTTAATTGCGTAAAGTTCACATTATGCCCTCTGTTCCAAAACTTCCCCAACTGTATTCCAAAATAGTTTGCAATTTCTCAAAACTTGAGGTGTGCCTGGGAGATGGTTATGACAGGCTAAGATTTAGGGCAGTCATTGACATTTAGAATAATCCTTCAATGTTTACACTTTACAAACATTGGCAGGGGCTGAAATCTTTGAGGATAGTGGTTTTTATCACACGCCCTAATGATTCTGTAGGGCATTACCAACGCAATAATCCATCCAATCAATTTAACAGGCTTGTTTTAAAATTAAGCCATATTTCTGCATAGATTTTCAACCGTTCATAATAATAAAGATAAGAATACTTTGTAATTCTCCAAGAATATAATTTTGTTTAAAAGATTTGCATCAGATTGCATCACAGCGCATCTATAAGAACACTAAAGCTTCCTGGGTCCTTGGGTGGACCCCGGACCCCACGCCGTTGTGGATTCATACTGTGCTGTTGCCTGATTCCATTCCCCAATAATCATGATGGATTTTAGTCAATTACACATGTTTATTTTGGAGACATTCTGGTCCTTATTTAAAAAATGTATATATATTAATTTTGTGGTTAAGATCAAGAAATCATTTTTATACGTTAGAAATTACATTTTTATAAGTTTACATACCTTACAAATGCTCACACAGAGCTTCCTGAATGTAAATATGGGCCCAGGGCCCCACGCCGTGAGCTCGCTTTGTATTTTGATTCCCCCCCCCCCCCCCACTTTTAAAAATCATTCTGATGTTGCACTCAATACTGTAAATAGTAGTGAATTGGCCCTTGCCAGTCTTCTAAGCTTCATTAAGCCCTACACAATATACAAAATGCCATGCCATGCTCCCATGTCATAACCACCTGAACATACTCAATTTGTATTGCATCATAAGGGCATCTACAACAGCCCAAAGACAATGCAAAATACATACAAATTGGTATCAACTAATTTGAACTGAAATGAACTATAGACACTGAATACGAACAGTGGTCTGGCACCAAGACACCTTTATAATCAGTCTGATACTCTTCACAGTACAGAACATCATAGAATACACACGTGTAGTTGTTTTCAGTATGTGATCAACCCGTTGAATAAAACTGAATCAAACATGCCAAAGCAAATGCCACCAAACGCTGAAGCTAAATTAATTTGAGAATTTAATCTTCCCAAGCTATCATAGTCTGTCTTATTTAGATTAAACCCTTCATAACCTTGCAAAATAGAAGTTAATGGCCTTACGTTTCGAGTCCAGCAGGTTCTTTCTCAAAGGCAAAATGGACAATATACAGACAGGGACACAAACTTAACACAGGAGTGGACAGAAATTAGTCAGGGGTGGAAGGAACACAAAAGAAGAAGGTACAAGAAGCAGAGTCATGTCCTGGTCCTGGGACCGGACAAAAAGAGGGATTAAACGTGAATAGATGAAGGTGTGGGAGAACATGAGTTAATGGCTGAAAGAAGAAAGAGTGAAAATGAAAAAGTCCGACAGGGAGAGAATAATAAAACTGACAAATAAACAAGCAAAGATAGCAATATAACAAGCAAAACAAACGTAAAACAAAAGTAAAAGGTCTATGGATAAGGGTCTATAGAAGTGGTAGAAGTTCACCTTCAACGACACCTTCACAACCTTATCAGGTTTAAGATCAATCTTCACATAGAATGCTGGAAGTCAGATGTCACTTTCTGTAAATTGTTGCTAAACAGTGGCGCATAAAAACAACTGGGTCCATTTTTGGGGGGAAACACAATTTTTATTTGTCGGTTCATGTCCCTCCCACCCACTCTGAAATTCCTGGCTATACCACTGATGTAATTGACACCAACTTGTACAAAAGTTCATACAATTTCTCAAACTGGTCAATTGACACAAAGTGTTTATCCCCACAGTATGCATAAGTCTTTAGGTTAAAAAGTGTTGTTGTAAATTTAAAAAAATAATTTGCAGTTCTTATTCCATAACCTCAGAACTTCAGACAGAAATAGTTATTTCTTATTATGTCTGATACGGTCATGAACATTTGGTAGGTCACGGGGTAGATGTCAACTATTCTATCCTGATTGGGAGATACTTTTATCCTGATTGAAACTTATTCTCCCAATGAGCATACCATGCAATTGCCTCAATCATGAAACCCTTGGGTGACAACCACACATAGTCTGCTGTATTATAATGTATCCTCATCACTCTTGTGTTAACTAGTGGCTCTTCTAAGATTCAGTTACAAAAACGAAGAAGGGATGACGCCGGGCACTACAGGGGGAAGGGGAGGGAAAATTGGGATGACCATACACTCTTAAAACTAAAGTGTTGAATCATGCAACCTTTTCAGATTTCGGTGAGTGACAACACTTATAAATTTAAATTCAACTCAAAGAAAGTGTTAAATTAACACGGAGTCAATTTCAGTCTAACTTTATCAATGTCCATTCAACACTTTTAAAAGTTAAATTCACTGACCAAACTCTTTAAAAATGTTGATTCAACACTTTAGTTTTAAGAGTGTAGGCCCCCTATTTGGAATCAAGGACAGAGGTGAATGGCACCGTCGGCGGAAGCGAGGGTGAAAGGGGGGTGGGGGCACTTGCACTTTAAGAAAAGGTCCTCATTCCCCCCCCCCATTTTCGAACCAAATTTTTACATGTTGCCTTGAGTGATTGAATGTAACATAATTTACATTAATGACCTTCTAGATCAAAATAATCAACGATGTCCAATTGCAGCCAGAATTGCTGTATCGATTGGAATCCTGCCGCGCTGTGTTTTAAACAATTTTTCACTCAGTGGTATGAATGTTTTCCCGAATTGTGCGGCCTCTCTTAGCCACCATACTTTGTGTATAGGGTATTTTGAAGTCGACCTAAGACCAGAAACCGGAGACCATTTTTTTGACCTAAGGGACTTCTATTATAAATGTATGTTTAGAATGTTACCGTTATAAATGGAGAAGCACTCCAATGTACTCCATGTGTGATGTAGTAGATGAAAACATGAATTTCTGTATTGTAAACATACTATTGGTTTCTGGGTTGATGAAATTATTGATAAGATTAATTAATGATGTTGAAACAAAGACATTTCAGATAATTGTACCTTCCCATAATAGATTTAATAACAAGTGCTTTAGCTTATTTAATTACCACAGTTATATTATTATGTTTATACAAAGTAAGACTAAATTGCATACAAAGAACAACAATGGATTAATATTGACCATTTGACTTGTTTACACTTTGCGTGACCTTTAGAGTACCAGTGTGATTTCTTGCTGGGAATTGCTGTATATGCATGCAGAGTTTGTAGATTTTGTACTTCGCCACATATCATCAAAATTTTATTAATTTTCAGGTGAATAAGGTTTGAGATGTAATGTTAGTGTCTTATTTTCTGCTGTCGTCACAAAATAATCAGATTTTATGATTTCTTGTCATAGACCAGGGTATATTATCTTAAAGCCTGGCGTAGTTTAACATCTGGAACTTATTTTATAAACATGTGATGTCATTGGTCACATCGTCTATAATGATAGTCTTTCAATCTGGTGGCGGTGGCGGTGACAGAGAGAGAGACTGATAAACGTGTTGCCTATACTTCGGCGGCACACCCGGAAAACCATGAGTGTAAAACTTTTAGGAAGATTATACGTTTCCGATTGCCAGTATATATAATTTGTATATGTCCCTCATGTCCATGCACTCGTGTAGCTCCATATGCTTCAACCAATGCTTCTCCATAACAGAAAACAGTGTGTCAGCTTTACTACTCAAATTATAAACAGTCAAATATACCGCTGTATAGTCTATTCGATTAATATTTCATCCACATCACAGTTCAGCAGAAAACCTTTCTGGTATTTTACAGGCAAACCCCTGTTCTGCAGAACACGGCTCGTCGTTCCATAAATTACTAGGTATTATTATCTCACCGCACTCTTCAACACCGTCTTGGTTATTAGGCTCCCCCGATAACCAGTTAGTGAAGGACCCAGACGGGCTCCCATCGATCCAGGCAAACGACCCATCAGAGACTAAGCGGTAACCAATCCAGATACTCTTCCTGTTACCATAGGCCGATGCGATGAGCTGAATAAGAAAGTCATGTTCCTCTTGGCTCATAATCGACATCAGATGAGATGGTTTGCCATGGCGTGATAAACTCTGACAGTACTGTTCGGCTTCATGAAAGGTCTTGGAGTACGTCACGACAAGGTAGCAATGGTTCCCAAAACTTTTCCATGGCCTGAGGCAAGGCGTACAGGCCGATTCAATCAACAAGAATGATTGTAAAGAAACTGCAAGAATACCGAAAGCGATGACTTTCAGAGAGGTTGCCATACTTGGCGCTGATATTGTGTCTGTGTGATCAGAGTAAACTGAAATTTCCAACTGTTTAGCTGTTTATTGCTTCCCCTGTGCAACGTTTGCTTCTATCCGCCAATTAGTGTGCAGCGACGAGTAAGCTCGACTGTAGTCTTGGTCCACGCATCATCGTCCCCAGGATATGTAATTTAGGTGATAGTCTGGTACCGTTTATACTAAGAATAGCGTGTGCTGCAGTGGAGAGGCCGGGACTAGACGATCCAATTTATTTCATCATAATGTCGGTAAAATCAATCACCTAAACATTTGATGTGTTAAAAAAAATATTATGTATAATAGTATGAAGGAAAAAATAAATATTTGTTTTCCTCAAAATAATATTCAGGTTGTGGTTCAAGACTGTGTTTGATTTACGATCCATCGCCGAAAGGGGGCGCTATCTCATGGCAAAACAAAACAGAGCAAGAAACATGAAACACGTTTCTTGTTTTGTTTTGTTTTGAAACTGTTTATGACGAATAGTGAAAAAATGGTATTCGATTAATCGTCAGCAACTATTCGCGAATAACCAACTATTCGAATGGAACAGATAGGCCTCAATTATATTAACGTTCACCGTGTTCACCAGCATCCATTTTGGAAATAGGACCTACGCTTGGAAGTAAATTAGGACCACTCGTTCAGGGCCTTGTGTATCCAAAACACTCAAAGATAGAAGGCAAGGACCCCAGGTTATGATACTAGACCATTTTACACAATTGCTCAAATTTGTCACTATTTAGTAAACAAATTGATATTGATATCAAGTACGATCCAAATTTATTACTATGGCCACCATGCTAGTATTACCACGTATTACCACGTACGTGTTCGGTAAAAATAATTCCATGTCAAAAAAAACAAAGGTTGCTATACTATGTCCTGGGGTCTTCATTCTCTTTTGGAAAAATTCCATGCTATCTCACTGGTAAAACTTTTGTTTACCTTTTAATGTTTGGATTTTCATTGCGTGTTATTGTTGCTGATTTGCATGTGATCGCTCCCGTACCCAGCATCTCAAAACTAGTCCACAACGAAAACTGATTAGTGGCAAAAATCAGCAAATGAACGAGTGTTCCTCCAGTTTTGTGAGCGTACTATATTTCTTCACATGTCCGCAGACGTAAAACTATGTTTTTTGTGGCAAACAAAATTGTAAGGGCTGTCCGTAACGATCCCGCAAGCCCTGTTTTCGAGTCACAGATGGTTTAGTCATGACTATCGGGCCAGCCTGCCATTGAGGCTGCGCTGCTGGCAGGCAGCGTATACGGAGCTATAAGATGACTCCAAATGTTACTGACAGTGACAACGCGCGAGCACGGGTTTATGTTTCAGTGAAAATTAGATGGAATCATTTCATCTATTTATTGTTATTTTTATGTGTGTAAAGTTCACATTATGCCCTCTGATAATTAGGGTGACAAAAGCAGCAGTAACAAGGTTTTGAATTGTTTTTTTTTTATTTTTTAAATCACGGTAAAACCGAAAACCGTGTTTTTGTTCCCGACAGAAAGCCTACAACGAATGGCGAAAATTTAAGTCGCCCAACCTTGGCAAAATTGTCCAAAAAGTTATGAACTATACAATTTGTAAGTACATAGTTTACATAGACCACATATAATTATTACATGCTCCAAATATGAATCCCCCACTTCAGAAAAGATCCTGATTTCGAACCTTTTTAACTGTAGCATTGATTATTTTTGTTTGTAACCATTGGAATTAATGATTTTCTAAAATTAAATTAAACATTCTGTAAAACTAGCCCAAAATGCCAAATGTTCCAAACGTTCACCAACACTATTCCCCAAAGAATAGTTTGAATATGGCTCAGGATTTCCGACCTAAGACCAGAAACCGGAGACCATTTTTTTGGCCTAAGGCACTTCTATTATAAATGTATGTTTAGAATATTACCGTTATAAATGGAGAATCACTCCAATGTACTCCATGTGTGATGTAGTAGATGAATTTTCACATGCATTTCTGTATTGTAAACATCATACTATTGGTTTCTGGGTTGAAGAAATTATTGATAAGATTAATTAATGATGTTGAAACAAAGACATTTCAGATAGATCTACTTTCCAATAATACCTTTAATAATTGTTTAGCTTACGGTATTTAATTATCACAGTTATATTATTTTGCATATACAAAGTAAGACTATATTGCATACCAAGAACAACAATGGATTAATATAGACCATTTGACTTGTTTACACTTTGCGTGACCTTTAGAGTACCAGGGTGGTTTCCTGCCGAGCAAAAGTGTGTGTATTTGTATGCAGAGTTTGTACATTTTGTACTTCTCCACATAACATCGAGAATTTTTTTTAATTTTCTGATTATAGATTAGTTTAGAGTTTATCTTGAGTAAAGTAGCATTAAGTAACTAAATTGGTTTGTATTGCAATCAATAACTATACACTTCTTAAAAAAAGCATTCTTCATTTGAAGCGAAACAAGGTCAGAAGTAATTGTTTGCAATTTCAAAGTCTTTGTGTGTAAAGGCAACTTAGGTAGCAATTGATCAAATTGTAATTGTAAACTAAAAATTAATATATTGCCAATAACTTAAGAGTCATGCAAGTTATAACAAAATGTTAACCAGACAATTATTTCGTCAAAATAATAATATTTGTTAATTTTAAGTAATATTAAATTAAGGACTCCCAAATAATGATTTGTATAGCAGAAGTGTTTTATTTCAGTCTGAGATACGAAAAACCATAAATGTAGATTATATACTATCATCGCGGTATACTAGTGGGTTTGAAGTGATCATAGCATCACCGTGTGGTTGCAGTGAGATTGGCTAGTTGTCATTTTGTGATTCGCATTCAGCGAGAAAATACGGAGCCCCTAAAGGGACAGGTAAAGAAAAAATAGGACAGGTAAAAAAATGTATTTTTTGTCTCGAAATAACATTTCATTCCCTCGAAATAATATTTCATTCCCTCGAATTATTATTTCGTATCTCTCGAAATCATTTCGTTACCTGGAAATATTATTTTGTTCCAACGAAATATAGTATTTCGAGGTAACGAAATAATTTCGTTCCCTCGAAATCATTTCGTTACCACAAATTAATATTTTGTTAACTCGAAATAATTTAGCTGGTACGGAGCCCTTGATATGCCATTTGATACAAATTATCTTTTATTATACAAATTATCTTTGCCCCATGCTTCGGCGGCACACCCGGCCGTTCTGGTAAAACCAGAGTGCAAACCAGAGTGCAAAACATTTGGGAAGATAACACCTTTCCGGTTGCCAGAGTATATATAATCGGTATATGTCCCTCATGTCCATGCACTCATGTAGCTCCATATGCTTCAACAAATGCTTCTCCATAACAGAAAACAGTGTGTCAGTTTTACTACTCAAACTATAAACAGTCAAATATACCGCTGTACAGTCTATTCGATTGATGTTTCATACACATCACAGTTCAGCAGAAAACCTTTCTGGTATTTTACAGGCAAACCCCTGTTCTATAGAACACGGCACGTCGTTCCATAAATTACTAGGTGTTATTATCTCACTGCACTCTTCTTCATCGTTTTTGTTATTAGGCTCCCCCGATAACCAGTTAGTGAAGGACCCAGACGGGCTCCCATCGATCCAGGCAAACGACCCATCAGAGACTTTGCGGTAACCAATAAAAATATCTTCACTGTTACCGTAGGCCGATGTGATGAGCTGAATAAGAAAGTCATGTTCCTCTTGGCTCATAATCGACATCAGATGAGATGGTCTGCCATGGCGTGATAAACTCTGACAGTACTGTTCAGCTTCATCAAAGGTCTTGGGGTCCGTCACGACAAGGTAGCAATGGTTACCAAAACTTGTCCATGGCCTGAGGCAAGGCATACAGGCCGATTCGATCAACAAGTGTGATTGTAAAGAAACTGCAAGAATACCGAAAGCGATGACTTTCAGAGAGGTTGCCATACTTGCAGCGGCGTAGCCAGGACTTTTTCAGTGGGGGGGGGGGGGGCACAGGGGGCATTGCTTTTCAGTGGGGGGCCAGGGGGTATGGTTTTTTCCCCTTTTCTTTATCTTTTCTGTTTTTTGGGGCACTATGAGGATTTTTCGTGGGGGGGCACCTGGGGGGGCACTGGAAATTTGTGGGGGGGCACGTGCTGCCCCAGGCCCCCCCGTGGCTACGCCGCTGCATACTTGGCGCTGATATCGTGTCTGTGTGATCAGAGTAAACTGAAAGTTCCAACTGTTTTCATGCAACGTTTGCTTCTATCTGCAGATTAGTGTCTATCCGCCAATTAGCGACGAGTAAGCTCGAGCAGCTACTCGGCCTGGAACTATAACCTTTCAATATCCAAAATTCTTGGACTAGACCATCCAATTTATTTCATCATAATTTCGGTAAAATCAATCAAGCAAACATTTGATGTGTTAAAATAATATTATGTATTATAGTATGAAGGAAAAAATAAATATTTGTTTTCCTCGAATTCAGGTTGTGGTTCAAGACGATGTTATTGTGTTTCAAAACAAAACAGAACAAGAAACGTGAAACAAAATGTTTCACGTTTCTTGTTCTGTTTCGGTGTTCATCTCGATGAGATGACATCTAGTTTCAGGTAAAGTTGTGACGTCATGGTGACGTCATCAGATATCGAAATACACTAAAATCCACAAAACATATTTACACAATCTTTGCATCATCTTAAAGATCTTGAATTATGTGACATTTCGTACACAGACATGACCCAATCTGACCTCTCCTTCCGGTCGAAACCGGAAGTTTAAGTGAAAAAATATTCTGTGTAAAAGAGTGATGGTGCAATCCCATTCAGTGACACTCCATCTTTGTTGACTTGTATTTGTTTTTCAATATGCATTTGTCATACAAAATTGAAAAACAGTAGATCCATATCTGACTATTACCAAAATTTGTCCATTTGACAATAAATATGTTGTGGGAATAGTAGGCCTTTGGTTTGAAGGTACCAATAATAACCGATGGGTCAGAATTGGGAGATGTGTCGAAGAGACAGGATATTTTTATATCCTTTAGTAGCAATAGCTAAGCTTTCATGCCTTACTCGGCAATCATCAGTTGCAAGTAGTGGTTCCGAAGAGCCGGGTTGTCTCCTGTCTTGTAAGACATAGGAATGATGTTTTTATCAAACAGTTGGAATGTCTCCGTTTTATTTGAGTGAGAGAGTTCGTTGTTTTTATGTGATTTGTTCCTCTAATAAGGAAAGCAAAACATTGAGGCCTTTCTGAATGCAACAAAGGGTTGTTTCGGAAGTATTTCCGAGAGTTGTGGGTTTTGTTGTATCAGCGGCCAGTGTTTGTTTATTGTTTGATTCACAGCGTTGTGGTTAACGAACGGATTATAGGTGGTTGAGAAAACAAGTGGTACTTCCATGTTTTGTATACCTTTTGGTTTACCTTGTGAATGAGTTTGGCTTGGTTTGCCAGTGGGTTTTTTGGAAGTTTGGTTATGCATTGGTTATGCAATTCTCAATCTTTTTTTTGGAAGATATTGATATCACTCAGGAGAGTATAACGGGTTGGTTTAGCAGATGTTGGAACAAAGTTTAAACCTTTACCCAGGGCAATTTTCCCAATTTGAGATGGCTTTGCTATGGATAGGTTTGTGATAAATTGTTCATTATTTTTTTTGCTAATGTAGTCATTTGACTAGTATGGTATTGTTTGGTTTTATTCGAGCGTTCAAGTGAAAATCGTTTTGATTTTCGTTTTGATTGTGAATGTTTCGCTTCTTTGGAAAATTTCTTTTTAGCCATTGTAGAGAGATAAATTTATATCTAGTAGTATGTTATACGTATCTAATAATAATATATACTTTTGTTCGTATGATATTAACGATAGTAATAATAAAGCAATGGCAGGATGAATCTCTTTGAGAAGATGTGGTGGTCCTGAAAAGGACCGGTTTTAGTCTTGAAAAAGACTGGTTGGTTTAGAAGGAACGGTTTGGACTCACTCTCTTGGTCGCTTCTTCCCCGTTTCGGAGGTGGTTTTGGCCTTGAAGAAAGCGTACAAACTCTGTGCTGTATGCAGTTCTCTTTGGTCTGTGAAATGCTCTTTCAGTTCTTGTGACGCCAACTTGGTAGCCTTCAACAGCCGTTGTTCGATGTCCTCGGCCTGGTGGTTATACTCCTCCAACGTTAGTTTGGTAAAAGCGATGGCGGCCCTGTCGCTGAGTCTATTCCAATTGTCCTGGAAGGACTTTCGGAAAGTCAGCCCACGTTGTGGATGAGGGGGTCGCGATGCTTTCAGAATGTAATGTGGAGGAGTATCCCGTTGGATGGCCCTCGCTAGCGTGTCGATTTGTTTTGTGATGTGGATTTTGGTAGTTGTCAGATTGCTGACTGTACTAGCCAAAGTCTTCACTCGTTTAAAATCGGTTTCTGCTAGTCTGGGTTTATCCTTGGGTGTTGATTTCTCGTTCAGCTCGAAGGATGTTACCAGTGTTTCCTCTAGGAAGTCAATCAGGGGGCGTTGTCCGCTCGTAAACTGGCTTGACTCCGGGGATGCAGGTGAAATGGCAGTTGAAGGCGACTCTGGAATCCTTGATGGGGAAGGTGTTGGTGAACGTCGTTTGAAAGACCTGATATGACATTTACTTCCGGTCTAAACAGGAAGTTCAAATTCAACATATTATAACGCAAAATTGAAAGACCTTTTGAATATGAATTGATATTGTTATAATAAAATATGATACACCTTTGCAAAATATGAATGACATCATCGATGATAATTTGATTGAACCGGAAGTTGATCGGAACACCGTGTGTTTGTTCTGACAAACACTTGAGCTCTAGTTTGTTTTGAAACTGTTCATGGCGAATAGTGAAAAAAATGCTATTCGATTAATCGTCAGCAACTATTCGCGAATAACCAACTATTCGAATGGAACAGATAGGCCTCAATTATATTAACGTTCACCGTGTTCACCAGCATCCATTTTGGAAAAAGGCCCTATGATTGGAAGCAAATTTGGACCACTTTTTCAGGGCCTAGTGTATCCAAAATACTAAAAGTTGGAAGTCAAGGACCCCAGGTCATGATATGGGACCATTTTTACACAATCACTCAAATTATGATCAACAGCTCGGCGCATGAATTTGTCACTTTAGTGGATAGAAGATTAAACATCGTTTATACCTCCGTACAATCTAAACAAATTAATATTGATATCATGTACGATTCAACTTTATACCCTTGTTATTTATATCTTTTCAAGTCCACCATACTAGTATTTCTGAAGTTCTAAACCACCACACGTACGTGTTCAGTAAAAATAATTCCATGTCCAAAAAACCCAAAGTTACTATACTGTTTCCAGGGATCTTAATTCTCTTTGGAAAAATTTCGCTCCATGCTATCTCACTGCTAAAACTTTGTTGTTTACATTTTATTTGGTTTGGATTTTCATTGCGTGTTATTGTCGCTGATTTGCATGTGATCGCTCCTGTACCCAGCATCTCAAAAATAGTCCACACCTAAAACTGATTAGTGGCAAAACTCAGCAAATGAACGAGTGTTCCTCCAGTTTTGTGAGCGTACTATATTGCTTGACACGTCCGCAGACGTAGCGCTTGCGAAATGTTCAAAATCAGATTTGTCCCGTAAGCTTTGTAAACTATGTGCTTGATTTGTATTTGGTAAACAAAATTGTAAAGGCTGTCCATTACGATCCTACAAGCCCCGCTTTAGAGTCAAAGATGGTAGTCATGATGACTAGCAGGCCACCCGGCAAGTGAAGCTGTGCTGCCAGTCTGAGGCGACGCTGGCGGATTCTATTGTTCCATCAGTTGGATGGCTGGGTTACTTGTTGATCTGGAAATTATTTATTTAATCCCTCAAGTGCGTAAACTGCCAGCAGCCTACTGGTCAATTAAGCGTTTTTGTTAATTATTCTGCGTATGAAATTAGTTGAAACCCCATTTTCCTTGACTTTGTACATTATACGCTTGAGAAACATATTGCAGAGTTTGAGTGGCCACCATGCAGTCGTTTAGGAGTGGCATTGTTTACAAGTAGTGTCAGGCGAGGTCAGCTCTCCCAAGGGATTTCCCCATTGAAATTGTACACAAAGCAACATAATCTTTGACCCAGCTGCCAGACAGGCTACTGTCAACGAGCGTTTGATACATTGTACGTTTTTTATGAATGAGTTGTTTACTACTAGGTCTGTGGGGGTAGGGGATGGGGGGGTTGGGGGAAGGTTAGGGGCGGTGCTTTGAAGCAAGCCTGACTGAAAACAGCTGTTTGACTTGGCTGTAAACGACTGTTTGACTCACGTGGCGTGAAGGGAGCTATGTCTGGAAGTAATAATTGTTTGGCACGCTCTTTGCAGTCAAGCATAGCGTATCTAGCTATAAACGGAGGAAGAGTAGGTTTTGACTGCCCATTTAGCCACCCCCCCCCCATCCCCCTTTTTTTCCCATGGTGGGAGGTGGGTTTCAAAGTGTAAACATGGAGCTATAAAAAAAGGATGGTGTAAACAAATGAGTGGACCTTGAAAATGCCAGGGGACATGGTGGACAGACATGATTTATTCAGCTCTATGGTTTATTACAACAGTCGTACAGTGAGACAAGGGACACTGAAGGGGAATCTGGTACCCTGTAGCTCATGTAACCAAAAATAATAACAAACATAACAGGGGGTTATTTTCGGACATAAAGAAAAAGAAAAACCTACCGCCCCCCTGCAAAAAATCATGAATCCTCCCCTGAAAAGGGTGGAAATATATTATGGGAATTCCGACGCGGATCCAGGGGTGGGGGGAGGGGGTGGGGGAGGGGGAAAAACCCAAAATAATACAAAACATAACAGGTGGTTATTATCAGAAAAAAAAAATGAAAATCTTGACCCCCCACCCTGCCCTCCCCCCCTTAAAAATTCCTGGATCCGCCCCTGAAATGGTTATATACAACCTCTAGACTATCTGAAAGAATGTGGGAATGCTAGGAGAACGATTATGCAACGGTATATGCCCCCATTCATTGAGTTACGCGTGCCAGTTGTCGACTGGCAGCTCCTGTTATAGTGTACAAAAACGGCCCGCGCGCACTTAAGGGTTCGTAGTCCTGATTGCTTTTTCTACCAACTCTATTCAATTACTAACAAATAGTACAGTGGCGCACCCAAGGGGGGGGGGGCTTGGGGGGCTCGAGCCCCCCCAAGGGCCCGCTGATGTTTTATTTTTTTTTTAAAGAAGGAGCCAGGAAAGAGAGGCATCACAAATTGGGCAAACGTTCATATCCCTATGCGAAAAAAGTCGTTTAAAACAGCACAGCAGAATTCCAATCGATCCAGCAATTTTGGCTGTAATTGGACATCGTTTCATAGCACACAAAAATTCCAAATTTTTTTTTTTATAATAATAATAATAATAATAATGCTGACGCGTGGGTCTGAGGCGACGCTGGCGGATTCTATTGTTCCATCAGTTGGATGGCTGGGTTACTTGTTGATCTGGAAATTATTTATTTAATGTATCGTAGTCCTGATTGCTTTTTCTACCAACTCTATTCAATTACTAACAAATAGTACAGTGGCGCACCCATGGGGGCTTAGTTGAGCCCCCCCCCCCAAGGGCCCGCTGATGTTTTATTTTTTTTAAAGAAGGAGCCAGGAAAGAGAGCAAAATCTGAGCCCAAGTCTTATCTACAGAGGAGTTCGGCAAGGTGTATAGGGCAGTGGTACAAGGGATGGGGACTCAGGAGACTCAAGCTCCCCTCCAAAAGTTTTCCATTTATTCCACTCACTATTATATTTTTACGGCATTGCGTATGCATGTGCATGTAAGCTTGAAGGGCCACCAGTATATAACAAAGCATTTTACACATTCTCCCCTGCCATGGTGCACCCTGATCAGGTAGCAGCTTTACTTAATTTTATTTTCATTTTCTGTTATCCGTTTCTCTTGTTGAGGTCGTTGACTGTCGTTGAGGTTACTCGTAAAATTTAAACACGCCCGCATTATAATCAACTCCTTTCCAGTTTGTACACAATGGCCCAGGATTGGGTTTTAATTTACAAAGATTATGTGACACTCTTTTAGCAAACACCGATTGGATAATATTGGGATTTGGTTTTGCCGCCAAATTCGTGTTTGAAAAATTTAGCTCACCCGGAATGATCACAAACTTTACATCCACGCAATGAAAGTATTTAACTATAGAAATCTTGCAGACGAAACAAGCTCAAGTTCTTTACATCAAGAGGAGGAAATTATATGGAAGGTAAAACCCTACGAGTCCGAATCATGCCATAATGTCTTCTTTTTATGACTAGAAACCACCAGGAAACATTTAACATGTGCCGTAGGTTCACTGACGAGCACGACTAGGGACATGGCTGCAGCCGCGCCAGCGGTTAGGCCAATGAAAGTTGATTACTAGTTTCTCGTCAGCCATTTATCAAAATTTGGTGAGTTTTTTTTTCATTATTCATTATTCATTATTTTTCATCAAGGAAAAATGCAACCCATACACATACACAAACTGCCATTTTGAAACGGATTTAGGTTCTATAGTAAATAATGATGGTGCAAACCCATTCAGTGACACCACATCTTTGTTGACTTTTGTTTTTGTTTTCCAAGATGTATTTGTCATACAAATTGAAATACAGTGAATCCGTATTTGACTATTTCCAAAATTTGTCAATTTGACAATGAGTTTTGTGGAATAGTAGGCTTTTTTGTATGAACATGTACCAATAATGACCGATTGGTCAAATTGGGGAATGTGTAAAAGAGACAGGATATTTTTTCAGGCTTTAGTGAATGCGCACATCAGCATGCAAACGACATGAACATACCTTGAAGGCATGACAACGATCGATCAATACCAACCTCGTACCACGGCGACAATACACGACCCGGATAGGCGGGCACATAGTATGCGATCTGGAAACGAGGTTGCAATTTTCAATAATGACCTGTGAACGTCATTCCGCGGCTCTCGGCTGCACCAGCTGCATGTACACTATATACCCTGCATGCCATGGGTTTTCTTTCGCAAATCTGTGAAGCTAGGCAGATCAGCGCTTCCCATGGGCCCAGCTGTATGGAAGGTGGGCACGACCGGTATGTTGCATGATACAGCGAAGCTGCAAAAACATCGACCGCGCAATCGGAATGGTTCCTTTTAGCTTGGGAGTAGTTTGCGTCGGATTTTCCGGATTTTCCCAAAAATGTTTTGCAAAATAATGAAATTTTGGCATAATGAAATTTTTTGGTGCGGGGCCAAAATCACGTGCGGGCGCTGACGAGAAACTAGTAATCAGCTTTCATTGGCCTTATGGTTTGGGTCAGCCATGTCTCTCCCCCATATTGGATTTCAAATAAAAATATTTTGAGCCCCCCCCCCCCCAATCAAATCCTGGGTGCGCCACTGAAATAGTACACGTATCCATTATATTATGTACTGTCTTTGCAAATCTCTTTTTAATCATGGTGGCATGCAATTATAATCTATATTTCAGTATTTTACATTTGAAATGTAGTTTTTACATTGACACAGAAGAGAATCAAGTCCTTTTTATCATAAAATTAACAATAAATGTTTGAAATTGGCATAAAAAACAAAAATTTTCACACATTGAAAATTTGGATTCGATCAGATCCTTCACATATATTGATAATGACAGATTCACGTACTGGCCCGACTATGAGAGCGCAGAGGGTACGGTAGTATTGAGAAGCCGGGATCTGACGTACACGGCTGTTCGATGTCGGAGATACGGCGGTCGACGACGTGTTGCCATTACGCGAATGAAACATGCACCAGACGATGGAAACACGCACAGGTAGTGGGCGCAGGTTCAGGTAATGTAACGGCGCGGGCGACGGCCGCGGCATGGCAGAAACGATCGGGAAAAATGCTGAAACGACCTTTTCCCCCTCTGCCACATTCTCGGGATTTGTCCACGTCGCTGGGGGTAAGTCCGGAACCGGGGAACCCCGAGACACCGGCAAACTCTTACGACAAGCACAAAAGAGGCGGCGTGAAAGTTCCGCTCTTATAATATGACTTAATTATGACTTAATAATCTCCTAATATCTCCAAATTTAGTACAATAAGTCATAATTATGACTTAAATCTCATAATTTAGTACAATGCGGAGAATGCTCCTTTACGCTGCCCTGGATACACTTTCAATTTTTAGCTTTGTAAGTTCACTTGCATATGACATTATGTGTAATAATACCACGCATAATGTACGTGCGTATGCCTGCCTGTGACCGCCATTGTGTATGTTGTACAACTAGTAATTTTTGTTTACATTTACACTCACTGGCCATAAGTATTGCAACATTGAAATTCACACCAAAGTTCAGTTTGGAGAACTGTGTTACAATAATTTATTTTATTTTATTTACACTACTTAAGACTTCTTGACAGTGCCTGTGTTTTGAAGTCAATGTTCTTTTTACTGTTCTTGCTATGTAATACACGATCGATGAAATCAGATTAAATGATCATCTCACCTGTTACTGTAAAGTGCTATTTTGAGCATGTTGCAATACTTTTGGCCAGTGAGTGTACTATACATTTGAGGGACTTTGTAAAGATGGTCCAATATCATGACCTGGGGTCTTTGACTTCCAAGTTTGTGTATTTTTGATACTCTGGTCCCAATTTGCTTCGAAGCGTAGGGCCTTTTTCAAAATGGATGCTTGCCTCTATAGTGTAGAGGATGATTTCCTTTGGGATTGGAATACGCACATTAAATTCAAAATAAAATAAAAGTTAGATATCACTCAATATTTTGTCTTTTTTGTGTCATTTATTTGTAATGACTTTTGATCATTTTGTATTTACCATATTTTTTTATTTAGGCCTACATGTATACGCGGGGACCAAATTTCCCATTGCATATAGGCCTACAAATTATGGTGGCTAAGAGAGGCATCACAAATTGGGCAAACGTTCATATCCCTATGCGAAAAAAGTCGTTTAAAACAGCACAGCAGAATTCCAATCGATCCAGCAATTTTGGCTGTAATTGGACATCGTTTCATAGCACACAAAACATTCAATTTTTTTTTTTAAATAATAATAATAATAATAATGCTGACGCGTGGGTCTGAGGCGACGCTGGCGGATTCTATTGTTCCATCAGTTGGATGGCTGGGTTACTTGTTGATCTGGAAATTATTTATTTAATGTATCGTAGTCCTGATTGCTTTTTCTACCAACTCTATTCAATTACTGACAAATAGTACAGTGGCGCACCCAAGGGGCTTGGAGCCTTGAGAGCCCCCCAGGCCCGCTGATGTTTTATTATTTTTTTAAAGAAGGAGCCAGGAAAGAAAGCAAAATCTGAGCCCAAGTCTTATCTACAGAGGAGTTCGGCAAGGAGTATAGGGCAGTGGTACAAGGATGGGGACTGGGAGACTCAAGCTCTCCCTCCAAAAGTTTTCCATTTATTCCACTCACTATTATATTTTACGGCGTTGCGTATGCATGTGCATGTAAGCTTGAAGGGCCACCAGTGTATATAACAAGCATTTACATTCTCATTCTCCCCTGCCATGGTGCACCCTGATCAGGAGCAGCTTTACTTAATTTTATTTTCATTTTCTGTTATCCGTTTCTCTTGTTGAGGTCGTTGACTGTCGTTGAGGTTACTCGTAAAATTTAAACACGCCCGCATTATAATCAACTCCTTTCCAGTTTGTACAATGGCCCAGGATTGGGTTTAATATACAAAGATTATGTGACACTCTTTAGCAAACACCGATTGGATAATATTGGGATTTGGTTTGCCGCCAAATTCGTGTTTGAAAAATTTAGCTCCGCCCGGAATGATCACAAACTTTACGTCCACGCAATGAAAGTATTTAATTATAGAAATCTTGCAGACGAAACAAGCTCAAGTTCTTTACATCAAGAGGAGGAAATTATATGGAAGGTAAAACCCTACGAGTCCGAATCATGCCATAATGTCTTCTTTTATGACTAGAAACCACCAGGAAACATTTAACATGTGCCGTAGGTTCACTGACGAGCACGACTAGGGACATGGCTGCAGCTGCGCCAGCGGTTATGGTTTGAGGTCAGCCATGTCTCTCCCCCATATTGGATTTCAAATAAAAATATTTTGAGCCCCCCCCCCCCCCCCAATCAAATCCTGGGTGCGCCACTGGGTAGGTACTGAGCTAGATGACTCCAAATGTCACTGACAGTGACAGCCCGCGTAAACTATGTGCTTGATTTTTGCCAAACAAAATTGTAAGCGCTGTCCGTTACGAGTCGATGACTAGCGGGCCAGCCAGCCATTGAGGCTGCGCTGCCGGCAGGTGAGCTTTAACGTGACTCCAAATGTTACTGACAGTGACAGTAAGCGGGCACAGGTTTATGTTATAATGAAAATTAGATGGAACCATTTCATCTATTTATTATTATTTTTATGTGTGTAAAGTTCACATTATGACCTCTGATAATTAGGGTGAAAAAAGCAGCAGTAACAAGGTTTTGAATTGTTTTTCTGTTCTTAAATGAAGAATTCACGGTAAAACCCGTCCGAAAACCGTGTTTTTCCTGACTGAAAGCGAAACTTAAAATCGTCCAAACTTGGCAAAATTGTCCAAAATGTTATGACCTATACTCTTCTTAAGTACATAGTTTACATAGACCACATATAATTCTTACACGCTCCAAATACATTATGTAACACTAACAGCAGTACAAAAGGGATGTTCGAGGTGATCGTAATAAACGCCAGACTTTCCATCCACTGGTACCACCACAGACATCGTCGTGAATCCCCCACTTCAAAAAAGATCCTGATTTCGAACCTTTTTAAATGTAGCTGTGATTATTTTTGTTTGTAATTATTTGAGTTATTGATTTTCTAAAATTAAATTAAACATTTTCTAAACCTGGCCCAAAATTAAAAGTTCCAAAAGTTCAACAACACTATTCCCCAAAAAATTGTTTGAAAATGGCTCAGGTTTTCCGACCTAAGACCAGAAACCAGAGACCATTTTTTGGCCTAAGGGACTTCTATTTAAATGTATGTTTAGAATGTTACCGTTAT
>CM055836.1:2679132-2708062 GCA_029582265.1 Zoroaster sp. YZ-2022 | reverse complement strand
ATTACTCCTATATATAGGCCTACACGCGCACGTACAGGTTACTCGCTCAATGATGCGTGGTAATTACCTATTGTTTGCGGGCCTTGTGTGTAAGCTTGTTTGTTGGCGGTTTGTGGTTTGTTGACGCGGTACTGTTCCTCGTCATGTGTCATCGCTTTTGAAGTTGCAGAGGTAGAACTTGTTTTCATGGCGGCATTTTGATATGAGTTCGGGTCGTTTGTTCAGGAGTATCCTCTTGTCGGCGTTTATGATGGAGAGCTTCTCTGTGAGACAAAGGTTGCACCGTTTCGATTCGCTGTTGTATGCTTGAGATCTACAGGCTACCGACCAGTTGATGGTGAATGGTTTCTTGTTCCTTTTCAATTGCCAAATGTGCTTGGAGAGTTCCGTGCTGTTCTGGTACTTCTCATGCCTGAAAGAATGTGTGTGGTTGACTTATCTTAGATATAATGGAGTCTCGGTTAGACCTATGTACAGATGAGATTTTTTTGGTTGTAACTTCGGCATTGTAGATGATGTTGCTGGCCTGGCACTTTCCTTGTAGAGGCATAGGTCTTTCTTGCTGCAGTTGCAGTCCTTACGGTCGTTCCCTAAGTCGTTCGATGAGACTTGTTTGTTGTGTGCCTTGATGATACTGGCGATGTTGGGCATGCAGCTTTAACTGATCTTGACCGTGTTCCTGTTGAATATCTTGTTCAGTTTGGGTTCCTCTACTTCAAGATGACCGCTACATTTATATATATATATATATATATATATATATATATATAGATATATATATATAGATATATATATATATCTATATATATATATATCTCTATATATATCTCTATCTCTATCTCTTTCTCTATATCTATATCTATATCTATATCTATATATCTATATATATATATATAAACGTGAAGCGAGCAAAGAAAAATTGGCTGATGCTGGACTCAAACCCGAGTATATATATGTTGTTGTTGATTCAAATAAATTAAGATGGAATACCCATTAAAGCAATTTTCCCAACATTTCCAATGATGATAATGACATTTCAAACAATAATTCTTTGGAGGCTCATGAATAATATTTAATATGACGATTTCGACCCCGATCGAACCTTTTATGCGCACACAAAACTCTTTGTCTTGCATTTCTTCGTGTTATGAAAGTAAAATCCTATGGTCCACCACAACTCTAACAAACACACAAACAAAGGTTTTTTTAATCACAATATTGATGTAATGTTTTATTTGCATTATTTTATTTCTTCGACATCAACATTTTGAATATTTAATTTCTCCACAAGACCAGCCCGGTATGTAATGTGTTCACGCACATATAAACTGGATGATCAATTACATTTCAAGTGCTGTAACTGTATAAAAAAATCACATAGACATATCTCTATCTAGCCAGCTGGCTTACAAATCTCATATTTGATGTAATTACTTATAATCCAGGCCCAATTTCATCCACTCTGCACATTACTACATTCCAATAGTAAAAACCGCTGGTATTTTATGGAAGATGAACATATTTAAGTGTAAAACATTCAGAATTATATTACATTCATATATGGGTTCATGTACATATTTTAATTGGAAGAACCATGGGTTGTAAAAGTTGATAATGCAATGATTTTTTTTAAACATTTTTGGGGAACACCAAAGTCATAACTGAACAAGTGCAAAGCCTATTGTGAATCTACCTTGTTCTTAAATTCATACAATCAGATAAACAGTTTTCAACTGCAAAATTCTCTGCTGATCATTTCATTTTTCATTTCATTTATTGATTTCACAGGTAGAAAAAACAAATAAACACAAATTTACATTAGATTAACAGAAACAGAAACAAAGGTAGCACCCCTGTAGGATTACAAAAAAGTAAACTAAATTACTGTCGAGTTGATCTCCTGATACTACCACTTTCATAGGTATTATAAATAACTTTATATTTTACTTTGACAGCAACAGGTGGGCCGTCACATAGTTGGTATCGATGATGTACAGGATCGTATGCATTGTACAGGCCTACATTCAGATAGATTTGATTGATGCTTGCAGACTGACAATCTGCAATTCAGAGTATAAGATTGGAGAGATTTGTTACAGGTGATTTAATTAGTGGTGGCATTTTGCTGTATAGGATGATTTAAAATGTCTAATTCCGATGACGGACACCATCTTGTAACCTCTCACCTCTCGAGAAATTTAGTATGAAATGTTGGATTAAATATAAATAAATTTTTATTTATTATTGTTATTATTTGCTCGAATCAAACAAATCTGGAGAATTATTTGCTAATTTTAGAAAAATTTTACATGTTTATAAAATTTGTACAATTGTTTTAAAACTGTACAATTTTTGTGAAACATTTCTATTGCAATGGTAGGCCCAACCGTCCAACATTTTGTACACACCCTTATGTTTTTGTAAGGAATCCAAAGTCTAAGCGAGTGAAACAGGCCTTAGGCAGGGGAATATCCCCCACCCCCTCCCGTAGTCACACCATTGCAAAGTTACACTTGGCACCTTTTATCTATAAATGCACATTTCTTAACGTAATTTCTAAACGATGTATACATCATTTGTGAAAATACAGTAATTTAATCTGCTCGATTACCTCCGTCACTAGTGGTATCAACCAGCTTTCTGTCTTTTATAGTCACGAGGCTCTTACCAACGACACTGGCCAGTAAAACAGCTGATGAAGAAACCATGTATTGATCAGGCTCAGCAATCACCTCACAATCCCACAATTAACTGGAAAGTGATCATCCTGGGCTAAATTCAATGCATCTGCAAACTGATAATTTTAGGAGAATAATTTATTAAAATAGTTTTAACTAAAGCTTATTCATTGATGAAAAGTTGTTTTATTTTGTCCGATCACGTGCTATCTAGTTTGCTTGTGAGGTGGTGGGGAGTCAATCTCCATGGGAACGATACTGCGATACTACATTAATAATTTCATTGCCACGCAATTTCTAAAAAGCTGATAGCGCTACTTAAAAATGGTACATTTTTCTAACTTGGCATTTCAAATGATTGAACTTTGTTTGCAATTAGAATACTTTTCCACAATTAGCTCATGTTTTATATTACCCTTCCTTAAAGGGAAGGTACAAAAGCTATTCAAAAGCTAGTTTAACAAGTTGGTAAACTGGGTACCAATTATCCTTTATATATATATATAACCGTTTATAATATTTCAGGTCAGTTTTTCCATATAAATCTACTTTGTGTACAACCACATAAAAGGCTTGTGTCCCGTTAATTGTGTGATCCCCGCTACTGCCGTTACCCAGGTTGTTTGCATCTGACCGGGGCTTGATCCGTGGCTACTCGGCAGATATGGTTTGGCCTCTGACCTGGCCCCATAGAGCAATAGATAATTGGCATACGTAGACCGCCCACCAACATAGGGGCTGGTTAGCTCAGTTGGTAGAGCGCTCGTACGGTAATCGAGAGGTCGCGGGTTCTTTGCTCGAGAACCGTTTATATATATATATATATATATATATATATATATATATATATATATATATATATATATATATATATATATATATATATACTTATGCTTAAATGTAGCGGTCTATCTTGAAGTAGAGTGCTCAATGCCACATAGACAGAGCATATTATACTTGTAGTAAAACTAGTGGAACGCTGGTAGTTGTAACTCCGAGTTTCACGCGTTATGCGATCATCAGACAACTAATAGTCACCAAGTGATTACTCCTATAATATAGACCTACACGTGCACGTACAGGTTACTCGCTCATTGATGCGTGGTAATTACCTATTGTTTGCGGGCCTTGTGTGTAAGCTTGTTTGTTGGCGGTGTGCGGTTTGTTAACGCGGTACTGTTCCTCGTCACGTGTCATCGCTTTTGAAGTTGCTGAGGTAGAACTTGTTTTCATGGCGGCATTTTGATATGAGTTCGGGTCGTTTGTTCAGGAGTATCCTCTTGTCGGCGTTTATGATGGAGAGCTTCTCTATGAGGCAAAGGCTGTACCGTTTCGATTCGCTGTTGTATGCTTGAGATCTACAGGCTACCGACCAGTTGATGGTGAATGGTTTCTTGTTCCTTTTCAATTGCCAAATGTGCTTGGAGAGTTCCGTGCTGTTCTGGTACTTCTCATGCCTGAAAGACTGTGTGTGGTTGCCGTATCTTAGCTTGAATGGAGGCGCGGTGAGACCTATATATGTACAGTTGAGAGTTGTTTGGTTGCTGAACTTCGGCATTGTAGATGATGTTGCTGGCCTGGCACTTTCCTTGTAGAGGGCATAGGTCTTTCTTGCGGCAGTTGCAGTCCTTACGGTCGGTCCCTTTGCCGTTCGATGAGACTTGTTTGTTGTGTGCCTTGATGATACTGGCGATGTTGGGCATGCAGCTGTAACTGATCTTGACCGTGTTCCTGTTGAATATCTTGTTCAGTTTGGAGTTCCTCGGGAAGTGCTTGCCGATGAGTTTCAGGAATGTACCGCCAATGTTTGTTTTCACGTTTTTGCTGAATGGAGGGTTGAACCAGATGACGTTGCGCTGCCTGTTCCGTTTTCCTTAGTAGGTTGGCTATCGATGTAGGTGAGGCCTTCCGTGTATCCGCTGGATCTTAGTGCGTCCTCGTAAGCTGGGGAGGCTTTCTTGAAGATTTCTTCATCGTGCGAGATGCCCGATATGCGTCGGCTGATGGAGGCGGGTAGGTTCTTGATGATGTTAGGCGGGTGGTTAGACTGCTTGTGGATGTACATGGGTCGGTCGTTTGGTTTCCGGAAGGGGTAGTGCTTGCCGTTGCTCAGATTGAGGGTGATGTCGAGGAAGTTCGTGATCTTTAGGTTACCGTCGATTGTGATGCTTAGGCCGAGTTCCTTGAGTAACTTTGTTATGTCCTTCCTGATTCGGTCGGCTCTGCTGCCAGTGATGTTTTTGAAGACTGCCAAGCCGTCGTCCCTGTAGAGTCCAATTCCTTCTTTCCCATACCGTTTTGATAAGGTGTCCAGGATGTAGAGGCCTACCAAGACCACGCATCAATGAGCGAGTAACCTGTACGTGCACGTGTAGGTCTATATATATAGGAGTAATCACTTGGTGACTATTAGTTGTCTGATGATCGCATAACGCGTGAAACTCGGAGTTACAACTATCAGCGTTCCACTAGTTTTACTACAAGTATATATATATATTTCACAGTTTGAATCTCTGTTTTACTAAGACTAGAGCCTGCGAACGGTTCGATTGTTGAAAAACGGAACTTTGCTCTTTAAAGAAACACAGCGGACAGCGAAATTAGTTTGATCCTCTTTACCGGCTGTCAAAATATTTATTGCTATTATGTGGTCATATCAAAAATCAACAAAACAGTATCGGTAATGAATCATTAAAATATAAGTTGAAACAGTGTAAATGGATGAGAGCATAGGAAAATTTCAACACTTCAGGGGTGTAATATATCAATTCAAGTTTGGCAATCTACCAATGACTTTGATCATAAAAAACAACAAATAATAACTCACAAATTGAGTCTGGGTAACTTCAGTTGGAAGTACGATCAATTATGAAATATAAGAGAAAAGGATGCAATTAAACCACTGAGTTGTCAACAAATCAACTAGGAAAATTCACGAAATATATTGGAAAATTATTATACGGAAGCTTATTAAATCCTACAGTGGTCTCTCTCTACAGTGTCAAGCGACAATGGATCTGTAGAATTAAGTTGAATAATGAATTTACTTCACCAACCGTGAAAAATAATCAACATCAAAGTAGAAATAACAAGAGTGAACCACTGGAGAAAATAATCGGCAATGAATACAATAATCAACATATGGATATAACAATTGATCTTAGCTGGTTTTCGTGCTTCAACTGGGTCTTGGAAGAACGCAAATCTTGAAAGACGACTCAGGTGGGCTCCGAGTGCGACGTCCTGGCGATCTCCAGAAGAGGCGACGAAAAGGGGGTTGAGAAGCGGGGCAGTGTGGGAGATGAACCGGGTCAACTCCACCAAGCGAGACCTGGTGGACTAGTGTCTGTATCAACAGAGCACGTGGTAGAGGACGTAAGAAGAATATGTTAGGAACATACTTGAGGGAAAGTCAACGCGTTCCTAAGGAAAACTACGCAATAATTTTCAAAATACAACTAACTAGAACTAAGTAAATTAACCAAAAATAATAAAAGAAACCTAATAGATTGAAAATACAGTATGCGCTTCGTCAATGAATTTGACAACTTAGAAATGTTCTTTCTAGAAAATAATCGAGAGTAAGTACTTGCTTTTCAATAATAAATCATGAAATGAGAAAAATCAAGGAAATGGTTCAAGCATAGGTTCGAACATGATAATCGTTACGTGTGTGTGTCTAACACTATGTGGTCAACTGAGGGCAAAGTTCACAGTTGTTTATACGCTCAACAGCAAACAGTCGTATAGTCTATATATATTCTGCCTGAAGTAGGTCTACTCTCATTTCAGAGAAAACGGGAAAATATGCACATTTACAAAAAAAAGTTGCTTACACAACTTTTTGCTCCAAGTGCTTTCTGGAGAAAAAAGTATTCCTTTTCAAACTTTTCTCATGACTTAAACTCCGCAATGAGCTGAAACTTTCACAAAATGATTGTTTTATGTACACTCTCGATTCAAAGAAAGCGAAAGAAAACAGACACAGAAGCAGTATTGCCAACATGTTGTACCTTTCCTTATATACCGGTGCCCGTCGCTAGGTAACATTTCTACAAAGACGATAAACCTATTTGGTCTTGAAACACTATCTTGCAGACACCGTGGACACTGATTAATATTGACAGTAGAATCAACTATGGCATTATATCATTATATACACCTTTTTGAATTCCTGTGGCACTAGTCTGGTTCCATTCCGCCTCCTAGGTCTAGCAATGTCATCGGATGGCCCATATTCCTGCCTAGCTGAAAAGCAAAATGAACATGACGAATCGCATTGTAAAATCTCATTGGATCTTCCGGAGAAAAACCAAGATTAAAACTGCAAGAAAAGAGGTAACATGTAAAAATTGTAATAAGAACCAGTATCACTGAAATCAAAACTAATGGTGGCATGAATACTAATGGAAAAATTTCATTTTGAGCAACATTAATTGTTATTTTTGTAGATATTTTATTTAAAAAATATCATTACCATGTACCAACCACCTCTAATCCAAGATCCTTAGCCAGCTTCAGTAGATGCGCACCATCGTCTTCATGGCAACCAAATTTCCCCCAAGTTTAAATTCAGAAGTCTTTTCGTCAGATCGGAACCGGATAACTAATCTGAAGATTAATAACAGTTGGTGAAAAATCCAGATGAAGGATTTGTAATTGAAAAAAAATCAATCTTCGCTATAAATAGTTCTGTTTGAGGTGCTGTCACTTTTAAGAAAAGTGGAATCATTTCCAGTTTGTATTAAGGAAAGAGTGCCGTACTCTTTCTTTCACGTAAGAATCTTCTAATTGATATACGTGTATCTTGTCCTGGACATATTTCTCCAAAGAATGCCTTCCCCCCCCCCCCCACCCTACCACCATAGTTTGAAATCCAAATGGGACTGGGTGATTTCTTTTTCCGAATCAACATCCTTCATCCCCAAGTGGCGAAGCAAAGACTTTCACAGTAGGAGAAAATTTCGGTACAGACAATTCTAAATGCTGCACGGATGTTGCATGTACAGGATTTGGCCAATGTGGGGTGGCGCAATTCCCGATTTTGGTTTAATTTTTGCAGACACTCGGAAAGCACGGAGTATACAGTGCTTACGCACGTCGGTGTAGGGCAAAATAAAATCAATTGTTTATCTCCCGACGCAAGAATTTCACCAACCTAGGCCTATATATATCGCGGAACCCGCTGCTATGGGATTCTAGCCGGCCAATTGTCATCGGGCAAGCTCGGTGGTCGAGAGGTTAAGACGTCTGCACCAGTAAGCAGGAGGTCGTGTGTTCGAATCCCGCCTGAGTCGCCTGTGTAGTTTTTTCACAGACACTCGGAAAGCACAATAACAAACATCTCTTAAGAGATGGTTGCATAATCGTACCATCTATTATCATAAGACATCTCGACCCTTATGACAATTAGATACCAACAACTCGACCTACACAAAATTCGACCCTCGTGACAACTCGACCAATGTGACAACTCGTCCTATACGAGACAATTCGACCCTCGTGACAACTTAACCAATGTGACAACTCGTCCTACGAGACAACTCGACTCTTGTGACAACTCAACCCTTTGTAATAACTCGTCCTTTGTGACAACTGGACAACTTTGCGGCTGCGCTAGCGCTGTAGGAAGGATTGATGCAGTCAAATTAACAATCATTGATGCGCTGAGTTGAATTGGGTTAAATGGCGATATAATGCGCAACTTATGAATTTGAACGCATCTTTTCAAGGCTGAATGGGTCAAACAAGCGTCACTTAAAAAGAATCAAGACCAATAGACCCTTAGGTGAAAGATGATGTGCTTCAGGTACTTCTTCATTGTGGAATGACTTTAATGCCAGAACATGTCAAACTCTCTGGCATCATTCAATATTAAGAATGTCTTGGATTGGATCCATGTGTAGATTATCACCTCCAATGATTCTTGAAAATAATTCGTAATAAATGTGATAAACCGTGATAAATGAAATGTGATATATTTAAGAAGAAAATTTATATGTTTTTATATTTGATTAATGAAATATCTAGGCATTTTAATATTATTCGAAAATGGCAATAATTGAGTTTCAGTATTATAACGTCACGGTCATACTTGTCTTGGTGCAAGACGTTACTCGTGATTTTATACGTATGCGCGCCGATCCGCGGTGATTTGATAAACCAACCGCCGCTGCGGGCGCCATGCCTGTATATACGGCTCTGCTGTGCACGGCCGCGCCTCCCTGCTTCCCGAGTATTCTCTGGATCGTCAAAATTGTATAGCGCCAAGCTACCGTCGCGGGATCGTGTATACTAGGATCCGCATAATAACGGCCTTGCACCAAGACTACAGTCGTATCCGAAATCTTTTTTGCATTCTGTCAAATTCGGCCATGTGTTTCGGGTTTCAAGGTTCAAATAAAACATAACACGCTGGTTATGTCAAATGAACAATTTACTACAAGGATGGCTTTTTTGTTCTGGATGAATATTATATAAACAAATAATTATGCAAACGAGGCGAAATTGCAATCTGTCAGTTCAGGCCCATTATAAACTTCATCTAGCATGGTCAACAATAACATTATTTTAATTTACGCTAATAGAAGGAAAACCAATTAGATTATATGGCTCATTTAGTGTTTCCCCCGCAGTTTGGTTGTATATTAATTAACAGGCTTACTGAAAACAGAATATTAAAATTCACTGCGGTTTTCCATAATATTGTTATCATAACGATCTCACAATTTCAATTAAATTCATCAACATCCATTTCCTTACACATTATGCATAGGCCTATAGAATAACAATAATGTGAACCAATATTAAAGGGAAAATATGGTTTGGAGGTATGACCCCAAAACAGAAGCTTGTAAATAGTGATTCTTAAATATAACACAGATAAAGCTGAAGACTTAAATTACACTAATGAATTAAACAAATTAACAGAGTTCTAAAAGAAATAGAACAAGAAACGTGAAACAAACGAATAATGAAAAAATGTTATTCGATTAATCGTCACCAACTATTCGCGAATAACGAAGGATTCGAATGTGTTCAACAGCCTCGATATTAACGTTCACCGTGTGTTTATGATGTGTTTCAGCCTTACAGTCAGTGCGCAACGTCCGAGTTAATGAAGCTGACGCGCAACGTTTATTTGCAACAAAAAATATGTATACTAATTTTGTGGTTAAGATCAAGAAATCATTTTACTAAAATTCCCGGACAATTTTATAAGTTTACATATATTACAAAATTAATGCTCACACAGAGCTTCTAGAATGCAAAAGCGAGCCCAGACCCCATGCAGCGAGCGCACTTTCGATTTGGATTTTGCTCTCAATTTCAAAATCATTTCGCCGCCGTTGGACTGAATAGTATGAATATGATTAATTTGGCCCCTTGTCAATCTTCTCAGCTTCATTAAGCCTTACACAATATAAGCAATATATAATACACAGTTTCCTTATTGTAGCCACAATGGCTTTCACATCACCAGCAGTACAGAATGTAAATAATTCATGTTAATTCCAGTATTGGAGATTCTTGGAGCGCTAGTCTTGTGATGACTGTGCCAGTAATAAAACAATCCATTCAACAGGTGATATAAATCATATGATACAATCAAAATGCTATAAACGAGCCATTTAATTACCAAGGGCAACCATTACATCAATTGTTAAACAGAAGACTTGACAATAAAAGAGATATCATGATTGAATCTTAACAGTATCCATCATATGAAACAACAAAACCCTATAGTGAGTCTTGTTGCTATAGTTACAGGTAAGAGGCCTCATCATCCATTCAGTTGCCTTTTGCAATAGCAATTGTGCACAAAATAATGTATCAATGCACAAAATACCATGCCATTCTTCCATGTGACAACCACTTGAACACTCAATTTGTATTGCATCATATATAAGGGCATCTACAACAGCCCAAAGACAATGCAAGATACATACAATTGGTATCAACCAGTTTAAACTGGAATGAACTATAGACACTGAATACGAACAGTGGTCTAGTACCAAGATACGTTTATAATCAGCCTGATACTTTTATATGCATTCACAGTACAGAACATCATGGAGTACACACTATAGTCGTGTACAGTATGTGATCAACCCGCTTAATAAAACTGAAGTTAAATTAATTTGAGAATATAATCTTCCCAAACTATCGTAGTCTGTCTTATTTAGAATAAACCCTTCATAACCTTGCAAAACAGAAGTTAATGGCATTACGTTTTGAATTTAGCAGGTGCTTTCTCAAAGGCAAAATGGACTATAATACAGACTTACAGACCCAGGAGCGCCATGAATTTAGTCAGGTGTGAAAGGAACACAAAAGAATAGGCTACAAGAAGCAGAGTCACGCACTGGTCCTAGGACCGGACAAAGGAGGGATTAAACATGAATAGATGAAGGGAAGGAGAGGAGTTTATAGCGCTGAAATAAGAAAACAGAGTGCAAATGAAAAAGTCTGCCAGGGAGAGAATAATAAAACTGACAAATAAACAAGCAAATATAGCAAGCAAAACAAATGTAAAAGGTCTGTGGAAAAGGGTGTATAGAAGTCCACCTTCAACGACACCTTCACAACCTTACCAGGTTTAAGATCAATCTTCACATAGAATGCTGGAAGTCAGATGTCACTTTGTGTAAATTGTTGCTAAACAGTGGCGCATAAAAACAACTGGATCCATTTTTTGGGGGGAAACGGAAATTTAATTTGTCGGTTCATGTTCCTCCCACCCACTCTGAAATTCCTGACTATACAACTGATGTAATTGACACCAACTTGTACAAAAGTTCATACAATTTCTCAAACTGGTCAATTGACACAAAGTGTTTATCCCCATAGTATGCATAAGTCTTTAGGTTAAAAAGTGTTGTTGTAAATTTAAAAAAATAATTTGCAGTTCTTATTCCATAACCTCAGAACCTCAGACAGAAACAGTTATTTCTTATTATGTCTGATACGGTCATGAACATTTGGTAGGTCACGGGGTAGATGTCAACTATTCTATCCCGATTGGGAGATACTTTTATCCTGATTGAAACTTATTCTCCCAATGAGGATACCATGCAATTGCCTCAATCATGAAACCCTTGGGTGACAACCACACATAGTCTGCTGTATTATAATGTATCCTCATCACTCTTGTGTTAACTAGTGGCTCTTCTAAGATTCAGTTACAAAAACGAAGAAGGGGTGACGCCGGGCACTACAGGGGGAAGGTGAGGGAAAATTGGGATGACTATACACTCTTAAAACTAAAGTGTTGAATCATGCAACCTTTTCAGAGTTCGGTGAGTGACAACACTTATAAATTTAAATTCAGCTCAAAGAAATTGTTGAATTAACACGGAATCAACTTAAGTCTAACTTTACCAATGTTCATTCAACACTTTTAAAAGTTAAATTCACTGACCAAACTCTTTAAAAATGTTGATTCAACACTTTAGTTTTAAGAGTGTAGGCCCCCTATTTGGAATCAAGGACAGAGGTGAATGGCACCGTCGGCGGAAGCGAGGGGGAAAGGGGGGCGGCACTTGCACTTTAAGAAAAGGTCCTCATTTCCCTCCCCCCCCCATTTTCGAACCAAATTTTTACATGTTGCCTTGAGTGATTGAATGTAACATAATTTACATTAATGACCTTCTAGATCAAAATAATCAACGATGTCCAATTGCAGCCAGAATTGCTGTATTGATTAGAATCCTGCCGCGCTGTGTTTTAAACGATTTTTCACTCAGTGGTATGAATGTTTGCCCGATTTGTGCGGCCTCTCTTATTAGCCACCATACTTTGTGTATAGGGTATTTTGAAGTCGACCTAAGACCAGAAACGGGAGACCATTTTTTTGGCCTAAGGCACTTCTATTATAAATGTATGTTTAGAATGTTACCGTTATAAATGGAGAATCACTCCAATGTACTCCATGTGTGATGTAGTAGATGAAAACATGAATTTCTGTATTGTAAACATACTATTGGTTTCTGGGTTGATGAAATTATTGATAAGATTAATTAATGATGTTGAAACAAAGACATTTCAGATAATTGTAACTTCCCATAATAGCAAGTGCTTTAGCTTATTTAATTATCACAGTTCTATTATTATGTTTATACAAAGTAAGACTAATTGCAAAGAACAACAATGGATTAATATAGACCATTTGATTTGTTTACACTTTGCGTGACCTTCAGAGTACCAGTGTGATTTCTCGCTGGGAATTGCTGTATATGCATGCAGAGTTTGTAGATTTTGTACTTCGCCACATATCATCAACATTTTATTAATTTTCAGGTGAATAAGATTTGAGATGTAATGTTAGTGTCTTATTTTCTGCTGTCGTCACAAAAAATATCAGATTTTATGATTTCTTGTCATAGACCAGGGTATATTATCTTAAAGCCTGGCGTAGTTTAACCATGGATGAAGGAAATACAATTTCCTTCCTCCATGGTTTAACATCTGGAACTTATTTTATAAACATGTGATGTCATTGGTCACATCGTCTACAGTCTTTCAATCTGGTGGCGGTGGCGGTGACAGAGGGAGAGACTGATAAACGTGTTGCCCATGCTTCGGCGGCGCACCCGGAAAACCATGAGTGTAAAACTTTTGGGAAGATTACACGTTTCCGATTGCCAGTATAATTGGTATAATATATGTCCCTCATGTCCATGCACTCGTGTAGCTCCACATGGTTCAACAAATGCTTCTCCATAACAGAAAACAGTGTGTCAACTTTACTACTCAAATTATAAACAGTCAAATATACCGCTGTATAGTCTATTCGATTAATATTTCATCCACATCACAGTTCAGCAGAAAACCTTTCTGGTATTTTACAGGCAAACCCCTGTTCTGCAGAACACGGCTCGTCGTTCCATAAATTACTAGGTGTTATTATCTCACCGCACTCTTCAACACCGTGTTGGTTATTAGGCTCCCCCGATAACCAGTTAGTGAAGGACCCAGACGGGCTCCCATCGAACCCCAGGCAAACGACCCATCAGAGACTAAGCGGTAACCAATCCAGATACTCTCACTGTTACCGTAGGCCGATGCGATGAGCTGAATAAGAAAGTCATGTTCCTCTTGGCTCATAATCGACATCAGATGAGATGGTCTACCATGGCGTGATAAACTCTGACAGTACTGTTCGGCTTCATGAAAGGTCTTGGGGTCCGTCACGACAAGGTAGCAATGGTTACCAAAACTTTTCCATGGCCTGAGGCAAGAAATACAGACCGATTTGATGAACAAGTGTGATTGTAATGAAACTGCAAGAATACCGAAAGCGATGACTTTCAGAGAGGTTGCCATAGTCGGCGCTATCGTGTCTGTGTGATCAGAGTAAACTTAAATTTCCAACTGTTTAGCTGTTTATTGCTTCCCTTGTGCAACGTTTGCTTCTATCCGCCAATTAGTGTGCAGCGACGAGTAAGCTCGACTGTAGTCTTGGTCCACGCATCCTCGTCCCTAGAACCTTAGAGCAGCTATTTCGCCCTAGAACTGCAACCTTTCAATATCCAAAAATCTTGGATATGTAATTTAGGTGATAGTCTGGTACCGTTTATACTAAGAATAGCGTGTGCTGCAGTGGAGACGCCGGGACTAGACGATCCAATTTATTTCATCATAATGTCGGTAAAATCAATCACCTAAACATTTGATGTGTTAACAAAATTATTATGTATAATAGTATGAAGGAAAAAATAAATATTTGTTTTCCTCAAAATAATATTCAGGTTGTGGTTCAAGACTGTGTTTGATTTACGATCCATCGCCGAAAGGGGGCGCTATCTCATGGCAAAACAAAACATTGCAAGAAACGTGAAACACGTTTCTTGTTTTGTTTTGTTTTGAAACTGTTTATGACGAATAGTGAAAAAATGGTATTCGATTAATCGTCAGCAACTATTCGCGAATAACCAACTATTCGAATGGAACAGATAGGCCTCAATATTAACGTTCACCGTGTTCACCAGCATCCATTTTGGAAATAGGACCTACGCTTGGAAGTAAATTAGGACCACTCGTTCAGGGCCTAGTGTATCCAAAACACTCAAAGATAGAAGGCAAGGACCCCAGGTTATGATACTAGACCATTTTACACAATTGCTCAAATTTGTCACTATTTAGTGGGGTGCACCCCTGAGATTAAACATCGCTTATACCTCCGTACAATATAAACAAATTGATATTGATATCAAGTACGATCCAAATTTATTACTATGGCCACCATACTAGTATTACCACGTATTACCACGCACGTGTTCGGTAAAAATAATTCCATGTCCAAAAAAACAAAGGTTGCTATACTATGTCCAGGGGTCTTAATTCTCTTTTGGAAAAATTCCATGCTATCTCACTGGTAAAACTTTTGTTTACCTTTTAATGTTTGGATTTTCATTGCGTGTTATTGTTGCTGATTTGCATGTGATCGCTCCCGTACCCAGCATCTCAAAACTAGTCCACAACGAAAACTGATTAGTGGCAAAAATCAGCAAATGAACGAGTGTTCCTCCAGTTTTGTGAGCATACTATATTTCTTCACATGTCCGCAGACGTAAAACTATGTTTTTTGTGGCAAACAAAATTGTAAGGGCTGTCCGTTACGATCCCGCAAGCCCTGTTTTCGAGTCACAGATGGTTTAGTCATGACTATCGGGCCAGCCTGCCATTGAGGCTGCGCTGCCGGCAGGCAGCGTATACGGAGCTATAAGATGACTCCAAGTGTTACTGACAGTGACAACGCGCGAGCACGGGTTTATGTTTCAGTGAAAATTAGATGGAATTATTTCATCTATTTATTGTTATTTTTATGTGTGTAAAGTTCACATTATGCCCTCTGATAATTAGGGTGACAAAAGCAGCAGTAACAAGGTTTTGAATTGTTTTTCTGTTCTTAAAAAAAATCACGGTAAAACCGAAAACCGTGTTTTTTCCCGACAGAAAGCCTATAACGAATGGCAAAAATTTAAGTCGCCCAACCTTGGCAAAATTGTCCAAAAAGTTATGAACTATACAATTTGTAAGTACATAGTTTACATAGACCACATATAATTATTACATGCTCCAAATATGAATCCCCCACTTCAGAAAAGATCCTGATTTCGAACCTTTTTAACTGTAGCATTGATTATTTTTGTTTGTAACCATTGGAATTAATGATTTTCTAAAATTAAATTAAACATTCTGTAAAACTGGTCCAAAATGCCAAATGTTCCAAACGTTCACCAACACTATTCCCCAAAGAATAGTTTGAATATGGCTCAGGATTTCCGACCTAAGACCAGAAACCGGAGACCATATTTGGGGCCTAAGGCACTTCTAGTATGTTTAGAATATTACCGTTATAAATGGAGAATCACTCCAATGTACTCCATGTGTGATATAGCAGATGAATTTTCACATGCATTTCTGTATTGTAAACATCATACTATTGGTTTCTGGGTTGAAGAAATTATTGATAAGATTAATTAATTATGTTGAAACAAAGACATTTCAGATAGATCTACTTTCCAATAATACCTTTAATAACGAATGCTCAATATAATTGTTTAGCTTACGGTATTTAATTATCACAGTTATATTATTTTGCATATACAAAGTAAAACTATATTGCATACAAAGAACAACAATGGATTAATATAGACCATTTGACTTGTTTACACTTTGCGTGACCTTTAGAATACCAGGGTGGTTTCCTGCCGAGCAAAAGTGTGTGTATTTGTATGCAGAGTTTGTACATTTTGTACTTCTCCACATAACATCGATAATTTTTTTTAATTTTCTGATTATGAGATTAGTTTAGAGTTTATCTTGAGTAAAGTAGCATTAAGTAACTAAATTGATTTGTATTGCAATCAATAACTATACACTTCTTAAAAAAAGCTTTCTTCATTTGAAGCGAAACAAGGTCAAGAAGTAATTGTTTGCAATTTCAAAGTCTCTGTGTGTAAATGCAACTTAGGTAGCAATTGATCAAATTATAATTGTAAACTAAAAATTTATATATTGCCAATAACTTAAGAGACATACAAGTTATAACAAAATGTTAACCATACAATTATTTCGTCAAAATAATAATATTTGTTAATTTTAAGTAATATTAAATTAAGGACTCCCAAATAATGATTTGTATAGCAGAAGTGTTTTATTTCAGTCTGAGATATACGGAGCCCCTAAGGGGACAGGTAAAAAAAAATCGGGAAGGTAAAAAAAAAGGGGGAAATGTATTTCGTTCCCTCGAATTAATATTTCGTTCCCTCGAAATAACATTTCGTTCCCTCGAAATAATATTTCGTTCCCACGAAATCATTTCGTTCCCTCGAAATCATTTCGTTACCTCGAAATCATTTCGTTACCTCGAAATCATTTCGTTACCTCGAAATCATTTCGTTACCTCGAAATCACATTTCGTTACCTCGAAATAATTGAGCTGTACGGAATCCTTGATATGCCATTTAATTTATTGGGATATGACAATTATTTCCGAGGTCGCCGTAGCACTGAGAGCCCCTTAAGGGACAGATGGAAACAAATAAATAAAATAATATTATTTTATTTATTTGTTTCCATAATAATAATAAAAATAATAAATTAAAAAATTTCTATTGCGCTGTTTCCATTAAAAATGATCAAAAGCGCATAACAAAAATAAACACGCCATTAAATAAACAAATATGAATACAAACAAGAAATTAATGACATACCGGTATCACATTTAAATTTTTTTTAAATCAGAACAGATGAGGTTGCCAAGCCAGCTCCCAAACCTCAGTATGGGGTTGCGTCTGTCCCGCCAGAGGAGGATCTATGTCAATGTACCCCCACTGGCATCGGTGATGTCTCGATCTTTCCCGGAGACAGACGCCTTTAATCTACCTATACTAATTAAAGGAATATAGCCTAACTGGCTTGGTTCTCATCAAAAGTACAATTAAGTAAAGGAGGAAAACAAATTTAAAAGGCTTTATTAAAAAGGTATGTTTTAATCTTACGTTTAAAAGAATCAAGTGTCTGTTCATTGCGAGTGTGGCGCGGAAGTGTATTCCAGAGCACTGGGGCTTCCGATGAAAATGCTCTAGCACCCAGCGTAGCAAGCATCTTGCCCTTAGGGTACTCTAAAACAAGACCATTACTACTTGACATGAGAATATAACGGGAACCTTTGTTGATACTAATTAGATTTTTTATGTACACTGGAGATAAACCATGGAGTGCCTTGAAAGTTAACAAAATAATTTTAAAATTAATCCTAAACGAAACAGGTAACCAATGTAATTCGCGAAGAATTGGTGTTATGCTGAAACCTAGGTGTGTTGAACACAAGTCTGGCCGCAGCATTCTGGACTCGTTGTAGTTTGGCTAATTGACTTTTCGGTAGACCGTACAATAAGCTGTTACAATAATCCATTCGACTGGTAACAAAAGCATGGATTAAAGTCAATAGAGACTCACGAGATAAAAATTTACTAATACTTCTAATGTTATGCAGATGAAAAAAAGCAGCCGAACAAGCCTTAGTAAAATTATTCATAGTCAACTGTGAGTCGAACCATGATCCCAAATTCCTAACACATGAATTGGGAAGAATATCAGATGTCCCCACAGTGAGGCTGGGAATGTTAATTTTTTGTAGCTGTTGTCTGGTACCAATGACAAGAAATTCACTTTTATTATCATTGATCATAAGCCTATCATGAATCATCCATTGCCTGATGTCTTGAATACATCTCTCCATTGCCGCTACGGCTTCCAACTGACTGTTTGTATCGTCAGGTTTATAAAGTTTATGTACAACTGTGTGTCATCTGCATAACAATGGGAATTTGGCAGATGGCACTCAATAATATCAAACAACCTAGAAGCATAGATAGTGAAAAGCAGTGGACCCAGACATGATCCTTGGGGAACACCACAGTCAAGCCTGAAACTATCTGACAAGGTCCCATCTATAGACACCCGCTGGCTTCTGGAAGACAAGTAAGATGCAAACCAATCGAGCGCCAAGCCAGATATCCCAAGCTTTGACTGAAGGCGTTCCAGCAAACTTTTATGATCAATGGTATCAAAGGCGGCACTAAGATCTAATAAAACAAGTAATGTTACATGCTGAGAATTCATCTTCAAAAGTATGTCATTCTTTACCTTCAAAAGGGTCGTCTCTGTACTGTGATGTTTCCTATATAATAATAATAATAATAATAATTTATTACATTTATAGTGCGCCTTCTCCATCCGAAGATGTTCGAGGGCGCAATTACATCAAGACTCAATAATACATATACAATAAAGCCTAAAAATCATACAATATGAATCTAAAAGTCTATACAAATTCAGCATCAAAATACACACAATTATAGTCAGACACCCTCACCCCTAAAGGGGGGAGGGGAAAATTCCATTTTTAAAAATTCCATTCTAAAAATTCCATTTTTAAAAACCATAATATACTATACAAATCCAGCAGGGGAGACAAGACAAGAATACACAATTAAATTAAATTAAAATTAAGAATAAAGAATAAGTATTTACAGACTGTAGGCTTCTTTAAACAAGTAAGTTTTTAATTTCTCCTTAAAGGACCCCAGTGAATGAGCCCCCCCCCCCACCCCCCCCCCCTAACAGATGAAGGTAGTGCATTCCACAACTTTGGGGCAGCCGAAGCAAATGCTCTATCGCCAAAAGTGTGCAGCATTCTACCCCTCGGGTACTCCAGTAACATTTCGCCTGTTGACCTAAGGCTATATCTGTGCCGTCTTTTGACGGTAAAAAGGTCACAGACATAGTCAGGTGCTAGACAGTTAATACATTTAAAAACAAGCAATAAAATGTTAAAATGAATTCGAAATTTAATAGGCAACCAATGCAGATCCTTAAGAATGGGGGTAATATGACAAAATCTATGTGTGTTTACAACTACCCTGGCAGCAGCATTCTGTATCCTTTGTAACTTTGCTAGTTGAACAAGTGGCAGACCATAAAATAAACTATTACAATAATCTAGACGACTGGTGATGAACGCATGAATTAAAATGATAAGAGAATTATGCGATAAATATTTACTAATACGTTTTATATTATGGAGATGGTAAAAACTGGTAGAACAGACTTTAGTGATATGAGAATTCATAGACAAATTGGAGTCAAACCAGAAGCCCAGATTTCTAACATTTAAGACAGGCGTGATATATTATTAGTACCCCCCACTGTAATATGAGAAATATTGATCTTAGACAATTGTTGTTTGGAACCCAGAATAATAAACTCAGTCTTACTATCATTCAACATAAGTCTATCATGTAACATCCACTCTCTGATATCTTTGATGCAATTCTCCATCGCCAAGATGGCAACCTGTTGATTAGCCAAACTAACCGGTTTAAATGATATGTACAATTGTGTATCTTCTGCATAACAATGAACATCAGGTAAGTGGGTTTCAACAATATCAAATAACCTTGAGGAGTACATGACAAACAGCAGGGGTCCGAGACATGAACCTTGTTGTACGCCACAGGTAAGATCAAACTTATCTGACTTGGATCCCTGTATCAGTATACGCTGACTCCTGCCAGTTAAATACGATGCAAACCAATCCATTGCAAGTCCACATATCCCAAATTTAGATTTAAGACGATTTAAAAGAATGTTGTGGTTAACCGTATCAAACGCTGCACTGAGGTCCAATAAAGTAAGAAGGACGACATGCCGGCTGTTCATTTTCATAATAATGTCATTGTATACTTTAAGAAGTGCTGTTTCGGTACTAGGTTACTAATTCACTCTTTATATACAACTAATTTTACTCTTTATCCACTCCAAAAAGACTTGTCCGCCATATAGCTCTTTGAAAGAGTGGTTTCACTCTTTTACATTAAGAGAGTAGCATTTCTGAAGCTCCAAACCACCACACGTATGTGTTCGGTAAAAATAATTCCATGTCAAAAAAAAAACCAAAGTTACTATACTGTTTCCAGGAGTCTTAATTCTCTTGGGAAAGTTTCGTTCCATGCTATCTCACTGCTAAAACTTTGTTGTTTACATTTTTATTTGGTTTGGATTTTCATCACGTGTTATCGTCGCTGATTTGCATGTGATCGCTCCCGTACCCAGCATCTCAAAAATAGTCCACACCTAAAACTGATTAGTGGCAAAACTCAGCAAATGAATGAGTGTTCCTCCAGTTTTGTGAACCTACTATATTTCTTGACATGTCCGCAGACGTAGCGATTAAGAAATGTTCAAAATCAGATTCGTCCCATAAGTTTAGTAAACTATATGTGCTTGATTTGTATGTGGCAAACAAAATTGTAAAGGCTGTCCATTACGATCCTACAAGCCCCGCTTTCAAGTCAAAGATGGTAGTCATGACTAGCGGGCCAGCCGGCAAGGTACTGAGCTAGATGACTCCAAATGTCACTGACAGTGACAGCCGACGGGCACAGGTTTATGTTATAATGAAAATTAGATGGAACCATTTCATCTATTTATTATTATTTTTATGTGTGTAAAGTTCACATTATGACCTCTGATAATTAGGGTGAAAAAAGCAGCAGTAACAAGGTTTTGAATTGTTTTTCTGTTCTTAAATAAAGAATTCACGGTAAAACCGAAAACTGTGTTTTTCCTGACTGAAAAGCCATAACAAATGACGAAAATTAAAATCGCCCAATCTTGTCCAAAATTGTCCAAAAAGTTCCGACCTATACTCTTCGTAAGTACATAGTTTACATAGACCACATATAATTATTACAGCAGTACAGAAATGATGTTCGAGGTGATCGTAATAAACGCCAAACTTTCCATCGACTGGTACCACCACGGACATCGTCGTGAATCCCCCACTTCAGAAGATTTCGAACCTTTTTACTTCTCTAAAACTAAATTAAACATTCTCTGGCCCAAAGTGCCCTTAAATGTTCCAAAAGTTTACCAATACTATTCCCAAAAAATGGTTTGAAAATGGCTCAGGAATTGCGACCTAAGACCAGAAACCGGATACCATTTTTTTGGGCCTAAGGGACTTCTATTATAAATAGAATGTTACCGTTATAAATGGAGAATCACTCAGTGTAATCCATGTGTGATGTAGTAGATGAATTTTCACATGAATTTCTGTATTGCAAACATACTATTGGTTTCTGGGTTGAAAACAAATATTGAGAACATTGATTAATGATGTTGAAACAAAGATAATACCTTTTATAACAAATGCTCAATATAATTGTTTAGCTTACGGTATTTAATTATCACAGTTACATTATTTTGTATATACAAAGTAAGACTAATTTCATACAAAGAACAAAAATTGATCAATATAGACCATGTGACTTGTTTACACTTTGCGTGACCTTTAGAGGACCAGGGTGATTTCCTGCCGAGCAAAAGGAGAATTTTTTTAAATTTTCCGATGAATAAGATTTGAGATGTAAATAGTGCCTAATGCTATGGTCCCACAGAGATTTCGACTCTCTAGATCGTGTTTCGTCAAGATTTTAGATTTTTTACAAAATTTTCTCGAGAAAAGTCGAAATAGTCTAAAGAGTCTAAAAAAAATCGATATTTGTCGAGATTTGTAGAGATTTGTCGAAAAAAAAATCATTAATCGAAAATTATTAAACCTGACCAATATTTTTCGATAAAGTTTCGATTAAAGTTATCGAAATTTTGTCGAAATTTTATCGAAACTATCGAAAATGAAATCGAAATAGTCTTAACAGTCTAAAAGTTCGAAAACCAGTCGAAATAAATCTGAACTCTCTAAATAGTCTAAACAATCGTTACAGTCAAAATAAATCGGAACATTTGTCCAAATTTTTTAAAACAATCGAAAATTATTCCAAACAAAATCGAAATCAATCTAAACAGTCTAAACAGTCGAATTTTGTCGAAATGCCAGTCGAAATGATTCTAAACAGTCGAAAGTCGTCGAAATAAAATCGAAAATGAATCGAAATTGTCGAGAAAATAAAAAAATAAAAATTTCCTCACGGAAAACAGATATTTTGTCGATATTTATACGAGATTTTGACGAAATTATAAAAAAAAAAAAAAAAAAAACAGGAATCGAAATATATTTCGACAGAAAGATCGAAATATTCCTGTGGGACCATAGCATTATTAAATACAAATTGAATTAAAAATCTCAAACTATCAGATTAAATGGTTGATTGTCATAGACCAGTCAGCCATAGCGGAGGGGGCAGGGGGAGGAGGGGGGGCACGTTCCCCCACAAATTTCCAGTGCCGCAAGTTGCCCCCCCCATGAAAAATCCTCATAGTGCCCCAAAAAGAAAAAGAAAAGGGAAAAAACCCATACCCCCTGGGCCCCCCACTGAAAAGCAATGCCCCCTGTTCCCCCACTGAAAAAGTCCTGGCTACGCCGCTGAGACCAGTGTACATTTTAAGCCCGGCGCAGTTTGACCTTTGAAGCTCTTATTTTATAAACATCTGATGTCATTGGACACATCGTCTATAATGACAGTCTTTCAATATGAAATAGAATGGACAGCAAAACTACATAAACAAGTCAGTCATCTGAGGAAATATTTATCAAAATCTAAGCTTTACTCAGATAACCCAATCATGAGCTAAATTGTGAACATAATACTGAATAAACTCTTTTTAAGGGACAGTATCGTCACGATCAGAGCAAAGTTTCAACAGGGCATGGAATCGGTGTTCTAGTTTAAGACGAGCACAGTGACTGAAAATTACTGGCTCATTTATGCAGAAGCAACGGTAATATGATCTTATCATGTGGGGTATTTGTGATCGTGACGGTACTATCCCATTAAGTAGAGCCTATTGAAAAAGTAATTTGTTTTAAATGTTACAAAGGGTTTATTTTAATATGAAGGATTTTATAATAAGGGACCCAATTGCACCTGTAAGTGTTTTAATAGGGGATAATAAAGAACAATTAATGATTCTATGAGTAAAAACAAAAAATCAATTCTTGTTATTTTACATAAATATATCATGCAGTGCCCATGCTTTCAACTACGAAACTGATTAGGGATTATACAGCGATGAAACAGCGATGACACCTTTGAAAATAATATTAAATTACATTCAAAATTAAAAGAGTACAGAATCATTAACCCTTTCATTACCAGCCAGTTATGGCAGAGATTACCCTTCTTTACCACAGTAATTAGGAGCCCAATGTCACTTGAGCACCAGTGGGTTTTACACAATTTCATTGAAGTGCGCCCTCACACGGCAGGAATACACTTTTTTAACTTTCTCATTTGTATGTAAAAATGAGTATACAAAAGGGAAGAAAACATTGTGCAAAAGCTAAATATTTGGATCAGTATTTACACTAAAGTAAAGTAATACAAATGGGTGATATTTCATGCAAATACGGTACAGGTATAAGATTTTTTTTCCATGTGAAAAACAACTTGGATGAGATTTTGGGGGATTTTTTTTGGTTATCTACTTGGAAATGAACCATTTACTTGTATTCAGTGTAAATACATCACAATCCATGCTAACACCCCCCCCCCCCCCCAATTCAATGTTGGTTTGGACTAATCTGCAGATTTTTTAAGTGTAAAAGCAAAACAATTAAATATTTGGATCAGTATTTACACTAAAGTAAAGTAATACAAATGGGTGATATTTCATGCAAATACGGTACAGGTATAAGATTTTTTTTCCATGTGAAAAACAACTTGGATGAGATTTTGGGGGATTTTTTTTGGTTATCTACTTGGAAATGAACCATTTACTTGTATTCAGTGTAAATACATCACAATCCATGCTAACACCCCCCCCCCCCCAATTCAATGTTGGTTTGGACTAATCTGCAGATTGTTTAAGTGTAAAAGCAAAACAATTAAATATTTGGATCAGTATTTACACTAAAGTAAAGTAATACAAATGGGTGATATTTCATGCAAATACGGTACAGGTATAAGATTTTTTTTCCATGTGAAAAACAACTTGGATGAGATTTTGGGGGATTTTTTTTGGTTATCTACTTGGAAATGAACCATTTACTTGTATTCAGTGTAAATACATCACAATCCATGCTAACACCCCACCCCCCACCCCCCAATTCAATGTTGGTTTGGACTGTAATCTGCGGCTTGTCCGACCATTCCCAACATTGAACGGGGGGGGGGGGGGTTTGAAGGCAAATAGTATAGATTTACAATCAAGTGATGTGGTATTTCTCAAAGCAAGGAACTATGCACATAGGGTGTGCACATTGTTTACAGATCATCTTTGTTTGTTTTCGCCTGCCTAATTTTCGGTTACTGCAAACAATGCAGTCGCGTTTCTTTCCATTGGGGGTTTTGCCAGGATAGTGCTGTTGCCCTGTCAACTCAATAGGAATATGGTATCTCAACTGACTTGTTGCGTTACGTTCCCAACCCAACAGCAAGCCCTGTACAATCCCTATACGAAAATCAAGGTTACTGACATTTTTGTTCCCTGCTATGCTGGTGAATATTACTCTGCTATTGACAATACAAATATTCAGCATATGGAAAAAACTCTTTTCCACCATTTCAAGCTTCTGTGTGTGATTGATTAGTACTGAAAACATTGGTTGGCAAGATCAGTTCCACCCATGTTTTGTTGTAATCTTCAATACAATTGGGCTTCATAACATCACAAAATCCACTTGTGCTTTTATTACACCGAATTTGCTTTTTGGACAAATCAGTGTTGCCTACATTAGTTAAAAGTGTTACAGATTTTTTGTCTTGCCAAACGATACACAATTGCCCACCTTTTACCCAAAAAAATGGGTCATCTCCTTTCTTCATTTTATGGTTTTTTTGGTTTGCGGCCTGGGTATTCCCTGTGTAGTGTAACGAACAGTTCCACAACATCCAATCCTAGTTTAGCAAGTTTAGCTACAAGAGCTGGGCTAGTATAGTAATTATCACAATATATTACGTGTCCCTTATTCTTAAGTCCATGGACCAGATCAATGACGACTTTTCCTGCAACTGTTGGGTTTGGTGGATGGCAGTCTGATGACTTGAAATCTACGTCTGCATCATAAACAGTTTGGGTGTCGTCGGCTCCTGTGTACAGTTTCCAAGCACACGTGTATCCTGTTTTGGGCTCGTTCAGGGAGAAGGCTTTAATACCTCGTTTGATAGGTTTTTTAGGCATGTACTGAACAAAACTTAAGCGTCCCTTGAATGTCAACATACTCTCGTCTGGAGACAGATTCTGCGCAGGGTTATACAGGTTGAGAAACTTCCAGGACGAGGACTTCTATCAAGGGCCGAACTTTGGAAAGTTTGTCCCGTTTAGCCAAGGCTCTACGAGAATTTGGTTATGTTGAGATGTGGAGCAACCGAAGAATTGAACTGAACCGATTTCGGGACATGATCGACGGGTAGAATGGGATGCGAAGAACTTCAGATGTTGACCAGTACATCTTGTATTGAGAGGATTTGTTTATGCCATAGCAGTAATGAGAAGTGCCACAAATGCCATCATTTCTGGAATGTTGGTTGGGTGCCAGGAGAATTGTTGACCAGGATTTGATTCTATTGTTTGCTGCGCATAGCGATTAGTCTCATCGACGAGCATATCCCACACGAGTTGACAAAAATACAGCTTGAAGATCTCCACTGCCGACAGTGTGGCAAAGTCGCCGGTGGGGCCAGAATTTCCATTGAACTGCACAGTCCCACACTCGTAATGGTCTCGTCGTTCCCAACCGGATCAAAATCTAACTTTCCTGTCGTTCTTGATCTCGGTCGGCTGTCACCTTTGGTAGGTAGGCTGCAACAGAAAAACAAGGCAAAGGAGGATTAATCTCGGTCCTTTGTAAATACAATATCTCAATGCTGCATGTGCACAGGACACAGGGGTCATGCGCAAATGAATATTGTGCTGAGAAAAAAAATATGGCAGATTCCATCCCTCTCCAAAACTCGTTATCGATAAATTTTTCGTTTTTAATGTGGGATTGTGAATGAATTCCCCAACTTCTTGCATAATACGACTTATGAGGGCCTTTCGAGATACAAGGCTATTCTTTTGGAAGCTTGAGACTAAGAGTGCATTTTCAGCCTGTTAACGCTAAACAGCACGACCGGCTATGGGTAAATGTTAAAATTTCTATGCTATATCTATACATCAACACTGTTTCAATGAATACAAATATTACCCCAACAAACTACTAATAATTGTACATTTTCACTTGACGTTTTGACCCAGTCCAGGGGGGGATTTGGTCAATCCTATTAAAGGGATCCATTTTCTAATTTACATTACTCAACTCCAACAGTTGTAACGCTATTTACGCTATAGCCTAGGAAAATAAGTGAATTACGTTAATTTGCATTGGGCCAGGAAGAGTAACGTTAACTGTTATTAATATTAGTTATTCATTTTACTGTGATTTTGGCTTACCTCTTCAAGTTCAACGTCGTCGTCGTCATCCGTTACTTCGTCATCTGATTCTGAGCCACTGTCTGCCAAAATCTCAGCCAAAATGCCATCATTTATGTCCGTTTCCATCATGATTGCAAATAAATTCAACTGACTGTTGTGGTGGACGCTTGCGCACAAAAACCGCAAAAGTGACGCACTTTTCTTTTCATAAACTTTTATACACTTCATTCCTGTCAATAGAGGCGCCAACCCCAAAAACAACTCAAGCATTTTCAGGTGGTGATTTAAGTCGCCGTGGTCGTCAAGGAGCATGCCGATTCCTGGCACCTTTTAGAGCCCACGGGGGAAGCGTATCACAACAAAGGCTCTTTTAGAGCCCGTGGGATCAAAGGGTTAAGCCTTTTGTAATTTATAAAGTAAACGGTCACCATAAACATAACCATTTCCCACTATTGGTCTTATTAAAATAACGATTGATTGTATCTACTAGATAATTAGCTTTCAGAGTAAATATCTCGTTGAGAATTGCAGACCACAATTTATTCCATTATTGACTTTTCATTACCTGTATGAATTTAATTTAACAACGTGATGGTTTTATTGTGGTTTATTTTATGTTTTTCAGTTTTAATATTGTGTGAATTTGACAGAGTAGTTCGGTGTGCGGCAAGAATGATTACAGCGTGATGCTAATGGCCATATTTCTCATCACTTTTTAGATGGAAAGACATGGCCTTGTACAGGTAGCTTGTTTTTATTTTATTAATGTTTCAAGTATTTACTGTGGGTTTGGTTTTGGACTGGCTTTATTATCCCCTGAGGATATTTGTTTGTTTTCTGGGGTGCTGTTTAGAGCAGGTTCATATAGAGGCTATTAGTCATCGTAACAAAACACAATGGTGTCATGCAATAACGGCAAAGTAACATGTTATTATGATGTAGTCATGACAAAAGCTCCACTGGTACCGAACCGTTTTATTATTTTTTAAATAAATAACATTTAAAGTCTCCCAAACAAATCAACAAAAACACGTTTTTAAATGAAAAGATTATACCTAAAATGGTTAATCTTATTTTTAGGGGCATGAGTTGTTAGTAACCGTTTGTCGCATAAAAGCTCAACATTCCTTAAAAAAAAATAGATGGCTGTTCCTTATATACACCTTCAAAGGTTTCACATGTTTGTTATGTAAGAGGCTTTTAGAGCGAACCTCAGTAATGGTGTGACCTCATTGACTAAATAATAATTTCAGAGTCCAACGCATTGGAAATAATTAGTAAGTATGTTTTGATTAAACTGTTGGGTGTTTTGTTCTCCTCTCTGCTGTTGAAGGGACTGGGGTTCTTAAAACACCTAAACATACCGTTTTTTAAGTTGTGAGTTGATGTGAATGTAAATCATGTAATTTAATACTTGATAATATTTAACCGTTTATATAAAATGTCAATGTTGACGTTTTCAAACATAAACGAGAAGGATTATGAGATTAGTTTAGAGTTTATCTCAAGTAAAGTAGGATTAAGTAACTTGGTTTATATTGCAATCAACAACTATAGGCCTACTTCTTAAAAGAAGCATTCTTCATTTGAAGAGCAATATGGTGCTTAAAGTCTGCACCATGACAGGGCGTGAAGTGGCCATAATAATTATTATGATGGCGCTGGAAATTAAATTCTCAAGATTTATGTCTTTCAGGCGGTGTCGGTGGCGGTACCAAGCACTCTACAAATTTAATATCGAATGAATATTACAGAAAGAATTTTAAACGAGTGTGCCCTGTTAACGTAGTAATAGACGCGGCCTACAAGGTTTTTGTGGCCTCCTGATTGGCCATCTCTCTAGCATCCATTATTTAATTTGT
>CM055836.1:2654268-2678632 GCA_029582265.1 Zoroaster sp. YZ-2022 | reverse complement strand
CATGCGGTTTCTAACAAGCAACAATACAGCACTGTTACACTGTTACGAAAGAAACATTTCTAAGGTTGGGAATAACTTTTCAAGTTTTTACGGGAGGCAGATAAAATTAATATCTAAATTAAAGCTTAGGTTATCCCCTCTCGGAAAAACCACCAACAAATCTTTGAATTTGGATAATGTCTTCATACCTGTAAACGGCCTCCATGGACACTTACCCCCCTGTAAATACGGTCAACTTTGCATGCGGTTTCACAGCAAACATATACAGCACTGTACACTGTTACAGAAAGAAACATTTCTAAGGTTGGGAATAACTTTTCAAGTTTTTACGGGGAGGCAGAAAAAATTGATATCTAAATTAAAGCTTAGGTTCTCCCTCTCGGAAAACACTAAAATCTTTGAATTTGGATAATGTCTTCATACCTTTGTAAACGGCCTCCATGGACACTTACCCCCCTGTAAAATACGGTCAACTTGCATGCGGTTTCACAGCAAACAATACAGCACTGTACACTGTTACGAAAGAAACATTTCTAAGGTTGGGAATAACTGTCAGCGCCTACTGTAATTTCTCAAGGCACTAACTCAAAGTCACCAATTTCAAGAAATAAAACACCTTTGACACCTTTGTCATTACTATTCACAATCTATATTCACAAATGCTTCAATGATTCCTGTACAACTGCACTTCTCTAATTATTCTTAAATTATATATATAAACTCAATCGATAATCAAACAAAGATGGAAATTTAAGAATAGTTCAACTTGAACCTCAGATCTCTATACTCTGTACAACTCGGCAATAATTATTATATTAAACCACTCCACGGCTTTATATCAGTTTGGATCAATTATTCTCAACATGTGAAAAACTACTAACCTGGTCCACCCAACCAATCTATTCTCGAATGTATAACATGTAGTAACTCTCAAACCATATCGGTTTTACCAAATTATCAGTTCATCTATGCATATTGCACGTCTCCAATCAATTGGTATATATCAACACCATCAGTTCATCTCAGTTCATAAACAATATTAATTTCAGTTACTCTTCTACTACATCACCCGATGCATACCAGCCAACTATGCGGCCTTCTGACCATGCTTGGCATAAAAGCCTCAGCTCCTTCAGTTAACGTGGCCTTGGTACAATTACCAAAAGTTACCTCACCGTAACTCAGAACATCACTCCTCATCGGTATGTGTTCCGGCTCATAACTCAGAACATCACTCCCTCATGTGTTCCGGCTCTGCCGACTAAACTGTCGAGCACCTCCACGTAGCGGTCCACCATATTGGTTCTATCCCTGCACATCAACGTTAATCGTTCCCCTTGGCCATCTAAAATAATAGATTAATTATAAATACATCATAATATCTGATTGACTACGGCCCTCCATGGACATGCCTTGAACTTGGAATATCGTTTGGTAATCCGACACACTTCTTTTAACTTTACTCAATCACTTTAAGCAAATACAACTTTTACTTCTCGTAAATAATATAGCGAAATCACAATCTTGGTAATGTTCATTTTAAATAAACAATTTGGGTAAACAAATCTTCACGTAAAATAATGGATTACAGTAATCCATTAAATATAGCAATTATGCAAAATAAAATGGTTCAACTTACAGTCAATCCGGACATACTGTCCATATCCGTTGCTTTCTTGCCCCGCCAAATGTCTGGTTCTCTGTTGGTGGCTAAATTTCACCCATGGTCAAAAGAAAATAGTAGCTCAGGGTCCAAGCTTCAAATATAGATTTGTCGGCGCAAATCTATCTTCGATGCTGCTCGTGCTATCATGAATCTCCGGTAAATCAGACAGAGTGGCTGTGGGCAGAACGACCTTCTCTGACGGTCTAGCAGGATCTCTCTGGCCAACGCCCCAATTCAACTATTTACCATCCTACTTTGCATAAAGCACTAACCTTTGCCTTGGCAAAATCAGTGGACTGAACATGACCAGTAGTCATATATAAGAGATATGGTAAAATGTTCCTGGCCTTACCTGGGCCAGGGTTACATAACCTAAAACACCCCATAGACCCAAGATACAGGATAAAAGAACAAAGGAAAACCTGTACACTCCAGTAAGCCACACAAATGTCAGGCTCAGAGAAACATAAATACAGCCTGCAACTTAAAGGTACAGTAACATTTAAAATAAAGCAGAAAATTCATGACATTTCACCCCTTCTTTAAGCGAAATCTATCAGAATTCGTTTGTGCTGGCTTCAGAATGAATAGTATATACACCAATGTGATTTACTCAACACCTGAACTTCTACTGAGGTAATCAGCACCCACGTTGTCAGTGCCCTTTATGGCTTCGATCTTGATTCTGTACGGCTGCAGCGACAAAGCCCATCTCATGATGCGATTGTTGACAACCCGTGCCTTTTGCATGTAAACCAACGGCTCGTGATCTGTTTGCAACACAAACATCTTACCGTACAGATAACTCTGGAATTTCCTCACTCCCCAAACCACTGCCAAGCACTCCCTCTCAATGACTGAGTAGTTGATCTCTCTCTGCAACAGTTTCTTGCTAGCATAAGCTACTGGGAATTTTTCACCATGGTGTTCTTGAAGAAGAACTGCTCCTATGCCGGTTGCCGACGCATCCGTGCGAAGGATGAACGGTTTGTCCAAATTTGGGAGATGTAGAATTGGTGCACTGGTCAACTTGTCCTTCAATGTTCGAAATGCAAGATCTTGACTTACACCCCATTCGATCTTATTTGGTTCCCTGCTCTTTGTCTTATCTGTCAATGGGCAGGCGATGGCAGCGAAATTTGCGATAAATTTCCTGTAATATCCAGCTAGCCCGAGAAAAGATCTTAGTTGTTTCTTCGTTGTGGGCTGTTTGGCCTCTCTTATCTTGTCAAGCTTGTCTTGATGTGGAGCCAGTTGACCTTTACCGACAAAATGTCCTAGAAATTCAACCTTCTCGTACCCCACCATGCACTTGCTTGGCTTAGCTGTCAAGTTTGCCTCTCTCAACCTTCGTAACACTTTGTTGAGTATAGTTAAATGTTCTTCCATGCTAGGGGTGTGGATGAGGATATCATCAATGTAGTTATCTACCTGTGCAATGTCGTGAAGCAAAATTCGCATAAGTCTACTAAATGTCGCTGGGGCATTTACAAGCCCAAATGGCATCATGACGAATTGGTAGAGTCCGTCTGGGGTAACGAATGCTGTTTTGGCTTTGTCTTCAGGTCTCACTGGGATTTGCCAATAACCCTTTGTCAAGTCGATTTTCGTGAAAAAGTTGTCTTTGGCAAGTTTCGCAAATATCTTTTCTGAATTAGGCATTGGCTCTGCGTCAAAGATGGTAATTTTGTTTAGACGCCGAAAGTCTATGCAAAAGCGGTGAGTTCCATCTTTCTTGTTAACCAAGACAACCGGACTACAATATGGCGAGTCTGATGGCTCAATGATATTCATCTTCAGCATGGTTTGAACCTCTGTCTTCACTGTATTCTGCAAGGCATGTGGTAGTGGGTATGGCTTCTGTCGAAGAGGTTGTTCTGACGTGAGCTTAATACAGTGCTCTCCTAAGTGGGTCTTACCAGGTAAATCTGTGAGCGTATCTGCATAGTTCTGGAGGATTCTCTTCAACTGTATCTGCTGTGTTCTTGGTAGAGAGTCATTTATGCACACATCTTTAACCGATTCCTTATTCACCATCACTGGCAGTTCTATGTCTTCCATGTTATGGTTGCCCTTCATATCATCCTCAAGTTCGTCTTCTATGATGACTGCAACAGCCACACGCTCGATGAGACTGCCTATCTCAGCGTTGGTAGTTTCATCTTTTGCCTTTGTCTGGTCCTCCCTTTCGATGTATTTCTTAAGCATGTTGACGTGGAAGGTTTTGACCCTTCCGTTGATATCTATGCGGTAGTCTACTGGGCCTCGTCTCTCTACAACTTCAAATGGTCCCTTCCATTGCATGAGGATTTTGTTATTGTCTGTTGGTAAGAGGAGGAGTACCTTTTCGCCGACCTTGATGTTACATAACCTGCACTTCCGGTTGTAGTACTTGCGCGTGTTCTCCGATGATTTACTTAAGGATTCTTGCGCCAACTTACAGGTATGTTCGAGTCTCTCTTTCAGATCTACGACGTATTGGTATATTGATCTCACCTCTGGTGTGTTGACTTCACCTGACCACAGTTCTCTGAGAATCGCCATTGGGCCACGAACCGTCCTGCCATACAGCAACTCAAAAGGTGAAAAACCTAAGCTGCTTTGGGGGACCTCTCGGTATGCAAACAATAATGGGCCTATAAATCTATCCCAATCCCTTGGTTTTTCTGCACTCATTCTCTTCAGCATCTGCTTTAGGGTACCATTAAACCTCTCGACTAACCCATTACATGCGGGATGGTATGGGGTGGTTGTAAGTTGTCTTATCGATAAGAGGCGGCTTACTTCCTTCATGAGTCCTGATGTAAATTGTGTCCCTTGGTCAGTGAGTATTTCTTGAGGAATCCCAACCCTGCTAAACACATCTACCATTGCCTCAGCAACACGAGTTGTTTCGATACTAACTAATGGCACGGCCTCTGGGTATCTTGTCGCATAATCTACAATGGTAAGTATGTAACGATGTCCTCTATTCGTTGCTGGTTTAATTGGGCCAATGATGTCGATAGCAACCCTTTGAAATGGAACCTCAATTAGTGGCATACTACCAAGAGGGGCTTTGCTTACCCGTCCTTTGTGTACGGTGCGCTGACAAATATCGCAAGACTTGCAGAACCTCTTTACATCAGCTTGAACGCCCGGCCAATAGAAGTTTGTCAAAATCTTGTCGCTTGTTCGCTTGATGCCCTGATGACCACCAAGACTTGACTCGTGTGCGATCTTCATCACATGTTTGCGTTGTTGATACGGAACCACTAACTGCCGGAAAGTGTTACCATTATCAACCTTGGGAGAATTAAAATCTCGATACAATAAACCCTTTGACTCAAAGACCCGAGACTTTCCACTCTTACCAGCTGTCCCTTCGGCTGATGTTGAGCTTAACTGACGTAGTCTTTGTAGACTGGGATCTGTTTGTTGAGCTTCTATAAACTCGTCTCGCTGTACCTCTGGGATGCCTTCTGGAACCCGTAACTTCTGAAGTGGCTTATCCATGGCCTGCTTCTGTGCTCGTGTTTGAACAGCGTGTGCTTGTATCTCTGGTTGAAGCTGTGTTACCTGTGTGCGCTGCCATTGGGGATTTGGATCTCCTGGTTCTCTGACACCTTTCACATTACCTAGAATGATATCATAAATGGGGTTTTGCATACACAAAACCTCAGTGGCACCAACAAAGTAAGGTGAGTTTATGACAACATTAGCAACAGGTGCCGTTCTTACTGTACCGTCAATTAATACACACATTTTAATCTGTCCTGTTAAACAATCCTTCGGTACTAATTCCTTCCTAATAACCACGCCACTACAACCACTGTCCCTAAGTACTGTGACTATTCTATCTCCCAACAAACCCTTAACCACTGGCATCTGTCTAGTCACTTGCCCTTTACATGCTGCACTAACTAGTGGCAGTAAGTGCCCACAATCCAAGGTCACGTGACCTCCCTTTACACAGCATTTATCTAGCCTAGGGGTGGCTACCATGCATGCAACCGTTTCTATATGTACTTTATGGTCAGCCTGACTACCATTCTCACTATCCCGATGGTTGATACTATCTGGTGGTGGGGGTATACTGTGTTTCTCCTCACTAAACATACCCGCCACCTTAAATTGAGGCACAACTCTATGTCTACAATTCCTAGCAAAATGTCCTGTTTTGTGGCATATATAACATATCACTGAACTAGACCTATTCTGAGGATATGTTGTAGTGGGTTTATTACTGTTCTGATTAACCCTAGACTGCCCTTCCCTAACATTTCCTCTACTACCACTATTCTGACTGCCACTTCCTAATGCGAGTTGTCTAGGCTGCTGAGGTCGTCTCTGACTCTGCCCTGGGTGACCTTGAAATGCAAAGTTACCTCCGTGAGCCTCCGCGTACTGTTCAGCTAGTTTGGCCATATCCTTTATGTTTGGTTGCTTCCTCTCCTTGAGGAAGAGTTGCAACTCCCTACTACAACCTCGTATATACTGTTCCCTAAGGAGTAAGTCAGTGAGACCATCGTATGTCTTCTTTGTCTTAGCTAACTCTACCCATCGGCTTAAGAGCTTTTGTAGCCTAACAGCAAACTGTGTAGGAGTTTCTCCAAATTCTGGTTTAGCAGACCGAAACCTTTGACGAAATCCTTCCTCCGTCATTCTATACCTTTTCAAAAGATCACTTTTCAATACCTCGTACTTCTTAGCATCACCTGGATCTACTCTAGAATAAACATCCAACGCTTTCCCCTTTAAGAGGGCACTAAGGTTTATAGCCCACTCTTCCTCCGGCCAACTTTGGCAGGTTGCATACATCTCAAAGCGATGCAGGTATGCATCGATATCATCCTTCTCATCATCGAAGTGAGGAAGCTTTGGAGCACGTGCCTGATGTTTATTGCTACTAGTACTAGACCCTGTATGACCCTTCGCCTCTAGCTCAGCACTAACACTAACCTTCTTTTCTTCTAACTCGAGTTTCAACTCTAGAAGCTCCTTATCCTGTCTACGGATCTCTAGTTGATAGACCCTCTCGTCTCTATCTAGTTTTTCCTTTTCTTTCCTTTCGGACAATTCATGTTCCCACAATACTGTTCTTTCGTCTGCCTGCCTAGCCCTCTCATGTTGGACAAACGACAATAAACTCTCTCCGCTCAGCTCAAAAGACTTTCTGCCCAACTCCGTTAATTCCTTGATATTCATGATCACACCAGCAACCTGGAAAAAAAAAAACTAGAAAAAAAAAAAAAGGTGGGTAAAGTGAACCAGGCCTTCTGCGGTGACAGAAACACATTAATACATTACAACAAACAATTGGTGTCTTAATTACGAGATTTATCAAAAGTGGTGACTTCTAGCTATTTCATATGGTCTCTTTTCTTTTTCTTTCTTTCCTTCTTTTCTCGGACAAGCCCCCAAAATTGTCAGCGCCTACTGTAATTTCTCAAGGCACTAACTCAAAGTCACCAATTTCAAGAAATAAAACACCTTTGACACCTTTGTCATTACTATTCACAATCTATATTCACAAATGCTTCAATGATTCCTGTACAACTGCACTTCTCTAATTATTCTTAAATTATATATATAAACTCAATCGATAATCAAACAAAGATGGAAATTTAAGAATAGTTCAACTTGAACCTCAGATCTCTATACTCTGTACAACTCGGCAATAATTATTATATTAAACCACTCCACGGCTTTATATCAGTTTGGATCAATTATTCTCAACATGTGAAAACTACCAACTCCGGTCCACCCAACCAATCTATTCTCGAATGTATAACATGTAGTAACTTCTCAAACCATATCGGTTTTACCAAATTATCAGTTCATCTATGCATATTGCACGTCTCCAATCAATTGGTATATATCAACACCATCAGTTCATCTCAGTTCATAACAATATTAATTTCAGTTACTCTTCTACTACATCACCCGATGCATACCAGCCAACTATGCGGCCTTCTGACCATGCTTTTCGGCATAAAAGCCTCAGCTCCTTCCAGTTAACGTGGCCTTGGTACAAATTACCAAAAGTTACCTCACCGTAACTCAGAACATCACTCCTCATCGGTATGTGTTCCGGCTCATAACTCAGAACATCACTCCCTCATGTGTTCCGGCTCTGCCGACTAAACTGTCGAGCACCTCCACGTAGCGGTCCACCATATTGGTTCTATCCCTGCACATCAACGTTAATCGTTCCCCTTGGCCATCTAAAATAATAGATTAATTATAAATACATCATAATATCTGATTGACTACGGCCCTCCATGGACATGCCTTGAACTTGGAATATCGTTTGGTAATCCGACACACTTCTTTAACTTTACTCAATCACTTTAAGCAAATACAACTTTTACTTCTCGTAAATAATATAGCGAAATCACAATCTTGGTAATGTTCATTTTAAATAAACAATTTGGGTAAAACAAATCTTCACTGTAAAATAATGGATTACAGTAATCCATTAAATATAGCAATTATGCAAAATAAAATGGTTCAACTTTACAGTCAATCCGGACATACTGTCCATATCCGTTGCTTTCTTGCCCCGCCAAATGTCTGGTTCTCTGTTGGTGGCTAAATTTCACCCATGGTCAAAAGAAAATAGTAGCTCAGGGTCCAAGCTTCAAATATAGATTTGTCGGCGCAAATCTATCTTCGATGCTGCTCGTGCTATCATGAATCTCCGGTAAATCAGACAGAGTGGCTGTGGGCAGAACGACCTTCTCTGACGGTCTAGCAGGATCTCTCTGGCCAACGCCCCAATTCAACTATTTACCATCCTACTTTGCATAAAGCACTAACCTTTGCCTTGGCAAAATCAGTGGACTGAACATGACCAGTAGTCATATATAAGAGATATGGTAAAATGTTCCTGGCCTTACCTGGGCCAGGGTTACATAACCTAAAACACCCCATAGACCCAAGATACAGGATAAAAGAACAAAGGAAAACCTGTACACTCCAGTAAGCCACACAAATGTCAGGCTCAGAGAAACATAAATACAGCCTGCAACTTAAAGGTACAGTAACATTTAAAATAAAGCAGAAAATTCATGACAATAACTTTTCAAGTTTTTACGGGAGGCAGATAAAATTGATATCTAAATTAAAGCTTAGGTTCTACCCCTCTCGGAAAAACACAAAATCTTTGAATTTGGATAATGTCTTCATACCTTAAACGGCCTCCATGGACACCTACCCCCCTGTAAAATACGGTCAACTTGCATGCGGTTTCACAGCAAACAATACAGCACTGTACACTGTTACGAAAGAAACATTTCTAAGGTTGGGAATAACTTTTCAAATTTTTACGTGAGGCAGATAAAATTGATATCTAAATTAAAGCTTAGGTTCTCCTCTCGGAAAAACACAAAATCTTTGAATTTGGATAATGTCTTCATACCTTAAACGGCCTCCATGGACACTTACCCCCTGTAAAATACGGTCAACTTGCATGCGGTTTCAGAGCAAACAATACAGCACTGTACACTGTTACGAAAGAAACATTTCTAAGGTTGGGAATAACTTTTCAAGTTTTTACGGGAGGCAGATAAAATTGATATCTAAATTAAAGCTTAGGTTCTCCCCTCTCGGAAAAACACAAAATCTTTGAATTTGGATAATGTCTTCATACCTTAAACGGCCTCCATGGACACTTACCCCCCTGTAAAATACGGTCAACTTGCATGCGGTTTCACAGCAAACAATACAGCACTGTACACTGTTAGGAAAGAAACATTGCTAAGGTTGGGAATAACTTTTCAAGTTTTTACGGGTGGCAGATAAAATTGATATCTAAATTAAAGCTTAGGTTCTCCCCTCTCGGAAAAACACAAAATCTTTGAATTTGGATAATGTCTTCATACCTTAAACGGCCTCCATGGACACTTACCCCCCTGTAAAATACGGTCAACTTGCATGCGGTTTCACAGCAAACATATACAGCACTGTAAACTGTTACGAAAGAAACATTGCTAAGGTTGGGAATAACTTTTCAAGTTTTTACGGGAGGCAGATAAAATTCATATCTAAATTAAAGCTTAGGTTCTCCCCTCTCGGAAAAACACAAAATCTTTGAATTTGGATAATGTCTTCATACCTTAAACGGCCTCCATGGACACTTACCCCTGTAAAATACGGTCAACTTGCATGCGGTTTCACAACAAACAATACAGCACTGTACACTGTTACGAAAGAAACATTTCTAAGGTTGGGAATAACTTTTCAAGTTTTTACGGGAGGCAGATAAAATTGATATCTAAATTAAAGCTTAGGTTCTCCCCTCTCGGAAAAACACAAAATCTTTGAATTTGGATAATGTCTTCATACCTTAAACGGCCTCAATGGACACTTACCCCCCTGTAAAATACGGTCAACTTGCATGCGGTTTCACAGCAAACATAAACAGCACTGTACACTGTTACGAAAGAAACATTTCTAAGATTGGGAATAACTTTTCAAGTTTTTACGGGAGGCAGATAAAATTAATATCTAAATTAAAGCTTAGGTTCTCCCCTCTCGGAAAAACACAAAATCTTTGAATTTGGATAATGTCTTCATACCTTAAACGGCCTCCATGGACACTTACCCCCTGTAAAATACGGTCAACTTGCATGCGGTTTCACAGCAAACATATACAGCACTGTACACTGTTACGAAAGAAACATTTCTAAGGTTGGGAATAACTTTTCAAGTTTTTACGGGAGGCAGATAAAATTGATATCTAAATTAAAGCTTAGGTTCTCCCCTCTCGGAAAAACACAAAATCTTTGAATTTGGATAATGTCTTCATACCTTAAACGGCCTCAATGGACACTTACCCCCCTGTAAAATACGGTCAACTTGCATGCGGTTTCACAGCAAACATATACAGCACTGTACACTGTTACGAAAGAAACATTTCTAAGGTTGGGAATAACTTTTCAAGTTTTTACGGGAGGCAGATAAAATTGATATCTAAATTAAAGCTTAGGTTCTCCCCTCTCGGTAAAACACAAAATCTTTGAATTTGGATAATGTCTTCATACCTTAAACGGCCTCCATGGACACTTACCCCCTGTAAAATACGGTCAACTTGCATGCGGTTTCACAGCAAACAATACAGCACTGTACACTGTTACGAAAGAAACATTTCTAAGGTTGGGAATAACTTTTCAAGTTTTTACGGGAGGCAGATAAAATTGATATCTAAATTAAAGCTTAGGTTCTCCCCTCTCGGAAAAACACAAAATCTTTGAATTTGGATAATGTCTTCATACCTTAAACGGCCTCCATGGACACTTACCCGCCTGTAAAATACGGTCAACTTGCATGCGGTTTCACAGCAAACAATACAGCACTGTACACTGTTACGAAAGAAACATTTCTAAGGTTGGGAATAACTTTTCAAGTTTTTACGGGAGGCAGATAAAATTGATATCTAAATTAAAGCTTAGGTTCTCCTCTCGAAAAAACACAAAATCTTTGAATTTGGATAATGTCTTCATACCTTAAACGGCCTCCATGGACACTTACCCCCCTGTAAAATACGGTCAACTTGCATGCGGTTTCACAGCAAACAATAAAGCACTGTACACTGTTACGAAAGAAACATTTCTAAGGTTGGGAATAACTTTTCAAGTTTTTACGGGAGGCAGATAAAATTGATATCTAAATTAAAGCTTAGGTTCTCCCCTCTCGGAAAAACACAAAATCTTTGAATTAGGATAATGTCTTCATACCTTAAACGGCCTCCATGGACACTTACCCCCTGTAAAATACGGTCAACTTGCATGCGGTTTCACAGCAAACAATACAGCACTGTACACTGTTACGAAAGAAACATTTCTAAGGTTAGGAATAACTTTTCAAGTTTTTACGGGAGGCAGATAAAATTGATATCTAAATTAAAGCTTAGGTTCTCCCCTCTCGGAAAAACACAAAATCTTTGAATTTGAATAATGTCTTCATACCTTAAACGGCCTCCATGGACACTTACCCCCTGTAAAATACGGTCAACTTGCATGCGGTTTCACAGCAAACAATACAGCACTGTACACTGTTACGAAAGAAACATTTCTAAGATTGGGAATAACTTTTCAAGTTTTTACGGAGGCAGATAAAATTGATATCTAAATTAAAGCTTAGGTTCTCCCCTCTCGAAAACACAAAATCTTTGAATTTGGATAATGTCTTCATACCTTAAACGGCCTCAATAGACACTTACCCCCTGTAAAATACGGTCAACTTGCATGCGGTTTCCTGGCAAACATAAACAGCACTGTACACTGTTACGAAGAAACATTTCTAAGATTAGAATAACTTTCAAGTTTTTACGGAGGCAGATAAAATTAATATCTAAATTAAAGCTTAGGTTCTCCCTCTCGGAAAACACAAAAATCTTTGAATTTGGATAATGTCTTCATACCTTAAACGGCCTCAATGGACTCTTACCCCCTGTAAAATACGGTCAACTTGCATGCGGTTTCACAGCAAACAATACAGCACTGTACACTGTTACGAAAGAAACATTCTAAGGTTGGGAATAACTTTTCAAGTTTTACGGGAGGCAGATAAATTGATATCTAAATTAAAAGCTTAGGTTCTCCCCTCTCGAAAAACACAAAATCTTTGAATTTGGATAATGTCTTCATACCTTAAACAGCCTCAATGGACACTCTTTACCCCTGTAAAATACGGTCAACTTGCATGCGGTTTCACAGCAAACATAAACAGCACTGTACACTGTTACGAAAGAAACATTTCTAAGATTGGGAATAACTTTTCAAGTTTTTACGGGAGGCAGATAAAATTAATATCTAAATTAAAGCTTGGGTTCTCCCCTCTCGGAAAAACACAAAATCTTTGAATTTGGATAATGTCTTCATACCTTAAACGGCCTCCATGGACACTTACCCCCCTGTAAAATACGGTCAACTTGCATACGCGGTTTCACAGCAAAACATATACAGCACTGTACACTGTTACGAAAGAAACATTTCTAAGGTTGGGAATAACTTTTCAAGTTTTTACGGGAGGCAGATAAAATTGATATCTAAATTAAAGCTTGGGTTCTCCTCTCGGTAAACACAAAATCTTTGAATTTGGATAATGTCTTCATACCTTAAACGGCCTCCATGGACACTTACCCCCTGTAAAATACGGTCAACTTGCATGCGGTTTCACAGCAAACAATACAGCACTGTACACTGTTACGAAAGAAAACATTTCTGGGTTGGGAATAACTTTTTCAAGTTTTTACGGGAGGCAGATAAAATTGATATCTAAATTAAAGCTTAGGTTCTCCCTCTCGGAAAAACACAAAATCTTTGAATTTGGATAATGTCTTCATACCAAACGGCCTCCATGGACACACTTACCCCTGTAAAATACGGTCAACTTGCTTGCGGTTTCACAGCAAACAATACAGCACTGTACACTGTTACGAAAGAAACATTTCTAAGGTTGGGAATAACTTTTTCAAGTTTTACGGGAGGCAGATAAAATTGATATCTAAATTAAAGCTTAGGTTCTCCCTCTCGGAAAAACACAAAATCTTTGAATTAGGATAATGTCTTCATACCTTAAACGGCCTCCATGGACACTTACCCCTGTAAAATACGGTCAACTTGCATGCGGTTTCACAGCAAAACAATACAGCACTGTACACTGTTACGAAAAGAAACATTTCTAAGGTTAGAATAACTTTTCAAGTTTTTACGGGAGGCAGATAAATTGATATCTAAATTAAAGCTTAGGTTCTCCCCTCTCGGAAAAACACAAAATCTTTGAATTTGGATAATGTCTTCATACCTTAAACGGCCTCCATGGACACTTACCCCCTGTAAAATACGGTCAACTTGCATGCGGTTTCACAGCAAACAATACAGCACTGTACACTGTTACGAAAGAAACATTTCTAAGGTTGGGAATAACTTTTCAAGTTTTTACGGGAGGCAGATAAAATTGATATCTAAATTAAAGCTTAGGTTCTCCCCTCTCGGAAAAACACAAAATCTTTGAATTTGGATAATGTCTTCATACCTTAAACGGCCTCCATGGACACTTACCCCCCTGTAAAATACGGTCAACTTGCATGCGGTTTCACAGCAAACATATACAGCACTGTACACTGTTACGAAAGAAACATTTCTAAGGTTGGGAATAACTTTTCAAGTTTTTACGGGAGGCAGATAAAATTGATATCTAAATTAAAGCTTAGGTTCTCCCCTCTCGGAAAAACACAAAATCTTTGAATTTGGATAATGTCTTCATACCTTAAACGGCCTCCATGGACACTTACCCCCCTGTAAAATACGGTCAACTTGCATGCGGTTTCACAGCAAACAATACAGCACTGTACACTGTTACGAAAGAAACATTTCTAAGGTTGGGAATAACTTTTCAAGTTTTTACGGGAGGCAGATAAAATTAATATCTAAATTAAAGCTTAGGTTCTCCCCTCTCGGAAAAACACAAAATCTTTGAATTTGGATAATGTCTTCATACCTTAAACGGCCTCCATGGACACTGTCAACTTGCATGCGGTTTCACAGCAAACAATACAGCACTGTACACTGTTAGGAAAGAAACATTTCTAAGGTTAGGAATAACTTTTCAAGTTTTTACGTGAGGCAGATAAAATTGATATCTAAATTAAAGCTTAGGGTTCTCCCTCTAGGAAAAACATAAAATCTTTTAATTTGGTTAATGTCTTCATAACCTTAACGGCCTCCATGGACACTTACCCCCTGTAAAATACGGTCAACTTGCATGCGGTTTCACAGCAAACAATACAGCACTGTACACTGTTACGAAAGAAACATTTCTAAGGTTGGGAATAACTTTTCAAGTTTTTATGGGAGGCAGATAAAATTAATATCTAAATTAAAGCTTAGGTTCTCGCCTCTCGGAAAAACACAAAATCTTTTGAATTGGGATATGGTCTTCATACCTTAAACAGGCCTCAATGGACACTTACCCCCTGTAAAATAATACGGTCAACTTGCATGCGGTTTCACAGCAAACATATACAGCACTGTACACTGTTACGAAAGAAACATTTTCAAGGTTGGAATAACTTTTCAAGTTTTTACGGGAGGCAGATAAAATTGATATCTAAATTAAAGCTTAGGTTCTCCCCTCTCGGTAAAACACAAAATCTTTGAATTTGGATAATGTCTTCATACCTTAAACGGCCTCCATGGACACTTACCCCCCTGTAAAATACGGTCAACTTGCATGCGGTTTCACAGCAAACAATACAGCACTGTACACTGTTAGGAAAGAAACATTGCTAAGGTTGGGAATAACTTTTCAAGTTTTTACGGGTGGCAGATAAAATTGATATCTAAATTAAAGCTTAGGTTCTCCCCTCTCGGAAAAACACAAAATCTTTGAATTTGGATAATGTCTTCATACCTTAAACGGCCTCCATGGACACTTACCCCCCTGTTAAATACGGTCAACTTGCATGTGGTTTCACAGCAAACATATACAGCCCTGTACACTGTTACGAAAGAAACATTTCTAAGGTTGGGAATAACCTTTCAAGTTTTTACGGGAGGCAGATAAAATTCATATCTAAATTAAAGCTTAGGTTCTCCCCTCTCGCAAAAACACAAAATCTTTGAATTTGGATAATGTCTTCATACCTTAAACGGCCTCCATGGATACTTACCCCATTGTAAAATACGGTCAACTTGCATGCGGTTTCACAACAAACAATACAGCACCGTACACAGTTACGAAAGAAACATTTCTAAGGTTGGGAATAACTTTTCAAGTTTTTACGGGAGGCAGATAAAATTGATATCTAAATTAAAGCTTAGGTTCTCCCCTCTCGGAAAAACACAAAATCTTTGAATTTGGATAATGTCTTCATACCTTAAACGGCCTCAATGGACACTTACCCCCTGTAAAATACGGTCAACTTGCATGCGGTTTCACAGCAAACATAAGCAACACTGTACACTGTTACGAAAGAAACATTTCTAAGATTGGGAATAACTTTTCAAGTTTTACGGGAGGCAGATAAAAGTAATATCTAAATTAAAACTTAGGTTCTCCCTCTCGGAAAACACAAAATCTTTGAATTTGGATAATGTCTTCATACATAAACGGCCTCCATGGACACTTACCCCTGTAAAATACGGTCAACTTGCATGCGGTTTCACAGCAAACATATACAGCACTGTACACTGTTACGAAAGAAACATTTCTATGTTTGGGAATAACTTTTCAAGTTTTTACGGGGAGGCAGATAAAATTGATATCTAAATTAAAGCTTAGGTTCTCCCCTCTCGGAAAAACACAAAATCTTTGAATTTGGATAATGTCTTCATACATAAAACGGCATCAAAGGAAACTAAACCACAAAAAAAAAAACGTCAACTTGCATGCGGTTTCACAGCAAACATATACAGCACTGTACACTGTTACGAAAGAAACATTTCTAAGGTTGGGAATAACTTTTCAAGATTTTTACGGGAGGCAGATAAAATTGATATCTAAATTATTGCTTAGGTTCTCCCTCTCGGTAAAACACAAAATCTTTGAATTTGGATAATGTCTTCAGCATACCTTAAACGGCCTCCATGGACACTTACCCCCTGTAAAATACGGTCAACTTGCATGCGGTTTCACAGCAAACAATACAGCACTGTACACTGTTACGAAAGAAACATTTCTAGGATTGGGAATAACTTTTGAAGTGTTTACGGGAGGCAGATAAAATTGATATCTAAATTAAAGCTTAGGTTCTCCCCTCTCGGAAAAACACAAAATCTTTGAATTTGGATAATGTCTTCATACCTTAAACGGCCTCCATGGACACTTACCCCCTGTAAAATACGGTCAACTTGCATGCGGTTTCACAGCAAACAATACAGCACTGTACACTGTTACGAAAGAAACATTTCTGGGTTGGGAATAACTTTTCAAATTTTACAGGAGGCAGATAAAATTGATATCTAAATTAAAAGCAGGTTCTCCCTCTCGGAAAAACACAAAATCTTTGAATTTGGATAATGTCTTCATACCTTAAACGGCCATGGACACTTACTCCCCTGTAAAATACGGTCAACTTGCATGCGGTTTCACAGCAAACAATAAGCACTGTACACTGTTACGAAAAGAAACATTTCTAAGGTTGGGAATAACTTTTCAAGTTTTGAACGGGAGGCAGATATAAATTGATATCTAAATTAAAGCTTAGGTTCTCCCTCTCGGAAAAACACAAAATCTTTGAATTTGGGATAATGTCTTCATACCTTAAACGGCCTCCATGGACACTTACCCCCTGTAAAATACGGTCCAACTTGCATGCGGTTTCACAGCAAACAATACAGCACTGTACACTGTTACGAAAAGAAACATTTCTAAGGTTAGGAATAACTTTTCAAGTTTTTACAGGCAGATAAAATTGATATCTAAATTAAAGCTTAGGTTCCTCTCAGGAAAACTTACAAAATCTTTGAATTTGAATAATGTCTTCATAACTTAAACGGCCTCCATGGACACTTACCCCCACAATACGGTCAACTTGCATGCGGTTTCTGTGACAATGCAGCACTGTACACTGTTACGAAAACATTTCTAAGGTTGGTAACTTTTCAAGTTTTTTACGGAGGCAGATAAATTGATATCTAAATTAAACAGGTTCCTCTCGGAAAAACACAAAATCTTTTGAATTTGGATAATGTCTTCATACCTTAAACGGCCTCAATGGACACCCCCTGTAAAATACGGTCCAACTTGCATGCGGTTTCACAGCAAACAATACTGTACACTGTTACGAAGAAACATTTCTAAGATTGGGAATAACTTTTCAAGTTTTTACGGAGGCAGATAAATTAATATCTAAATTAAAGCTTAGGTTCTCCCCTCTCGATAAAACACAAAATCTTTGAATTTGGATAATGTCTTCATACCAAACGGCCTCCATGGACACTTACCCCCTGTAAAATACGGTCAACTTGCATGCGGTTTCACAGCAAACAATACAGCACTGTACACTGTTACGAAAGAAACATTTCTAAGGTTGGGAATAACTTTTCAAGTTTTTACGGGAGGCAGATAAAATTGATATCTAAATTAAAGCTTAGGTTCTCCCCTCGGAAAAACACAAAATCTTTGAATTTGGATAATGTCTTCATACCTTAAACGGCCTCAATGGACACTTACCCCCCTGTAAAATACGGTCAACTTGCATGCGGTTTCACAGCAAACATAAACAGCACTGTACACTGTTACGAAAGAAACATTTCTAAGATTGGGAATAACTTTTCAAGTTTTTACGGGAGGCAGATAAAATTAATATCTAAATTAAAGCTTAGGTTCTCCCCTCTCGGAAAAACACAAAATCTTTGAATTTGGATAATGTCTTCATACCTTAAACGGCCTCCATGGACACTTACCCCCCTGTAAAATACGGTCAACTTGCATGCGGTTTCACAGCAAACATATACAGCACTGTACACTGTTACGAAAGAAACATTTCTAAGGTTGGGAATAACTTTTCAAGTTTTTACGGGAGGCAGATAAAATTGATATCTAAATTAAAGCTTAGGTTCTCCCCTCTCGGAAAAACACAAAATCTTTGAATTTGGATAATGTCTTCATGAAGTAAACGGCCTCCATGTACACATTACCCCCTGTAAAATACGGTCAACTTGCATGCGGTTTCACAGCAAACAATACAGCACTGTACACTGTTACGAAAGAAACATTTCTAAGGTTGGGAATAACTTTTCAAGTTTTTACGGGAGGCAGATAAAATTGATATCTAAATTAAAGCTTGGGTTCTCCCCTCTCGGAAAAACACAAAATCTTTGAATTTGGATAATGTCTTCATACCTTAAACGGCCTCCATGGACACTTACCCCCTGTAAAATACGGTCAACTTGCTTGCGGTTTCACAGCAAACAATACAGCACTGTACACTGTTACGAAAGAAACATTTCTAAGGTTGGGAATAACTTTTCAAGTTTTTACGTGAGGCAGATAAAATTGATATCTAAATTAAAGCTTAGGTTCTCCCCTCTCGGAAAAACACAAAATCTTTGAATTAGGATAATGTCTTCATACCTTAAACGGCCTCCATGGACACTTACCCCTGTAAAATACGGTCAACTTGCATGCGGTTTCACAGCAAACAATACAGCACTGTACACTGTTACGAAAGAAACATTTCTAAGGTTGAATAACTTTTCAAGTTTTGCAGGAGGCAGATAAAGTTGATATCTAAAATAAAGCTTAGGTTCTCCCTCTCGGAAAAACACAAAATCTTTGAATTTGGATAATGTCTTCATACCTTAAACGGCCTCCATGGACACTTACCCCCCTGTAAAATACGGTCAACTTGCATGCGGTTTCACAGCAAACAATACAGCACTGTACACTGTTACGAAAGAAACATTTCTAAGGTTGGGAATAACTTTTCAAGTTTTTACGGGAGGCAGATAAAATTGATATCTAAATTAAAGCTTGGGTTCTCCCCACTCGGAAAAACACAAAATCTTTGAATTTGGATAATGTCTTCATACCTTAAACGGCCTCCATGGACACTTACCCCCCTGTAAAATACGGTCAACTTGCATGCGGTTTCACAGCAAACATATACAGCACTGTACACTGTTACGAAAGAAACATTTCTAAGGTTGGGAATAACACTCAAGTTTTTATGGACGGACAGATAAATTGATATCTAAATTAAAGCTTAGGTTCTCCCTCTCGGAAAAACACAAAATCTTTGAATTTGGATAATGTCTTCATACTGTAAACGGCCTCCATGGACACCACCCTAACAAAAATACGGTCAACTTGCGCCCGAGGACACAGCAAACAATACAGCACTTACACTGTTACGACGAAGAAACATTTCTGGGTTGGGAATAACTTTTCAAGTTTACGGAGGCAGATAAAATTAATATCTAAATTAAAGCTTGGGTTCTCCTCTCGAAAAACACAAAATCTTTGAATTTGGATAATCTTCCTTACCTTAAACGGCCTCCATGGACACTTACCCCTGCAAAATACGGTCAACTTGCATGCGGTTTCACAGCAATACAGCACTGTACACTGTTACGAAAAGACATTGGGTTAGGAATAACTTTCAAGTTTTATGGGAGGCAGATAGTGATATCTAAATTAAAGCTTGGGTTCTCCCTCTCAGAAAACACAAAATCTTTGAATTTGGATAATGTCTTCTTCGCCAACGCCTCCATGGACACTACCCCCTAGCAAATACGGTCCAACTTGCATGCGGTTTCACAGCAAACAATACAGCACTGTACACTGTTACGAAAGAAACATTTCTAAGGTTGGGAATAACTTTTCAAGTTTATGGAGGCAGATAAAAATTAATATCTAAATTAAAGCTTGGGTTCTCCCTCTCCAAAACACAAAATCTTTTGAATTTGGATAATGTCTTCGCATACCTTAAACGGCCTCAATGGACTTACCCCCCTGTAAAATACGGTCAACTTGCATGCGGTTTCACAGCAAACATATACAGCACTGTACACTGTTACGAAAGAAGCATTTCTAAGGTTGGGAACTCTTTCAAGTTTTTACGGGAGGCAGATAAAATTGATATCTAAATTAAAGCTTAGGTTCTCCTCTCAGTAAAACACGAATCTTTGAATTTGGATAATGTCTTCATACCTTAACCCGGCCTCCATGGACACCCACCTGTAAATACGGTCAACTTGGCATGCGGTTTCACAGCAAACAATACAGCACTGTACACTGTTACGAAAGAAACATTTCTAAGGTTAGAATAACTTTTCCAAGTTTTACGGAGGCAGATAAATTGATATCTAAATTAAAAGCTTAGGTTCTCCTCTCGAAAAACACAAATCTTTGAATTTGGATAATGTCTTCCATACCTTAAACGGCCTCCATGGACACTTACCCCTGTAAAATACATGGTCAACTTGCATGCGGTTTCACAGCAAACAATACAGCACTGTTTACTGTTACGAAAGAAACATTTCTGGGTTGGGAATAACTGTTCTAGTTTTTACGGGAGCAGATAAAATTATTATCTAAATTAAAGCCCAGGTTCTCCCTCTCAGGAAAAACACAAAATCTTTGAATTTGGATAATGTCTTCATACATAAACGGCCTCAATGGACACTTACCCCTGTAAAATACTGGTCCAACTTTGCATGCGGTTTCACAGCAAACATAAACAGCACTGTACACTGTTACGAAAGAAACATTTCTAAGTTAGGTGCTTTTCAAGTTTTACGGAGGCAGATAAAATTAATATCTAAATTAAAGCTTAGGTTCTCCCTCTCGGAAACCTAAAATCTTTGAATTTGGATAATGTCTTCATACCTTAAACGGCCTCCATGGACCTTACCCCCTGTAAAAATACGGTCAACTTGCATGCGGTTTCACAGCAAACAATACAGCACTGTACACTGTTACGAAAGAAACATTTCTAAGGTTGGAATAACTTTTCAAGTTTTTTGAGGCAGATAAAATTGATATCTAAATTAAACTTGAGTTCTCCCCTCTGAAAAACACAAAATCTTTGAATTTGGATAATATCTTCATACCAAACGGCCTCAATGGACACGCCCCGCTTTAAAATCCGGTCTACTTGCATGCGGTTTCACAGCAAACATATACCTTTTTACACTGTTACGAAAGAAACATTTCTAAGGTTAGGAACCTTTTCAAGTTTTTACGAGGCAGATAAAATTGATATCTAAATTAAAGCTTGGTTCTCTCCCTCTCGGTAAAACACAAATCTTTGAATTTGGATAATGTCTTCATACATAAACGGCCTCCATGGACCTTACCCCATAAAAATACGGTCGCTTGCATGCGGTTTTCACAGCAAACATAATACAGAGCACTGTAACACTCGTTACGAAAGAAACATTTCTAAGGTTGGGAATAACACTGAAGTTTTTATTATGGAGGCAGATAAAATTAGTATCTAAATTAAAGCTTAGGTTCTCCCCTCTCGGAAAAAACACACGAAAATCTTTGGAATTTGGATAATGCTCATTCCTTCTATGCATGGCCTCCATGGACATACTTACCCTGTAAAATATACGGTCAACTTGCATGCAGGTTCCTTCACAGCAAACAATACAGGCTTTTCTGCTGTTGCAGAAGAAACATTTCTGGAGGTTGGGAATAACTTTTTCAGAAGTTTTTATGGAGGCAGATGAAAGTGATATCTAAATTAAAGCTTAGGTTCTCCTCTCGGAAAAACACAAAATCTTTGAATTTGGATAATGTCTTCATAATTTGCAACGGCTCTAATGGACACTTACCCCCATGTAAAATACGGTCCAGCTTGGCATGCGGTTTCACAGCAAACACCATACAACATCAATACACTGTTGATGAACGAAAGAAACATTTCTATAAGATTGGGAATAACTTTCAAGTTTTTACGGGAGGCAGATAAAATTGGTTAATATCTAATTAAAGCTTAGGTTCTCCCCTCTCGGAAAACACACAAATCTTTGGAATTTGATAGATACGTCTTCATACCTTAAACGGCCTCACTGGGACACTGCACCCCTGTAAAATACGGTCAACACTGTATGCGGTTTCTACAGCAAAATACATATACAGCACTGTACACTGTTGACGATAGAAACATTTCTATGAGTTGAGAATAACTTTTCAAGTTTTAACGGGAGGCAGATAAAATTGATATCTAAATTAAAGCTTGGGATTCTCCCTCTCTCGGAAAACACAAAATCTTTGGTGTTGGATAATGTCTTCATACAACAAACGGCCTCAGTGGACACTTACCCCCTGTAAAATGACGGTCAACTTGCATGCGGTTCCTCACAGCTTAAACATATAAGGCACTGTACTTTTCGTACGAAAGAAACATTTCTAGGTTGGAATAACTTGCTTCAAGTTTTTACGGAGGCAGTTAAAATTGATATCTTCAAATTAAAAGCTTAGGTTCTTCCCCTCTCAGTAAAAACACAAAATCTTTTGAATTTGAAGATAACGTCTTCATACCTTAAACCCAGCCTCCATGGACACTTACCCCCTGTAAAATACGGTCAACTGTGCATGCGGTTCTCACGTGCAAACAATACAAAGCACTGTACACTGTTACAGAAAGAAACATTTCTAAGGTTGGGAATAACTTTTCAAGTTTTTACAGGAGGCAGATAAAATTGATATCTAAATTAAAGCTAGGTTCTCCTCTCGGAAAAACACAAAATCTTTTGAATTTGGATAATGTCTTCATACCTTAAACGGCCTCCACTGGACACTTACCCCCCTGTAAAATACGGTCAACTTACTTGGGCATGCGGTTTCACAGCAAAACATATGCAGCACTGTACACTGTTGACGAAAAGAAACATTTCTAAGGTTGGGAATAATCTTTTCGAAGTTTTACGGAGGCAGATAAAATTGATATTCACTAAAGCTTAAAGCTTAGGTTCTCCTCTCGGAAAAACACAAAATCTTTTGAATTTGGATAATGTCTTTCATACCTTAAACGGCCTCCATGGACACTTTAAGTACCCCTGTAAAATACGGTCAACTTGGCATGCGGTTTCACAGCAAAACATATACAGCACTGTACACTGTTACGAAAGAAACATTTCTAAGGTTGGAATAACTTTTCAAGTTTTTACGGAGGCAGATAAATTGATATCTAAATTAAAGCTTAGGTTCTCCCCTCTCGGAAAACACTAAAATCTTTGAATTTGGATAATGTCTTCATACCTTAAACGGCCTCCATGGACACTTTCACCCCTGTAAAATACGGTCAACTTGGTGTTTGCTCATTACAAACATATACAGCACTGTACACTGTTACGAAAAGAAACATTTCTAAGGTTAGGAATAACTTCTTCAAGTTTTACGGAGGCAGATAAAATTGATATCTAAATTAAAGCTTTCAGGTTCTCCCTCCTCGGTAAAACATGCAAAATCTTTGAATTTGGATAATGTCTTCTTATACCTTAAAGCGGCCTCCATGGACACTTTCACCCCTGTAAAATACGGTCAACTTCTGCATGCGGTTTTCACAGCAAACAACACAGCACACTGACACTGTTACGAAAGAAACATTTCTAAGGTTGGGAATAACTTTTCAAGTTTTTACGGGAGGCAGATAAAATTGATATCTAAATTAAAGCTTAGGTTCTCCCTCTCGAAAAACAAAATCTTTTGAATTTGGATAATGTCTTCATACCTTATGCAACTTGGCCTCCATGGATCACTTACCCCCTGTAAAACATACGGCCAACTTCTGCATGCGGTTTCACAGCAAACAATACAGCACTGTGTAACACTGTTACAGAAAGAAACATTTCTAAGGTTGGGAATAACTTCTTCAAGTTTTTACGGGAGGCAGATAAAATTGATATTCAAATTAAAAGCTTAGGTTCTTCCCTCTCGGAAACACAAAAATCTTTTTGAATTTGATGATAATGTCTTCATACCCTTAAACGGCCTCAATGGACACTTTCACTCTGTAAAATTTACGGTCAACTTGGCATGCGGTTTCACAGCAAACGTACAGCACTGTGTACACTGTTACGAAAGAAATACATTTATGTCTAAGGTTGGGAATAACTTTTCAAGTTTTTACGGAGAGGCAGATTAAATTTGATATCTAAATTAAAGCTTTGGTTCTCCCTCCTCGAAAAAACACAAAAATCTTTTTAATTTGATAATGTCTTCATACCAAACGGCCTCCATGGACACCCCCCTTTT
>CM055836.1:2620034-2653768 GCA_029582265.1 Zoroaster sp. YZ-2022 | reverse complement strand
CCTAACAAAAACAAAGTTCCAAAAAAAAGGGTAATATTTGTGTTAGAACAAAGTATATGAGGGACCTTTTGGATTGGGTATAATGTTATTCAAAATAGACTTTGTTTAGAAAATTGGTGTTGAGCCCAGTGTAAGCAAAAAATGACGGTAGTGCCCTTGATATTAAATATTTAAAAAATGACTCATTACTTAGTTTCTGGATCAGAGATTGTCAATTATGGTGTTGGTATTACAGTGGTGCTGGACTTTTGTTTGGACCTGCTGCTAGGTATTTCAGTTGTACAAACGAAAAATTTTAAATATGAAAGTATTAATTGATGTAACTAATAAATATGACCCTGTTTCAACAAAAACAAAAACAAGTCACTTTTACATGCTGATTTTTGTACTATGACCGGATGAAATAAAATAGAAATTGAAAATTTAGTGAATTTAGTATTTTACGTTTTGGGTGGATTTAGTGACATTAATCTCTTATCTTTCACCGTGTTATTTTGTTTATTTTGCAAGAACAAACATCGGTCAATTGGTAAAATCACTGCAATTCCTCTGATAAACCATGAAAACAAGAAAAAGTGCTCAAGTTTTCCTTTAGCTAGATGAAACCACCCATACTAGAAATTAACATAACAATAATTCTGGTGTCAAATTTAAAGCTAAACGTTGTCCTCTTTCCATCTGTACCAGAAACTTAATCTCAACAAAAATATGACTTGTTTATGGTTTTGTGAGTGGAGGTCTAAATAATGGAAATGTCAAAACAGAAGTCAAAACAAATAAAATTTAGCCAATAAAAATAGCCAATAAGGATAATAATTAAACATCCCAAATAAGACGATTTCAAACCAAAGATTTTCAAATGGTTTGAAGTTGTTAGAATTGTACATGGGTCATTCCATATGAACTCGCCCAGAGGTCCCGTGGTGACTAACTCAAATTTTGGGTTCTCTGGTTGAGTTCATGTGGAATGACACGTATTTGAATATTAACAAATCAAACCAGTACTACAACCTATTAAAATCATTTATAACCAATCCAAAAACAATTTGATGATAGATTCACACACATCCCCCCCCCATATTTGTCAATGAGTTTAATTTGTTTGTTATGAATTGATATTAAGAAATACTATGAACAAAACATTGTCTGTGATTAAGTCAAATAATGCATCTTTAATGAATTATTGAAAATGTAATATTCATGACCACTTTTCATTTGTCTACTTACAGTGTTTATGTATGTGCAACATGTCCAAATGCGTTGTCATTTTGCGGTTTAAAAGGTAGTATACACCATTTGCTTTTGCTGTAATTTTCGAACATGGATGGTTAGGGAATCATATTTTATAGTAAATATTGTGACGGTGACCTGTTTTAAAGTTTTGTGTTCATAGATTCTTGAAAATCCCCCCCCCCTCCAAAAAAAAAAAGCTGTTCTGGTAGTCTTGTGGTCAGTGTTTGAAAATGTTGGGTTTTCCCAATGATTGGCGGCCGGCAATCGTTGAAAATTGATACAAACTTCCAATTTTCTTGAGGACCACAGCACAGCATGTGCCGTTATTTCACAAGATGCTTGAGACTGTTATTCACTTACAGTCAAGTAAGGTATTTCATAATAATTCACTAGTTTTGTTTTTGGATGTTTGCAAATGGTATATACTAAACTGTGCACGATCAGTAAATATACACCCAACCAAAAAACAAAGCCCCCCCCCCCTTCCCCCCAAAAAATACTTTTTGGTCTGATTCAAAAACTACTGAGCACTTTTCAGTCAAATAACCATTAATCTTTTCTCCCCGTTTGGTGTGCATAATTGTCATGTTCTTAAAAGTTCAGTGAACAAAAGAATTGTTTCAATGTAATGTTTAATAATATATTGGTCCACTTTCTCACTTTTGGACATAAATTGCTTAATTTCATCCATAAAATTGTTTAGCAAAATAAAGAGTGGCTGGATTCCTAGAGTTTCTCTATTGATTATTGGTTATTTCACCGAAAAGTGCTCAATAGTTTGTGAATTAGAACAAAAAGTATAAGGGGGAGGGGACTTTCTTTTTGGATTGGGTATATTGTTAAAATACACTGTTTAGAAAATTGGTGTTGGGCCCAGTGTAACCAAAAAATTACGGTAATGCTCCTTGATATTAAATAATAAAAAAATGACTCATTACTTAGTTTCTGGATCAGAGATTGGCAATTATGGTGTACTGGTAATTAACAGTTTTTCCTTTTGTTTGGACCTGCTGCTAGGTATTTCAGTTCAACAAACAAAAAAATGCAAATATGTAAGTATTAATGAATGTAACTAATAAATGTGACCTGTTCCAACGAAAACAGAAACAAGTCGCACACGCTGATTTTTGTGCTATGACCGGATAAAATAAAATGGGGGTGAAAATTTAGTGAATTTTGTATTTGCAGTTTTGGGTGGATTTGGTGACATTAATATCTTATCTTTCACCGTGTTATTTTTGTTTATTTTGCCAGAACAAAAATTGGTCAATTGGTAAAATCCTGCAATTCCTCTGATAAACCATGAAAACAAGAAAAAATGCTCAAGTTTTCCTTTAGCTGAATGAATCCACCCATACTAAAATTAACATACAACAATAATTCTGGTGTCAAATTTAAAGCTAAACGTTGTCCTCTTTCCATCTATACCAGAAACTCAATTTCAACAAAATATGACTTGTTTATGGTTTTGTGAGAGTAGGTCACAAATGTGGAAATGTAAAACAGAAGTCAAAACAAATAAAATTTAATGTGCACCAAAAACTCGTGTGATTAGCGTTTTATTCATGCAGTGTTTATTTCTTAGCACAAAACACAAAGTATTACAATGTAGACATAATTATGACTAAGTCACCAAGCCTTTTTTGCAAGGAATAACCTAACTCATTAATTTAGTGATAAATAAGACTTCAGGCTATGCATAGTGGAATGAGATACGATAATGTTTGCGGTGGCACCATGTGACTAATATCTTTCACAAGTTGTGTAGGTTCTTAAGAACAACTTGGTTGGAAACCAAACGGTTCTTTTAAGAACCTACAAAACTCAAGAAAGGTAATAGTCGCATGGTGCCACTATGAAAACATATTTCCTATTTTTTTTTTTTATTTATTTTTTTTTTTTTGGGGGGGGGGGGTTAACAAACAATATTTGTCTGAACAATGAGTGAAGTATGTAAATATCATTAATAATGATTATCACAGAACAATGCACTATGAATACAGTAGCTAAATCAGCTATTTATTAACACTTTCCAGTTCCAGCAACTTCTGTAAGGCATACCCCCTCCTTACCACAGCATGCTCTATTAACCCTTTCATTACCAGCCAGTTATGGCAGAGATTACCCTTCTTTACCACAGTAATTAGGAGCCCAATGTCACTTGAGCACCAGTGGGTTTTACACAATTTCATTGAAGTGCGCCCTCACACGGCAGGAATACAATTTTTTAACTTTCTCATTTGTATGTAAAAATGAGTATACAAAAGGGAAGAAAACATTGTGCAAAAGCTAAATATTTGGATCAGTATTTACACTAAAGTAAAGTAATACAAATGGGTGATATTTCATGCAAATACGGTACAGGTATAAGATTTTTTTTCCATGGGAAAAACAACTTGGATGAGATTTTCGGGGATTTTTTTTGGTTATCTACTTGGAAATGAACCATTTACTTGTATTCAGTGTAAATACATCACAATCCATGCTAACACCCCCCCCCCCACCACCTCCCAATTCAATGTTGGTTTGGACTAATCTGCAGATTTTTTAAGTGTAAAAGCAAAACAATTAAATATTTGGATCAGTATTTACACTAAAGTAAAGTAATACAAATGGGTGATATTTCATGCAAATACGGTACAGGTATAAGATTTGTTTTCCATGTGAAAAACAACTTGGATGAGATTTTGGGGGATTTTTGTTGGTTATCTACTTGGAAATGAACCATTTACTTGTATTCAGTGTAAATACATCACAATCCATGCTAACACCCCACCCCCCCCCACCCCCCAATTCAATGTTGGTTTGGACTGTAATCTGCGGCTTGTCCCACCATTCCCAACATTGAACGGGGGGGGGGGGGGTTTGAAGGCAAATAGTATAGATTTACAATCAAGTGATGTGGTATTTCTCAAAGCAAGGAACTATGCACATAGGGTGTGCACATTGTTTACAGATCATCTTTGTTTGTTTTCGCCTGCCTAATTTTCGGTTACTGCAAACAATGCAGTCGCGTTTCTTTCCATTGGGGGTTTTGCCAGGATAGTGCTGTTGCCCTGTCAACTCAATAGGAATATGGTATCTCAATTGACTTGTTGCGTTACGTTCCCAACCCAACAGCAAGCCCTGTACAATCCCTATACGAAAATCAAGATTACTGACATTTTTGTTCCCTGCTATGCTGGTGAATATTACTCTGCTATTGACAATACAGATATTCAGCATATGGAAAAAAACTCTTTTCCACCATTTCAAGCTTCTGTGTGTATGATTGTAGTACTGAAAACATTGGTTGGCAAGATCAGTTCCACCCATGTTTTTGTTGTAATCTTCAATACAATTGGGCTTCATAACATCACAAAATCCACTTGTGCTTTTATTACACGAATTTGCTTTTGGACAAATCAGTGTTGCCTACATTAGTTAAAAGTGTTACAGATTTTTGTCTTGCCAAACGATACACAATTGCCCACCTTTCACCAAAAAATGGGTCATCTCCTTTCTTCATTTTATGGTTTTTGGGTTTGCGGCCTGGGGTATTCCTGTGTAGTGTAACGAACAGTTCCACAACATCCGAATCCTAGTTTAGCAAGTTTAGCTACAAGAGCTGGGCTAGTATAGTAATTATCACAATATATTACGTGTCCCTTATTCTCAAGTCCATGGACCAGATCAATGACGACTTTTCCTGCAACTGTTGGGTTTGGTGGATGGCAGTCTGATGAATTGAAATCTACGTCTGCATCACAAACAGTTTGGGTGTCGTCGGCTCCTGTGTACAGTTTCCAAGCACACGTGTATCCTGTTTTGGACTCGTTCAGGGAGAAGGCTTTAATACCCCGTTTGATAGGTTTGTTAGGCATGTACTGAACAAAACTCAAGCGTCCCTTGAATTTCAACATACTCTCGTCTGGAGACAGATTCTGCGCAGGGTTATACAGGTTGAGAAACTTCTGGACGAGGACTTCTATCAAGGGCCGAACTTTGGAAAGTTTGTCCAGTTTAGCCAAGGCTCTACGAGGAATTTGGTTATTTGAGATGTGGAGGAATCGAAGAATTGAACTGAACCGATTACGGGACATGATTGACGGATAGAATGGGATGTGAAGAATTTCAGATGTCGACCAGTACATCTTGTATTGAGAGGATTTGTTTATGCCCATAGCAATGAGAAGTGCCACAAATGCCATCATTTCTGGAATGTTGGTTGGGTGCCAGGAGAATTGTTCATCAGGAATTGATTCTATTGTTTGCTGCGCATAGCGATTAGTCTCGTCGACGAGCATATTCCACACAAGTTGACAAAAATACAGCTTGAAGATCTCTACTGCCGACAGTGTGGCAAAGTCGCCGGTGGGGCCAGAATTTCCAGTGAACTGCACAGTCCCACACTCGTAATGGTCTCGTCGTTTCCAACCAGATCGGAAATCTAACTTTCCTGTCGTCCTCCTTGATCTCGGTCGGCTATCACCTTGGTAGGTCGGCTGCAACAGAAAAACAAGGCAAAGGAGGATTAATCTCGATCATACATTTGTAAATACAATATCTCAATGCTACTTTACTGCATGTGCACACAGGCCACAGGGGGTCATGCGCAAAATGAATATTGTGCTGAGAAAAAAAATATGGCAGATTCCAACCACTCTCCAAAACTCGTTATCGATAAATTTTCGTTTTAATGTGGGATTGTGAATGTGAATTCCCCCAACTTCTTGCATAATACGACTTATGAGGGCCTTTCGAATACAAGGCTATTCTTTTGGAAGCTTGAGACTAAGAGTGCATTTTCAGCCTGTTAACGCTAAACAGCACGACCGGCTATGGGTAAATGTTAAAATTTCTATGCTATAGGCCTACATCAACTTGCTGTTTCAATGAATACAAATATTACCCCAACAAACTACTAATAATTGTACATTTTCACTTGACGTTTTTGACCCATGCAGTCCAGGGGGTGGGGATTTGGTCAATCCTATTAAAAGGGATCCATTTTCTAAATTTACATTACTCAACTCCAACAGTTCTAACGCTATTTACGCTATAGCCTAGGAAAATAAGTGAATTACGTTAATTTGCATTGCCATTGGGCCAGGAAGAGTAACGTTAACTGTTATTAATATTAGTTATTCATTTTACTGTGATTTTGGCCTACCTCTTCAAGTTCAACGTCGTCGTCGTCGTCGTCGTCATCCATTACTTCGTCATCTGATTCTGAGCCACTGTCTGCCAAAATCTCAGCCAAAATGTCATCATTTATGTCCGTTTCCATCATGATTGCAACTAAATTCAACTGACCGTTGTGGAAGCAAGTGGACGCTAGCACCAAAAACCGCAAAGTGACGCACTTTTCTTTTCATAAACTTTTATACACTGCATTCCTGTCAATAGAGGGCGCCAACCCCAAAAACAACTCAAGCATTTTCCGGTGGTGATTTAAGTCGCCGTGGTCGTCAAGGGCATGCCGATTCCCGGCACCTTTTCCGCCCACGGGAAGGAAGCGTATCACAACAAAGGCTCTTTTTAGAGCCCGTGGGATCGAAAGGGTTAATGTGAAGGCAACTAATAAACAAGTCGCACAGGCTGATTTTGCGCTATGACCGGATAAAATAAAAACGGGGGTGAAAATGTTTTGAATTTTGTATTTGCAGTTTTGTTTGGACTTGGTGATATTAATCTCTTATCTTTCACCCTGTTTTTTTTCTTTTTTTCGTGCAATTCCTCTGATAAACCATGATTTTTTTTTTGTAAATGCTAAATTTTATAATATGTTTATCTCAAAAGTGGTTTTCCTTTAGCTGAACGAAACCACTCGTACTAAAATTAACATACAACAATAATTCTGGTGTCAAATTAAAGCTAAACGTTGGGAGTTAACACAAGCAATATTTGTCTGAACTTCAATGAGTCAAGTATGTAAAACATAATGATTAACAATTTTCAGAAAACAATGCACTATGAATACAGTAGTTAAATCAGTTCAGTTCCAGCCACTATGTAAGGCAGTACCCCTCCTGTCACTCTGTGGAATGAGAAAATAAAACAAATGTCAGTAGAGAGGCACCTATTATTTACCTGTATCGCATCTTCCACAATTCTAATTCGCTTGCCCCGGTTATCCGATTTCCCTTCGTGTCTCTGCTGCTCAGCTCAGTTGTCAAAATGATTTGCCACCGACTTTTACCCCGGTATATATATAGGCAGCGGAATGAATAAGCCGGGCGTTGTGCACACGTGCACTTTTCAAAAGACTAAGTTAGGCTGGTCCCTTTTTGTAACGGTTTACCATATACTTTACCCCCAACCCCATTAGAAACATGCACACGGTCTACCATTTGGTAGACCGTCTCGAGAAAAGGTCTGATAATCTTGAAGTCCTTATTACTGTAAAATGGTAAACCGTTAGCCTTTACCATTTGTTTTCGCGTAACCCTGGTGACATCCAATCACCGTAAAGCGCTCGTATCGTGCACTCGGGAATGTTTGAATAGTTACAAGCATCCACTATAATGACAGATGTTTCACATTGAAGGTCTTTTCTTTGAGAGAATGGAAGACTTGTGTGAGACTTATGTAAGACTGTTAGGACAATATATTTAATTTAACCCAATTCGTGGATTATTGTTAAAGTATTTGTCGGTTAATCATTTCAACCGATCAAATGCCATGATCGGCTAAGTTTACACATAAATAGAGCAGTCGTAGCAGACTGTAGTCACAACGCATTTGGACATGTTGCACTGCATGCCGCCTCCCTCTTAGATGTCTACCGAGACCAACTTCGTACGATGTGGCAAAAGTTGGGGTACAGAAGGGATTCAGGACGCGTTTGCAACTGATGTACACAATTTTCTCACTATGATATCATTGTATATTGTTTGTATTAATGTTTTTTCTTTGTTTCCGCGCCTTGAGCGCCCATCACGGTGGATATGTGCGCGCTACACATCTTTATTATTATTATTATTATTATTATTTTATATTATTATTAATTTTTTTCTATTATTTTCTATTATTTTATATTATTATTTTATATTATTATGGCCTTTGCTTATCTACAGAAGTCGGAAAGGCGTACGGACCTTGCTCGATTCATTATAATTAGGGGGACGAAAAATTGATACAGGTACGTTATAATGCATAATTATTGTATAATTATCATTGCATATTTAGGTTCGTAATGTAAAAATGTGATATTTGTACTTTATACATAATCTATTTTGGACTTTGATAAACTTTTATGTGGACTCTTAGCCAGTTCAGTGGCCTTCAGTGTCCAATGACATAAACGCGCCAAGCGGTATCCGGTGAAATTGCGCACCTTTAAAAAAGTTTTCATGCATCCGTTGATAACGAAAGAGGGCGCTTCACATGTAAACAAACAAACCAGACGGCCGCGGCACATGCACGAGACGTCTGCATAGCTGCAGTGACGCTGGTTCATGACATAAGATATATTTTACAGCTATTGAGTGGTTTTGCTTTTCTAAGCACATAGACTCCGAAGCACGATAGAGTTTCACCAACTGTAAGTTTAATGCTGTTGCGTTTAAAAACTAACATAAATGTTGATACAAAATCGGCAGTGTGCCGTCACTCTTGAACTGTGTGCAAAGTCTACGACTAGGACTACGACTGGGGGGTCGCAGAAATCATTTTCAAATGTACACACCATATTGAATTTATCTCTGCTGAAATCACATTTTGTACTCGCATTTACAATGATTGATGGTAATATAGGTTAGATATGACGAGAAAAGTGGCAGAAAAATAGTTTCCGAATGTGGTTGTTCCATACAGTTTGCACAAGTTTCCGTCCCATATATTTGTAGTTGAGTTCCTAAGCTGGAATTAGTACACGTTTTTAAGCACGGGAAGACCTCCATATGTTTTGTACACTAATCTCAATAGTGAACCCTATCGTGCTCTCGTTCAATATCCACTATTTGAATGCGTATACAACCCCCACTGAATCCTCTACCCCCCCCCCCCTTACCCACTCTTCCTTGATACCCCACTTCCCTTCCATTCCCTGACTACCAAGTGTCAAATTATAATCCAATCAGTCATATTTATAATAGGGACTGTCTCAAATTATGTTTTCACAGAATGCATGGGAGCTACACGGGGCACACGAACAACTCGAACGGGCTACTCTCACGTGAATTGAACTCCTTCACCAAGCTGCCCAGTCTGGCTGTAATTGCAATGGAGTGTGGCTGTACTGTGCTCGAGAAATATTGATTCACAATAAAATTGAGATAAGTACATTTGTATACGGCATATGGGAGAGGGAAATACAGAAACATAAGATAACCGGGCCAGCAAATTGTGGCAAAACTTTTCTATTGAATCCATTAAATAACATTATTCAAAACCTTCACCAATCCAGTGACAGGTACGTTTGCCTGGGTTGGAGCAGAAATACGTGAGCTTGTGTTTCTTAACGATTGTTGTACCGCACAAGTATTGCCTTGGAATGATATGCCGCTTTTATTAGAAGGGCAAACAGTCCATATCAGCACCCAAGAGTCATTATGCAAGAGATCTAACTTTTCATAAGGACACTCCCATATTTTGCACTGGAAAGCAGCCCTTGGTTTACATTAGTGGTGGCTCTGTAGATGAACGCAAGACTGAGATGATGTCTGTTAGGTGGAACACATTCGCATTTTCATATCAAATTCCACAAGAATAACAAAAAGGATATAGCTGCATGTCCCTTTTGCTTTGCACATTTCATACTGGATAATATTAATGAAGATGATTTAAATGAGGTACTACAATGCAATCATTGCATTTTATAAATGACTATTGTTAAATTAAAATTACTACCCTCATGACCAAAGTAGTAGTAGTAATTCTTGTGAGTTGCTACTGGTCACAAACTGATACCATTGCATACTCCGAGTTGATTCTGCTCTGCCATTAACATATTGTGTACTTGAAAAGTTACTAAACAAAATCTTAATGAAAACAAGGTCCATTTCTGCCGATTGCTGAAACAGCCAATGTCTCATTATACCCTAGTGAAAATAGCCAATAAGGATAATAATTAAACATCCCAAATAAGACGATTTCAAACCAAAGATTTTCAAAGGGTTTGAAGTTGTTAGAATTGTACATGGGTCATTCCATATGAACTCGCCCAGAGGTCCCGTGGTGACTAACTCAAATTTTGGGTTCTCTGGTTGAGTTCATGTGGAATGACACGTATTTGAATATTAACAAATCAAACCAGTACTACAACCTATTAAAATCATTTATAACCAATCCAAAAACAATTTGATGATAGATTCACACACATCCCCCCCCCATATTTGTCAATGAGTTTAATTTGTTTGTTATGAATTGATATTAAGAAATACTATGAACAAAACATTGTCTGTGATTAAGTCAAATAATGCATCTTTAATGAATTATTGAAAATGTAATATTCATGACCACTTTTCATTTGTCTACTTACAGTGTTTATGTATGTGCAACATGTCCAAATGCGTTGTCATTTTGCGGTTTAAAAGGTAGTATACACCATTTGCTTTTGCTGTAATTTTCGAACATGGATGGTTAGGGGAATCATATTTTATAGTAAATATTGTGACGGTGACCTGTTTGAAAGTTTTGTGTTCATAGATTCTTGAAAATCCCCCCCCCCCCTCCAAAAAAAACCTGCTGTTCTGGTAGTCTTGTGGTCAGTGTTTGAAAATGTTGGGTTTTTCCAATGATTGCCGGCCGGCAATCGTTGAAAATGTGTAAAAACTTCCAATTTTCTTGAGGACCACAGCACAGCATGTGCCGTTATTTCACAAGATGCTTGAGACTGTTATTCACTTACAGTCAAGTAAGGTATTTCATAATAATTCACTAGTTTTGTTTTTGGATGTTTGCAAATGGTATATACTAAACTGTGCACAATGAGTAAATATACACCCAACCAAAAAACAAAGCCATTTCCCCCAAAAAAAAAAAAACTTTTTGGTCTGATTCAAAAACTACTGAGCACTTTTCAGTCAAATAACCATTAATCTTTTCTCCCCGTTTGGTGTGCATAATTGTCATGTTCTTAAAAGTTCAGTGAACAAAAGAATTGTTTCAATGTAATGTTTAATAATATATTGGTCCACTCTCTCACTTTTGGACATAAATTGCTTAATTTCATCCATAAAATTGTTTAGCAAAATAAAGAGTGGCTGCATTCCTAGAGTTTCTCTATTGATTATTGGTTATTTCACCGAAAAGTGCTCAATAGTTTGTGAATTAGAACAAAAAGTATAAGGGGGAGGGGGACTTTCTTTTTGGATTGGGTATATTGTTAAAATACACTGTTTAGAAAATTGGTGTTGGGCCCAGTGTAACCAAAAAATGACGGTAATGCTCCTTGATATTAAATAATAAAAAAAATTACTCATTGCTTAGTTTCTGGATCAGAGATTGGCAATTATGGTGTACTGGTAATTAACAGTTTTGCCTTTTGTTTGGACCTGCTGCTAGGTATTTCAGTTCAACAAAAAAAATAATGCAAATATGTAAGTATCAATATCCACTATTTGAATGCGTATACAACCCCCCACCGAATCCTCTAACCCCCCCCCCCCCCTTACCCACTCTTCCTTGATACCCCACTTCCCTTCCATTCCCTGACTACCAAGTGTCAAAATATAATCCAATCAGTCATATTTATAATAGGGACTGTCTCAAATTATGTTTTCACAGAATGCATGGGAGCTACACGGGGCACACGAACAACTCGAACGGGCTACTCTCACGTGAATTGAACTCCTTCACCAAGCTGCCCAGTCTGGCTGTAATTGCAATGGAGTGTGGCTGTACTGTGCTCGAGAAATATTGATTCACAATAAAATTGAGATAAGTACATTTGTATACGGCATATGGGAGAGGGAAATACAGAAACATAAGATAACCGGGCCAGCAAATTGTGGCAAAACTTTTCTATTGAATCCATTAAATAACATTATTCAAAACCTTCACCAATCCAGTGACAGGTACGTTTGCCTGGGTTGGAGCAGAAATACGTGAGCTTGTGTTTCTTAACGATTTTTGTTGTACCGCACAAGTATTGCCTTGGAATGATATGCCGCTTTTATTAGAAGGGCAAACAGTCCATATCAGCACCCAAGAGTCATTATGCAAGAGATCTAACTTTTCATAAGGACACTCCCATATTTTGCACTGGAAAGCAGCCCTTGGTTTACATTAGTGGTGGCTCTGTAGATGAACGCAAGACTGAGATGATGTCTGTTAGGTGGAACACATTCGCATTTTCATATCAAATTCCACAAGAATAACAAAAAGGATATAGCTGCATGTCCCTTTTGCTTTGCACATTTCATACTGGATAATATTAATGAAGATGATTTAAATGATGCACTACAATGCAATCATTGCATTTTATAAATGACTATTGTTAAATTAAAATTACTACCCTCATGACCAAAGTAGTAGTAATTCTTGTGAGTTGCTACTGGTCACAAACTGATACCATTGCATACTCCGAGTTGATTCTGCTCTGCCATTAACATATTGTGTACTTGAAAAGTTACTAAACAAAATCTTAATGAAAACAAGGTCCATTTCTGCCGATTGCTGAAACAGCCAATGTCTCATTATACCCTAGTGAAAATAGCCAATAAGGATAATAATTAAACATCCCAAATAAGACGATTTCAAACCAAAGATTTTCAAATGGTTTGAAGTTGTTAGAATTGTACATGGGTCATTCCATATGAACTCGCCCAGAGGTCCCGTGGTGACTAACTCAAATTTTGGGTTCTCTGGTTGAGTTCATGTGGAATGACACGTATTTGAATATTAACAAATCAAACCAGTACTACAACCTATTAAAATCATTTATAACCAATCCAAAAACAATTTGATGATAGATTCACATCCCCCCCCCATATTTGTCAATGAGTTTAATTTGTTTGTTATGAATTGATATTAAGAAATACTATGAACAAAACATTGTCTGTGATTAAGTCAAATAATGCATCTTTAATGAATTATTGAAAATGTAATATTCATGACCACTTTTCATTTGTCTACTTACAGTGTTTATGTATGTGCAACATGTCCAAATGCGTTGTCATTTTGCGGTTTAAAAGGTAGTATACACCATTTGCTTTTGCTGTAATTTTCGAACATGGATGGTTAGGGGAATCATATTTTATAGTAAATATTGTGACGGTGACCTGTTTTAAAGTTTTGTGTTCATAGATTCTTGAAAATCCCCCCCCCCCTCCAAAAAAAACCTGCTGTTCTGGTAGTCTTGTGGTCAGTGTTTGAAAATGTTGGGTTTTTCCAATGATTGCCGGCCGGCAATCGTTGAAAATTGATACAAACTTCCAATTTTCTTGAGGACCACAGCACAGCATGTGCCGTTATTTCACAAGATGCTTGAGACTGTTATTCACTTACAGTCAAGTAAGGTATTTCATAATAATTCACTAGTTTTGTTTTTGGATGTTTGCAAATGGTATATACTAAACTGTGCACGATCAGTAAATATACACCCAACCAAAAAACAAAGCCCCCCCCCCCTTCCCCCCAAAAAATACTTTTTGGTCTGATTCAAACACTACTGAGCACTTTTCAGTCAAATAACCATTAATCTTTTCTCCCCGTTTGGTGTGCATAATTGTCATGTTCTTAAAAGTTCAGTGAACAAAAGAATTGTTTCAATGTAATGTTTAATAATATATTGGTCCACTTTCTCACTTTTGGACATAAATTGCTTAATTTCATCCATAAAATTGTTTAGCAAAATAAAGAGTGGCTGGATTCCTAGAGTTTCTCTATTGATTATTGGTTATTTCACCGAAAAGTGCTCAATAGTTTGTGAATTAGAACAAAAAGTATAAGGGGGAGGGGACTTTCTTTTTGGATTGGGTATATTGTTAAAATACACTGTTTAGAAAATTGGTGTTGGGCCCAGTGTAACCAAAAAATTACGGTAATGCTCCTTGATATTAAATAATAAAAAAATGACTCATTACTTAGTTTCTGGATCAGAGATTGGCAATTATGGTGTACTGGTAATTAACAGTTTTTCCTTTTGTTTGGACCTGCTGCTAGGTATTTCAGTTCAACAAACAAAAAAATGCAAATATGTAAGTATTAATGAATGTAACTAATAAATGTGACCTGTTCCAACGAAAACAGAAACAAGTCGCACACGCTGATTTTTGTGCTATGACCGGATAAAATAAAATGGGGGTGAAAATTTAGTGAATTTTGTATTTGCAGTTTTGGGTGGATTTGGTGACATTAATATCTTATCTTTCACCGTGTTATTTTTGTTTATTTTGCCAGAACAAAAATTGGTCAATTGGTAAAATCCTGCAATTCCTCTGATAAACCATGAAAACAAGAAAAAATGCTCAAGTTTTCCTTTAGCTGAATGAATCCACCCATACTAAAATTAACATACAACAATAATTCTGGTGTCAAATTTAAAGCTAAACGTTGTCCTCTTTCCATCTATACCAGAAACTCAATTTCAACAAAATATGACTTGTTTATGGTTTTGTGAGAGTAGGTCACAAATGTGGAAATGTAAAACAGAAGTCAAAACAAATAAAATTTAATGTGCACCAAAAACTCGTGTGATTAGCGTTTTATTCATGCAGTGTTTATTTCTTAGCACAAAACACAAAGTATTACAATGTAGACATAATTATGACTAAGTCACCAAGCCTTTTTTGCAAGGAATAACCTAACTCATTAATTTAGTGATAAATAAGACTTCAGGCTATGCATAGTGGAATGAGATACGATAATGTTTGCGGTGGCACCATGTGACTAATATCTTTCACAAGTTGTGTAGGTTCTTAAGAACAACTTGGTTGGAAACCAAACGGTTCTTTTAAGAACCTACAAAACTCAAGAAAGGTAATAGTCGCATGGTGCCACTATGAAAACATATTTCCTATTTTTTATTTATTTTATTTTTTTTTTTTTTGGGGGGGGGTTAACAAACAATATTTGTCTGAACAATGAGTGAAGTATGTAAATATCATTAATAATGATTATCACAGAACAATGCACTATGAATACAGTAGCTAAATCAGCTATTTATTAACACTTTCCAGTTCCAGCAACTTCTGTAAGGCATACCCCTCCTTACCACAGCATGCTCTATTAACCCTTTCATTACCAGCCAGTTATGGCAGAGATTACCCTTCTTTACCACAGTAATTAGGAGCCCAATGTCACTTGAGCACCAGTGGGTTTTACACAATTTCATTGAAGTGCGCCCTCACACGGCAGGAATACAATTTTTTAACTTTCTCATTTGTATGTAAAAATGAGTATACAAAAGGGAAGAAAACATTGTGCAAAAGCTAAATATTTGGATCAGTATTTACACTAAAGTAAAGTAATACAAATGGGTGATATTTCATGCAAATACGGTACAGGTATAAGATTTTTTTTCCATGGGAAAAACAACTTGGATGAGATTTTCGGGGATTTTTTTTGGTTATCTACTTGGAAATGAACCATTTACTTGTATTCAGTGTAAATACATCACAATCCATGCTAACACCCCCCCCCCCCACCACCTCCCAATTCAATGTTGGTTTGGACTAATCTGCAGATTTTTTAAGTGTAAAAGCAAAACAATTAAATATTTGGATCAGTATTTACACTAAAGTAAAGTAATACAAATGGGTGATATTTCATGCAAATACGGTACAGGTATAAGATTTGTTTTCCATGTGAAAAACAACTTGGATGAGATTTTGGGGGATTTTTTTTGGTTATCTACTTGGAAATGAACCATTTACTTGTATTCAGTGTAAATACATCACAATCCATGCTAACACCCCACCCCCCCCCCACCCCCCAATTCAATGTTGGTTTGGACTGTAATCTGCGGCTTGTCCCACCATTCCCAACATTGAACGGGGGGGGGGGGGGTTTGAAGGCAAATAGTATAGATTTACAATCAAGTGATGTGGTATTTCTCAAAGCAAGGAACTATGCACATAGGGTGTGCACATTGTTTACAGATCATCTTTGTTTGTTTTATCCTGCCTAATTTTCGGTTACTGCAAACAATGCAGTCGCGTTTCTTTCCATTGGGGGTTTTGCCAGGATAGTGCTGTTGCCCTGTCAACTCAATAGGAATATGGTATCTCAATTGACTTGTTGCGTTACGTTCCCAACCCAACAGCAAGCCCTGTACAATCCCTATACGAAAATCAAGATTACTGACATTTTTTTTCCCTGCTATGCTGGTGAATATTACTCTGCTATTGACAATACAGATATTCAGCATATGGAAAAAACTCTTTTCCCACCATTTCAAGCTTCTGTGTGTATGATTGTAGTACTGAAAACATTGGTTGGCAAGATCAGTTCCACCCATGTTTTTGTTGTAATCTTCAATACAATTGGGCTTCATAACATCACAAAATCCACTTGTGCTTTTATTACACCGAATTTGCTTTTTGGACAAATCAGTGTTGCCTACATTAGTTAAAAGTGTTACAGATTTTTTGTCTTGCCAAACGATACACAATTGCCCACCTTTCACCAAAAAATGGGTCATCTCCTTTCTTCATTTTATGGTTTTTGGGTTTGCGGCCTGGGTATTCCTGTGTAGTGTAACGAACAGTTCCACAACATCCGAATCCTAGTTTAGCAAGTTTAGCTACAAGAGCTGGGCTAGTATAGTAATTATCACAATATATTACGTGTCCCTTATTCTCAAGTCCATGGACCAGATCAATGACGACTTTTCCTGCAACTGTTGGGTTTGGTGGATGGCAGTCTGATGAATTGAAATCTACGTCTGCATCACAAACAGTTTGGGTGTCGTCGGCTCCTGTGTACAGTTTCCAAGCACACGTGTATCCTGTTTTGGACTCGTTCAGGAGAAGGCTTTAATACCCCGTTTGATAGGTTTGTTAGGCATGTACTGAACAAAACTCAAGCGTCCCTTGAATTTCAACATACTCTCGTCTGGAGACAGATTCTGCGCAGGGTTATACAGGTTGAGAAACTTCTGGACGAGGACTTCTATCAAGGGCCGAACTTTGGAAAGTTTGTCCCGTTTAGCCAAGGCTCTACGAGGAATTTGGTTATTTGAGATGTGGAGGAATCGAAGAATTGAACTGAACCGATTACGGGACATGATTGACGGATAGAATGGGATGTGAAGAATTTCAGATGTCGACCAGTACATCTTGTATTGAGAGGATTTGTTTATGCCCATAGCAATGAGAAGTGCCACAAATGCCATCATTTCTGGAATGTTGGTTGGGTGCCAGGAGAATTGTTCATCAGGAATTGATTCTATTGTTTGCTGCGCATAGCGATTAGTCTCGTCGACGAGCATATTCCACACAAGTTGACCAAAATACAGCTTGAAGATCTCTACTGCCGACAGTGTGGCAAAGTCGCCGGTGGGGCCAGAATTTCCAGTGAACTGCACAGTCCCACACTCGTAATGGTCTCGTCGTTTCCAACCAGATCGGAAATCTAACTTTCCTGTCGTCCTCCTTGATCTCGGTCGGCTATCACCTTGGTAGGTCGGCTGCAACAGAAAAACAAGGCAAAGGAGGATTAATCTCGATCATACATTTGTAAATACAATATCTCAATGCTACTTTACTGCATGTGCAGGCCACATGGGGTCATGCGCAAAATGAATATTGTGCTGAGAAAAAAAATATGGCAGATTCCAACCACTCTCCAAAACTCGTTATCGATAAATTTTCGTTTTAATGTGGGATTGTGAATGTGAATTCCCCCAACTTCTTGCATAATACGACTTATGAGGGCCTTTCGAATACAAGGCTATTCTTTTGGAAAGCTTGAGACTAAGAGTGCATTTTCAGCCTGTTAACGCTAAACAGCACGACCGGCTATGGGTAAATGTTAAAATTTCTATGCTATAGGCCTACATCAACTTGCTGTTTCAATGAATACAAATATTACCCCAACAAACTACTAATAATTGTACATTTTCACTTGACGTTTTGACCCATGCAGTCCAGGGGTGGGATTTGGTCAATCCTATTAAAGGGATCCATTTTCTAAATTTACATTACTCAACTCCAACAGTTCTAACGCTATTTACGCTATAGCCTAGGAAAATAAGTGAATTACGTTAATTTGCATTGCCATTGGGCCAGGAAGAGTAACGTTAACTGTTATTAATATTAGTTATTCATTTTACTGTGATTTTGGCCTACCTCTTCAAGTTCAACGTCGTCGTCGTCGTCGTCGTCATCCATTACTTCGTCATCTGATTCTGAGCCACTGTCTGCCAAAATCTCAGCCAAAATGTCATCATTTATGTCCGTTTCCATCATGATTGCAACTAAATTCAACTGACCGTTGTGGAAGCAAGTGGACGCTAGCACCAAAAACCACAAAGTGACGCACTTTTCTTTTCATAAACTTTTATACACTGCATTCCTGTCAATAGAGGGCGCCAACCCCAAAAACAACTCAAGCATTTTCCGGTGGTGATTTAAGTCGCCGTGGTCGTCAAGGGCATGCCGATTCCCGGCACCTTTTAGAGCCCACGGGAAGGAAGCGTATCACAACAAAGGCTCTTTTTAGAGCCCGTGGGATCGAAAGGGTTAATGTGAAGGCAACTAATAAACAAGTCGCACAGGCTGATTTTGCGCTATGACCGGATAAAATAAAAACAGGGGTGAAAATGTTTTGAATTTTGTATTTGAAGTTTTGTGTGGATTTGGTGATATTAATCTCTTATCTTTCACCCTGTTTTTTTTCTTTTTTTCGTGCAATTCCTCTGATAAACCATGAAAAAAAAAAAATGCTAAATTTTATAATATGTTTATCTCAAAAGTGGTTTTCCTTTAGCTGAACGAAACCACTCGTACTAAAATTAACATACAACAATAATTCTGGTGTCAAATTAAAGCTAAACGTTGGGAGTTAACACAAGCAATATTTGTCTGAACTTCAATGAGTCAAGTATGTAAAACATAATGATTAACAATTTTCAGAAAACAATGCACTATGAATACAGTAGTTAAATCAGTTCAGTTCCAGCCACTATGTAAGGCAGTACCCCTCCTGTCACTCTGTGGAATGAGAAAATAAAACAAATGTCAGTAGAGAGGCACCTATTATTTACCTGTATCGCATCTTCCACAATTCTAATTCGCTTGCCCCGGTTATCCGATTTCCCTTCGTGTCTCTGCTGCTCAGCTCAGTTGTCAAAATGATTTGCCACCGACTTTTACCCCGGTATATATATAGGCAGCGGAATGAATAAGCCGGGCGTTGTGCACACGTGCACTTTTCAAAAGACTAAGTTAGGCTGGTCCCTTTTTGTAACGGTTTACCATATACTTTACCCCCAACCCCATTAGAAACATGCACACGGTCTACCATTTGGTAGACCGTCTCGAGAAAAGGTCTGATAATCTTGAAGTCCTTATTACTGTAAAATGGTAAACCGTTAGCCTTTACCATTTGTTTTCGCGTAACCCTGGTGACATCCAATCACCGTAAAGCGCTCGTATCGTGCACTCGGGAATGTTTGAATAGTTACAAGCATCCACTATAATGACAGATGTTTCACATTGAAGGTCTTTTCTTTGAGAGAATGGAAGACTTGTGTGAGACTTATGTAAGACTGTTAGGACAATATATTTAATTTAACCCAATTCGTGGATTATTGTTAAAGTATTTGTCGGTTAATCATTTCAACCGATCAAATGCCATGATCGGCTAAGTTTACACATAAATAGAGCAGTCGTAGCAGACTGTAGTCACAACGCATTTGGACATGTTGCACTGCATGCCGCCTCCCTCTTAGATGTCTACCGAGACCAACTTCGTACGATGTGGCAAAAGTTGGGGTACAGAAGGGATTCAGGACGCGTTTGCAACTGATGTACACAATTTTCTCACTATGATATCATTGTATATTGTTTGTATTAATGTTTTTTCTTTGTTTCCGCGCCTTGAGCGCCCATCACGGTGGATATGTGCGCGCTGCACATCTTTATTATTATTATTATTATTATTATTTTATATTATTATTAATTTTTTTCTATTATTTTCTATTATTTTATATTATTATTTTATATTATTATGGCCTTTGCTTATCTACAGAAGTCGGAAAGGCGTACGGACCTTGCTCGATTCATTATAATTAGGGGGACGAAAAATTGATACAGGTACGTTATAATGCATAATTATTGTATAATTATCATTGCATATTTAGGTTCGTAATGTAAAAATGTGATATTTGTACTTTATACATAATCTATTTTGGACTTTGATAAACTTTTATGTGGACTCTTAGCCAGTTCAGTGGCCTTCAGTGTCCAATGACATAAACGCGCCAAGCGGTATCCGGTGAAATTGCGCACCTTTAAAAAAGTTTTCATGCATCCGTTGATAACGAAAGAGGGCGCTTCACATGTAAACAAACAAACCAGACGGCCGCGGCACATGCACGAGACGTCTGCATAGCTGCAGTGACGCTGGTTCATGACATAAGATATATTTTACAGCTATTGAGTGGTTTTGCTTTTCTAAGCACATAGACTCCGAAGCACGATAGAGTTTCACCAACTGTAAGTTTAATGCTGTTGCGTTTAAAAACTAACATAAATGTTGATACAAAATCGGCAGTGTGCCGTCACTCTTGAACTGTGTGCAAAGTCTACGACTAGGACTACGACTGGGGGGTCGCAGAAATCATTTTCAAATGTACACACCATATTGAATTTATCTCTGCTGAAATCACATTTTGTACTCGCATTTACAATGATTGATGGTAATATAGGTTAGATATGACGAGAAAAGTGGCAGAAAAATAGTTTCCGAATGTGGTTGTTCCATACAGTTTGCACAAGTTTCCGTCCCATATATTTGTAGTTGAGTTCCTAAGCTGGAATTAGTACACGTTTTTAAGCACGGGAAGAAGACCTCCATATGTTTTGTACACTAATCTCAATAGTGAACCCTATCGTGCTCTCGTTCAATATCCACTATTTGAATGCGTATACAACCCCCCACTGAATCCTCTACCCCCCTTACCCACTCTTCCTTGATACCCCACTTCCCTTCCATTCCCTGACTACCAAGTGTCAAATTATAATCCAATCAGTCATATTTATAATAGGGACTGTCTCAAATTATGTTTTCACAGAATGCATGGGAGCTACACGGGGCACACGAACAACTCGAACGGGCTACTCTCACGTGAATTGAACTCCTTCACCAAGCTGCCCAGTCTGGCTGTAATTGCAATGGAGTGTGGCTGTACTGTGCTCGAGAAATATTGATTCACAATAAAATTGAGATAAGTACATTTGTATACGGCATATGGGAGAGGAAATACAGAAACATAAGATAACCGGGCCAGCAAATTGTGGCAAAACTTTTCTATTGAATCCATTAAATAACATTATTCAAAACCTTCACCAATCCAGTGACAGGTACGTTTGCCTGGGTTGGAGCAGAAATACGTGAGCTTGTGTTTCTTAACGATTTTTGTTGTACCGCACAAGTATTGCCTTGGAATGATATGCCGCTTTTATTAGAAGGGCAAACAGTCCATATCAGCACCCAAGAGTCATTATGCAAGAGATCTAACTTTTCATAAGGACACTCCCATATTTTGCACTGGAAAGCAGCCCTTGGTTTACATTAGTGGTGGCTCTGTAGATGAACGCAAGACTGAGATGATGTCTGTTAGGTGGAACACATTCGCATTTTCATATCAAATTCCACAAGAATAACAAAAAGGATATAGCTGCATGTCCCTTTTGCTTTGCACATTTCATACTGGATAATATTAATGAAGATGATTTAAATGAGGTACTACAATGCAATCATTGCATTTTATAAATGACTATTGTTAAATTAAAATTACTACCCTCATGACCAAAGTAGTAGTAGTAATTCTTGTGAGTTGCTACTGGTCACAAACTGATACCATTGCATACTCCGAGTTGATTCTGCTCTGCCATTAACATATTGTGTACTTGAAAAGTTACTAAACAAAATCTTAATGAAAACAAGGTCCATTTCTGCCGATTGCTGAAACAGCCAATGTCTCATTATACCCTAGTGAAAATAGCCAATAAGGATAATAATTAAACATCCCAAATAAGACGATTTCAAACCAAAGATTTTCAAAGGGTTTGAAGTTGTTAGAATGTACATGGGTCATTCCATATGAACTCGCCCAGAGGTCCCGTGGTGACTAACTCAAATTTTGGGTTCTCTGGTTGAGTTCATGTGGAATGACACGTATTTGAATATTAACAAATCAAACCAGTACTACAACCTATTAAAATCATTTATAACCAATCCAAAAACAATTTGATGATAGATTCACACATCCCCCATATTTGTCAATGAGTTTAATTTGTTTGTTATGAATTGATATTAAGAAATACTATGAACAAAACATTGTCTGTGATTAAGTCAAATAATGCATCTTTAATGAATTATTGAAAATGTAATATTCATGACCACTTTTCATTTGTCTACTTACAGTGTTTATGTATGTGCAACATGTCCAAATGCGTTGTCATTTTGCGGTTTAAAAGGTAGTATACACCATTTGCTTTTGCTGTAATTTTCGAACATGGATGGTTAGGGGAATCATATTTTATAGTAAATATTGTGACGGTGACCTGTTTGAAAGTTTTGTGTTCATAGATTCTTGAAAATCCCCCCCCCCCCTCCAAAAAAAACCTGCTGTTCTGGTAGTCTTGTGGTCAGTGTTTGAAAATGTTGGGTTTTTCCAATGATTGCCGGCCGGCAATCGTTGAAAATTGATACAAACTTCCAATTTTCTTGAGGACCACAGCACAGCATGTGCCGTTATTTCACAAGATGCTTGAGACTGTTATTCACTTACAGTCAAGTAAGGTATTTCATAATAATTCACTAGTTTTGTTTTTGGATGTTTGCAAATGGTATATACTAAACTGTGCACAATGAGTAAATATACACCCAACCAAAAAACAAAGCGCCCCCCCCCCCCCAAAAAAAAACTTTTTGGTCTGATTCAAAAACTACTGAGCACTTTTCAGTCAAATAACCATTAATCTTTTCTCCCCGTTTGGTGTGCATAATTGTCATGTTCTTAAAAGTTCAGTGAACAAAAGAATTGTTTCAATGTAATGTTTAATAATATATTGGTCCACTCTCTCACTTTTGGACATAAATTGCTTAATTTCATCCATAAAATTGTTTAGCAAAATAAAGAGTGGCTGCATTCCTAGAGTTTCTCTATTGATTATTGGTTATTTCACCGAAAAGTGCTCAATAGTTTGTGAATTAGAACAAAAAGTATAAGGGGGAGGGGGACTTTCTTTTTGGATTGGGTATATTGTTAAAATACACTGTTTAGAAAATTGGTGTTGGGCCCAGTGTAACCAAAAAATGACGGTAATGCTCCTTGATATTAAATAATAAAAAAAATTACTCATTGCTTAGTTTCTGGATCAGAGATTGGCAATTATGGTGTACTGGTAATTAACAGTTTTGCCTTTTGTTTGGACCTGCTGCTAGGTATTTCAGTTCAACAAAAAAAATAATGCAAATATGTAAGTATCAATATCCACTATTTGAATGCGTATACACCCCGCCACCGAATCCTCTAACCCCCCCCCCCTTACCCACTCTTCCTTGATACCCCACTTCCCTTCCATTCCCTGACTACCAAGTGTCAAAATATAATCCAATCAGTCATATTTATAATAGGGACTGTCTCAAATTATGTTTTCACAGAATGCATGGGAGCTACACGGGGCACACGAACAACTCGAACGGGCTACTCTCACGTGAATTGAACTCCTTCACCAAGCTGCCCAGTCTGGCTGTAATTGCAATGGAGTGTGGCTGTACTGTGCTCGAGAAATATTGATTCACAATAAAATTGAGATAAGTACATTTGTATACGGCATATGGGAGAGGGAAATACAGAAACATAAGATAACCGGGCCAGCAAATTGTGGCAAAACTTTTCTATTGAATCCATTAAATAACATTATTCAAAACCTTCACCAATCCAGTGACAGGTACGTTTGCCTGGGTTGGAGCAGAAATACGTGAGCTTGTGTTTCTTAACGATTTTTGTTGTACCGCACAAGTATTGCCTTGGAATGATATGCCGCTTTTATTAGAAGGGCAAACAGTCCATATCAGCACCCAAGAGTCATTATGCAAGAGATCTAACTTTTCATAAGGACACTCCCATATTTTGCACTGGAAAGCAGCCCTTGGTTTACATTAGTGGTGGCTCTGTAGATGAACGCAAGACTGAGATGATGTCTCTTAGGTGGAACACATTCGCATTTTCATATCAAATTCCACAAGAATAACAAAAAGGATATAGCTGCATGTCCCTTTTGCTTTGCACATTTCATACTGGATAATATTAATGAAGATGATTTAAATGATGCACTACAATGCAATCATTGCATTTTATAAATGACTATTGTTAAATTAAAATTACTACCCTCATGACCAAAGTAGTAGTAATTCTTGTGAGTTGCTACTGGTCACAAACTGATACCATTGCATACTCGAGTTGATTCTGCTCTGCCATTAACATATTGTGTACTTGAAAAGTTACTAAACAAAATCTTAATGAAAACAAGGTCCATTTCTGCCGATTGCTGAAACAGCCAATGTCTCATTATACCCTAGTGAAAATAGCCAATAAGGATAATAATTAAACATCCCAAATAAGACGATTTCAAACCAAAGATTTTCAAATGGTTTGAAGTTGTTAGAATTTACATGGGTCATTCCATATGAACTCGCCCAGAGGTCCGTGGTGACTAACTCAAATTTTGGGTTCTCTGGTTGAGTTCATGTGGAATGACACGTATTTGAATATTAACAAATCAAACCAGTACTACAACCTATTAAAATCATTTATAACCAATCCAAAAACAATTTGATGATAGATTCACACATCCCCCCCCCATATTTGTCAATGAGTTTAATTTGTTTGTTATGAATTGATATTAAGAAATACTATGAACAAAACATTGTCTGTGATTAAGTCAAATAATGCATCTTTAATGAATTATTGAAAATGTAATATTCATGACCACTTTTCATTTGTCTACTTACAGTGTTTATGTATGTGCAACATGTCCAAATGCGTTGTCATTTTGCGGTTTAAAAGGTAGTATACACCATTTGCTTTTGCTGTAATTTTCGAACATGGATGGTTAGGGGAATCATATTTTATAGTAAATATTGTGACGGTGACCTGTTTTAAAGTTTTGTGTTCATAGATTCTTGAAAATCCCCCCCCCCCTCCAAAAAAAACCTGCTGTTCTGGTAGTCTTGTGGTCAGTGTTTGAAAATGTTGGGTTTTTCCAATGATTGCCGGCCGGCAATCGTTGAAAATTGATACAAACTTCCAATTTTCTTGAGGACCACAGCACAGCATGTGCCGTTATTTCACAAGATGCTTGAGACTGTTATTCACTTACAGTCAAGTAAGGTATTTCATAATAATTCACTAGTTTTGTTTTTGGATGTTTGCAAATGGTATATACTAAACTGTGCACGATCAGTAAATATACACCCAACCAAAAAACAAAGCCCCCCCCCCCCCTTCCCCCCAAAAAATACTTTTTGGTCTGATTCAAAAACTACTGAGCACTTTTCAGTCAAATAACCATTAATCTTTTCTCCCCGTTTGGTGTGCATAATTGTCATGTTCTTAAAAGTTCAGTGAACAAAAGAATTGTTTCAATGTAATGTTTAATAATATATTGGTCCACTTTCTCACTTTTGGACATAAATTGCTTAATTTCATCCATAAAATTGTTTAGCAAAATAAAGAGTGGCTGGATTCCTAGAGTTTCTCTATTGATTATTGGTTATTTCACCGAAAAGTTCTCATTAGTTTGTGAATTTGAACATAATGTATAAGGGGGTGTGTACTTTCTTTTTGGATTGGGTATATTGTTAAAATACACTGTTTAGAAAATTGGTGTTGGGCCCAGTGTAACCAAAAAATTACGGTAATGCTCCTTGATATTAAATAATAAAAAAATGACTCATTACTTAGTTTCTGGATCAGAGATTGGCAATTATGGTGTACTGGTAATTAACAGTTTTTCCTTTTGTTTGGACCTGCTGCTAGGTATTTCAGTTCAACAAACAAAAATGCAAATATGTAAGTATTAATGAATGTAACTAATAAATGTGACCTGTTCCAACGAAAACAGAAACAAGTCGCACACGCTGATTTTTGTGCTATGACCGGATAAAATAAAATGGGGGTGAAAATTTAGTGAATTTTGTATTTGCAGTTTTGGGTGGATTTGGTGACATTAATATCTTATCTTTCACCGTGTTATTTTTGTTTATTTTGCCAGAACAAAAATTGGTCAATTGGTAAAATCCTGCAATTCCTCTGATAAACCATGAAAACAAGAAAAATGCTCAAGTTTTCCTTTAGCTGAATGAATCCACCCATACTAAAATTAACATACAACAATAATTCTGGTGTCAAATTTAAAGCTAAACGTTGTCCTCTTTCCATCTATACCAGAAACTCAATTTCAACAAAATATGACTTGTTTATGGTTTTGTGAGAGTAGGTCACAAATGTGGAAATGTAAAACAGAAGTCAAAACAAATAAAATTTAATGTGCACCAAAACTCGTGTGATTAGCGTTTTATTCATGCAGTGTTTATTTCTTAGCACAAAACACAAAGTATTACAATGTAGACATAATTATGACTAAGTCACCAAGCCTTTTTTGCAAGGAATAACCTAACTCATTAATTTAGTGATAAATAAGACTTCAGGCTATGCATAGTGGAATGAGATACGATAATGTTTGCGGTGGCACCATGTGACTAATATCTTTCACAAGTTGTGTAGGTTCTTAAGAACAACGGTTTGGAAACCAAACGGTTCTTTAAACAACCTACAAAACTCAAGAAAGGTAATAGTCGCATGGTGCCACTATGAAAACATATTTCCTATTTTTTTTTTTTATTTTATTTTTTTTTTTTTGGGGGGGGGGTTAACAAACAATATTTGTCTGAACAATGAGTGAAGTATGTAAATATCATTAATAATGATTATCACAGAACAATGCACTATGAATACAGTAGCTAAATCAGCTATTTATTAACACTTTCCAGTTCCAGCAACTTCTGTAAGGCATACCCCCTCCTTACCACAGCATGCTCTATTAACCCTTTCATTACCAGCCAGTTATGGCAGAGATTACCCTTCTTTACCACAGTAATTAGGAGCCCAATGTCACTTGAGCACCAGTGGGTTTTACACAATTTCATTGAAGTGCGCCCTCACACGGCAGGAATACAATTTTTTAACTTTCTCATTTGTATGATAAAATGAGTATACTACAGGGAAGAAAACATTGTGCAAAAGCTAAATATTTGGATCAGTATTTACACTAAAGTAAAGTAATACAAATGGGTGATATTTCATGCAAATACGGTACAGGTATAAGATTTTTTTTCCATGGGAAAAACAACTTGGATGAGATTTTCGGGGATTTTTTTTGGTTATCTACTTGGAAATGAACCATTTACTTGTATTCAGTGTAAATACATCACAATCCATGCTAACACCCCCCCCCCCCACCACCTCCCAATTCAATGTTGGTTTGGACTAATCTGCAGATTTTTTAAGTGTAAAGCAAAAACAATTAAATATTTGGATCAGTATTTACACTAAAGTAAAGTAATACAAATGGGTGATATTTCATGCAAATACGGTACAGGTATAAGATTTGTTTTCCATGTGAAAAACAACTTGGATGAGATTTTGGGGGATTTTTTTTGGTTATCTACTTGGAAATGAACCATTTACTTGTATTCAGTGTAAATACATCACAATCCATGCTAAACCCCCACCCCCCCCCCCCCCCCCCAATTCAATGTTGGTTTGGACTGTAATCTGCGGCTTGTCCCACCATTCCCAACATTGAACGGGGGGGGGGGGGGTTTGAAGGCAAATAGTATAGATTTACAATCAAGTGATGTGGTATTTCTCAAAGCAAGGAACTATGCACATAGGGTGTGCACATTGTTTACAGATCATCTTTGTTTGTTTTCGCCTGCCTAATTTTCGGTTACTGCAAACAATGCAGTCGCGTTTCTTTCCATTGGGGGTTTTGCCAGGATAGTGCTGTTGCCCTGTCAACTCAATAGGAATATGGTATCTCAATTGACTTGTTGCGTTACGTTCCCAACCCAACAGCAAGCCCTGTACAATCCCTATACGAAAATCAAGATTACTGACATTTTGTTCCCTGCTATGCTGGTGAATATTACTCTGCTATTGACAATACAGATATTCAGCATATGGAAAAAACTCTTTTCCACCATTTCAAGCTTCTGTGTGTATGATTGTAGTACTGAAAACATTGGTTGGCAAGATCAGTTCCACCCATGTTTTTGTTGTAATCTTCAATACAATTGGGCTTCATAACATCACAAAATCCACTTGTGCTTTTATTACACCGAATTTGCTTTTGGACAAATCAGTGTTGCCTACATTAGATAAAAGTGTTAAAGATTTTGTGTCTTGCCAAAATATACACAAATGCACACCTTTCACAAAAAAAAAAAGGGTCATCTCCTTTCTTCATTTTATGGTTTTTTGGGTTTGCGGCCTGGGGTATTCCCTGTGTAGTGTAACGAACAGTTCCACAACATCCGAATCCTAGTTTAGCAAGTTTAGCTACAAGAGCTGGGCTAGTATAGTAATTATCACAATATATTACGTGTCCCTTATTCTCAAGTCCATGGACCAGATCAATGACGACTTTTCCTGCAACTGTTGGGTTTGGTGGATGGCAGTCTGATGAATTGAAATCTACGTCTGCATCACAAACAGTTTGGGTGTCGTCGGCTCCTGTGTACAGTTTCCAAGCACACGTGTATCCTGTTTTGGACTCGTTCAGGGAGAAGGCTTTAATACCCCGTTTGATAGGTTTGTTAGGCATGTACTGAACAAAACTCAAGCGTCCCTTGAATTTCAACATACTCTCGTCTGGAGACAGATTCTGCGCAGGGTTATACAGGTTGAGAAACTTCTGGACGAGGACTTCTATCAAGGGCCGAACTTTGGAAAGTTTGTCCCGTTTAGCCAAGGCTCTACGAGGAATTTGGTTATTTGAGATGTGGAGGAATCGAAGAATTGAACTGAACCGATTACGGGACATGATTGACGGATAGAATGGGATGTGAAGAATTTCAGATGTCGACCAGTACATCTTGTATTGAGAGGATTTGTTTATGCCCATAGCAATGAGAAGTGCCACAAATGCCATCATTTCTGGAATGTTGGTTGGGTGCCAGGAGAATTGTTCATCAGGAATTGATTCTATTGTTTGCTGCGCATAGCGATTAGTCTCGTCGACGAGCATATTCCACACAAGTTGACAAAAATACAGCTTGAAGATCTCTACTGCCGACAGTGTGGCAAAGTCGCCGGTGGGGCCAGAATTTCCAGTGAACTGCACAGTCCCACACTCGTAATGGTCTCGTCGTTTCCAACCAGATCGGAAATCTAACTTTCCTGTCGTCCTCCTTGATCTCGGTCGGCTATCACCTTGGTAGGTCGGCTGCAACAGAAAAACAAGGCAAAGGAGGATTAATCTCGATCATACATTTGTAAATACAATATCTCAATGCTACTTTACTGCATGTGCACACAGGCCACAGGGGGTCATGCGCAAAATGAATATTGTGCTGAGAAAAAAAATATGGCAGATTCCAACCACTCTCCAAAACTCGTTATCGATAAATTTTCGTTTTAATGTGGGATTGTGAATGTGAATTCCCCCAACTTCTTGCATAATACGACTTATGAGGGCCTTTCGAATACAAGGCTATTCTTTTGGAAGCTTGAGACTAAGAGTGCATTTTCAGCCTGTTAACGCTAAACAGCACGACCGGCTATGGGTAAATGTTAAAATTTCTATGCTATAGGCCTACATCAACTTGCTGTTTCAATGAATACAAATATTACCCCAACAAACTACTAATAATTGTACATTTTCACTTGACGTTTTTGACCCATGCAGTCCAGGGGGTGGGGATTTGGTCAATCCTATTAAAAGGGATCCATTTTCTAAATTTACATTACTCAACTCCAACAGTTCTAACGCTATTTACGCTATAGCCTAGGAAAATAAGTGAATTACGTTAATTTGCATTGCCATTGGGCCAGGAAGAGTAACGTTAACTGTTATTAATATTAGTTATTCATTTTTACTGTGATTTTGGCCTACCTCTTCAAGTTCAACGTCGTCGTCGTCGTCGTCGTCATCCATTACTTCGTCATCTGATTCTGAGCCACTGTCTGCCAAAATCTCAGCCAAAATGTCATCATTTATGTCCGTTTCCATCATGATTGCAACTAAATTCAACTGACCGTTGTGGAAGCAAGTGGACGCTAGCACCAAAAACCGCAAAGTGACGCACTTTTCTTTTCATAAACTTTTATACACTGCATTCCTGTCAATAGAGGGCGCCAACCCCAAAAACAACTCAAGCATTTTCCGGTGGTGATTTAAGTCGCCGTGGTCGTCAAGGGCATGCCGATTCCCGGCACCTTTTAGAGCCCACGGGAAGGAAGCGTATCACAACAAAGGCTCTTTTTAGAGCCCGTGGGATCGAAAGGGTTAATGTGAAGGCAACTAATAAACAAGTCGCACAGGCTGATTTTGCGCTATGACCGGATAAAATAAAAACGGGGGTGAAAATGTTTTGAATTTTGTATTTGCAGTTTTGTTTGGACTTGGTGATATTAATCTCTTATCTTTCACCCTGTTTTTTTTCTTTTTCGTGCAATTCCTCTGATAAACCATGATTTTTTTTTTGTAAATGCTAAATTTTATAATATGTTTATCTCAAAAGTGGTTTTCCTTTAGCTGAACGAAACCACTCGTACTAAAATTAACATACAACAATAATTCTGGTGTCAAATTAAAGCTAAACGTTGGGAGTTAACACAAGCAATATTTGTCTGAACTTCAATGAGTCAAGTATGTAAAACATAATGATTAACAATTTTCAGAAAACAATGCACTATGAATACAGTAGTTAAATCAGTTCAGTTCCAGCCACTATGTAAGGCAGTACCCCTCCTGTCACTCTGTGGAATGAGAAAATAAAACAAATGTCAGTAGAGAGGCACCTATTATTTACCTGTATCGCATCTTCCACAATTCTAATTCGCTTGCCCCGGTTATCCGATTTCCTTCGTGTCTCTGCTGCTCAGCTCAGTTGTCAAAATGATTTGCCACCGACTTTTACCCCGGTATATATATAGGCAGCGGAATGAATAAGCCGGGCGTTGTGCACACGTGCACTTTTCAAAAAGACTAAGTTAGGCTGGTCCCTTTTTGTAACGGTTTACCATATACTTTACCCCCAACCCCATTAGAAACATGCACACGGTCTACCATTTGGTAGACCGTCTCGAGAAAAGGTCTGATAATCTTGAAGTCCTTATTACTGTAAAATGGTAAACCGTTAGCCTTTACCATTTGTTTTCGCGTAACCTGGTGACATCCAATCACCGTAAAGCGCTCGTATCGTGCACTCGGGAATGTTTGAATAGTTACAAGCATCCACTATAATGACAGATGTTTCACATTGAAGGTCTTTTCTTTGAGAGAATGGAAGACTTGTGTGAGACTTATGTAAGACTGTTAGGACAATATATTTAATTTAACCCAATTCGTGGATTATTGTTAAAGTATTTGTCGGTTAATCATTTCAACCGATCAAATGCCATGATCGGCTAAGTTTACACATAAATAGAGCAGTCGTAGCAGACTGTAGTCACAACGCATTTGGACATGTTGCACTGCATGCCGCCTCCCTCTTAGATGTCTACCGAGACCAACTTCGTACGATGTGGCAAAAGTTGGGGTACAGAAGGGATTCAGGACGCGTTTGCAACTGATGTACACAATTTTCTCACTATGATATCATTGTATATTGTTTGTATTAATGTTTTTTCTTTGTTTCCGCGCCTTGAGCGCCCATCACGGTGGATATGTGCGCGCTGCACATCTTTATTATTATTATTATTATTATTATTTTATATTATTATTAATTTTTTTCTATTATTTTCTATTATTTTATATTATTATTTTATATTATTATGGCCTTTGCTTATCTACAGAAGTCGGAAAGGCGTACGGACCTTGCTCGATTCATTATAATTAGGGGGACGAAAAATTGATACAGGTACGTTATAATGCATAATTATTGTATAATTATCATTGCATATTTAGGTTCGTAATGTAAAAATGTGATATTTGTACTTTATACATAATCTATTTTGGACTTTGATAAACTTTTATGTGGACTCTTAGCCAGTTCAGTGGCCTTCAGTGTCCAATGACATAAACGCGCCAAGCGGTATCCGGTGAAATTGCGCACCTTTAAAAAAGTTTTCATGCATCCGTTGATAACGAAAGAGGGCGCTTCACATGTAAACAAACAAACCAGACGGCCGCGGCACATGCACGAGACGTCTGCATAGCTGCAGTGACGCTGGTTCATGACATAAGATATATTTTACAGCTATTGAGTGGTTTTGCTTTTCTAAGCACATAGACCGAAGCACGATAGAGTTTCACCAACTGTAAGTTTAATGCTGTTGCGTTTAAAACTAACATAAATGTTGATACAAAATCGGCAGTGTGCCGTCACTCTTGAACTGTGTGCAAAGTCTACGACTAGGACTACGACTGGGGGGTCGCAGAAATCATTTTCAAATGTACACACCATATTGAATTTATCTCTGCTGAAATCACATTTTGTACTCGCATTTACAATGATTGATGGTAATATAGGTTAGATATGACGAGAAAAGTGGCAGAAAAATAGTTTCCGAATGTGGTTGTTCCATACAGTTTGCACAAGTTTCCGTCCCATATATTTGTAGTTGAGTTCCTAAGCTGGAATTAGTACACGTTTTTAAGCACGGGAAGACCTCCATATGTTTTGTACACTAATCTCAATAGTGAACCCTATCGTGCTCTCGTTCAATATCCACTATTTGAATGCGTATACAACCCCCACTGAATCCTCTACCCCCCCCCCTTACCCACTCTTCCTTGATACCCCACTTCCCTTCCATTCCCTGACTACCAAGTGTCAAATTATAATCCAATCAGTCATATTTATAATAGGGACTGTCTCAAATTATGTTTTCACAGAATGCATGGGAGCTACACGGGGCACACGAACAACTCGAACGGGCTACTCTCACGTGAATTGAACTCCTTCACCAAGCTGCCCAGTCTGGCTGTAATTGCAATGGAGTGTGGCTGTACTGTGCTCGAGAAATATTGATTCACAATAAAATTGAGATAAGTACATTTGTATACGGCATATGGGAGAGGGAAATACAGAAACATAAGATAACCGGGCCAGCAAATTGTGGCAAAACTTTTCTATTGAATCCATTAAATAACATTATTCAAAACCTTCAC
>CM055836.1:1951029-1976635 GCA_029582265.1 Zoroaster sp. YZ-2022 | reverse complement strand
CCTGCAGACCCCCGTGACAGAATAACAGTTGAGATTGATGTCCGGTGGCAGACTCTAGATGTTGTTAGGAGAGCGATGGGAGACATGGAGAGACGATGTCGCCTGTGTATCGAGCGAGAGGGAGGGCATGTTGAAGGGGAAGGGATGTAATCATCAACAAAGTTCATCCACATTGCAACACTTGCACATCTAAACAAAATCGATTATCACTGCAGATGAAAAAACTTGGTCCCATCGTCAATTTGACCTCTCTTGAAAAGTACTCATAACTCTGTCAAACATTTTCAGATTGGGACGTTTGATGTATCATTTTAGAAGTGGAAAGTGTACCTTCTAAACCATACCTATATTATCTATGTTGGTTACTCATTCTACGTCTGGCATTCCGTTAAATGTGTTGTTTGCATTTTTTTTGCATTAATACATTGCATAATGAAGCTTTCCAACAATTATATATATATATAATTGCGTAGTGCAAAATTTATTATTTCGTAAATAAAATTGAAATAATGGTTAAATAATACATTATATATTAAATAATGAATTATTTGTAAAACAATAGCGTTAAATAATAAAATGCATACACTCTGCGCCTTATAGTTGTCACGTAGAGCTTAATACTACCCAATACCCCATCGCCTGCTCATCCTTAAAAGGCGCACACAGTTGTTGTTGATTCTGGTATATCCAGTATACGTGACAACCTTCAAGAGCGCGCTCACTAAGCTTCATTGACCAATCACAGCAAAGCCAATGAGGGATACACATCAATGCACAGCATCAATTATTGGAAATGACAATGTTACTAAAATAATTTGGGAACCATTCAGGATGTTTTGTGTCAGGATCAACTACATGTTATCAAGTGAGTAAGGAGTGTATGGCCGAGTTGTCCAGTTTACCGGACTCAAGTTCTGCGTTAACAGAGAATGTGGGTTCGAATCCTGCCGTGACACTTGTGTCCTTATTAATAAACGAGATTTATATAGCGCCTTTAACAAGATCAAAGCGCTTTACAAATCAAGAAGAAAGAAACCTATAATGGCTACAAAGGAAATGAGAAGAGAAAGGTTTTGAGAAGTTTTTAAAAATCTGGATTGAAGAAGAATTTCTGATGTGAACAGGAGTTTGTTCCATTCCTTAGTCAGCTATGGTAAAAGTTTTGTCACCAGTTTTGTGTGATTTTATATTTACATATAAACGGGATGTATCAGATGAAGAGCCGAGCCCTCCCTACCTGGGACATATAGGAGAACAGTAGGTCAGTCAGGTAGGAGGAGCTACGCCATGTTTGGCACTTAAAAAAGATTGAGAAGTAATTTAAAAAGGATGCGATGTTTTAGCAGGTAACCAGTGTAATTAAGTTGCAGAAGTTCCGGGGCATCGGAGAATCGGCCGGACTGAGTATACCAGCCTAGCAGCTCGATTTTGTACTTTCTTGAGTCTGTTGATCTCCGCTTGACTAACACCGGTTACAACAGAGAGTTACAGTAGTCAAGGCGGGAGAGGATGAGGAGAGCGTACCTGCAAATGATGGCAAGTGGGTTGGATCGATGTATTTGCGAATGTGATTTAAGTTGCGTAAAGTGGAAGTTTAAGGATTTACAGACGGAGGTGATATGGAAAGCGACATGGACATGGTAGAATCAGAATATGAATCCCTGGCAAGGTTCCTGACTGTGCTCGAAGGCTGAATTATTGTATCTCCTACCTGAAGTGTAAGACCCGGACAGTGAGTTGATGGCACGAGGGGAAGCAGCAATAAAAACTCTGTTTTACTGTCATTAAACGGCAGTTTGTTGAGAACCGTCCATTGTTTAATTTCTTGTGATACAGGTAGAGAGCTTGTGAAGTGCCCTATGAGAATCCGCCAGGAATGGAGGGATTAAAGTTATCGTGTAAAGCTGAGTATCATCTGCATAAATGTTGGGTAAATGTAATTGATGACTCTCTATTATGTCAGAAACCCAGGTTTGGTATAGAAGTTGAAAAGCAGTGGTCCACAATCGGATCGAGCCCTGAGGGACGCTAAAATCTACGGGTTGTTCGTCTCGAAAGACACCTGTGATACAGACACGACTTCGTCGTGCGCTACAAATGATCACTGAACCACCGCATAAGCAGGACCACACAATGACCAAAGGATTTAGAAAGTCTCACAATATGGATATCGTGGTCTATAGTTGTCAAGCGTTGACGATAAATCGAGCATGAGCAAGTAACACTGCCATCTTTTTATCAATAGTAAGCATCATGTCATTTTTGATTTTACGCAATAGATCCGTTCTCAGTGCTAAGGATTGGTCTTATAGGCAGATTGGAAAGGTTCTGATGCAAAGGGAATTTTTTATTGATATGGCTATTGATTAACGATGAAGGACAACCTTCTCCATGACTTTGGAGAGGAAGGGAATATTAGAAACTGGGTGGTAGTTTTAAAACTCATTTTCATCCAGGTTATGTTTCTTTAGTATGGGAGTGACAATGGCTCGAGACAAAGTCCTGTGGGAAGGGTACCTGTTGAAAAAGAAGAATTAACAATGTAGGTAATATATGGCACAAGTACATTAATAACATTAGCTTTTAAAGTAACCAGGTTGGCATGGGATCGAGAGAACAAAGATTTGTTAAGGGAACTGGTGATTATTTTAAGAATCTCGTGATCAGTGACTCTGTCAAATTCTGAAAGAAGATTGTCATTAGTGATATCACAAGGAAAATCGCGATCAGAAAGAATAATGGAGAAACAGGATCTGTCTGAAAGGTACCATCAAGGTCACCTCTGGATCTTAACAAATCTTGTTAGCGAAAAACTGGGAAAGATCTGGTTACTGAGATCTTGGTTAGATTTCAGACATTAGGATAAATAGTTGAGTCCTATTATTAGTTAAGGGAGTTTCTGTACTGTTCGATGAATATCCTTGACGTTGCTGGCAGACAGTTTGTTCTTAAAGTAAGTCGCCTTGGTAGATGTGATGATGATCAGAGAGGACTGATAGATGGGATTGGTAGGCATTGCGATCAATGGAAAGTTTGGATTTCCGCCATCTACGTTCTGCCGGCGCGTTTAACCACGTCTTCCTCTACATGGATGTTGCTATATTGTACCAGGGCGTTCTCGGTCGTACAGAGCGCTCCGGAGCGTCTTATGGGGGCATTGATCATCAATGATTTGATGAACAGTACATTGTAAACGTAACCTGGATTATTAACGAATTGACCATAGGATTTGAGTAATGGTTTGAGTTTTTCATTGAGGTCACGGGCAAGCGCATCAGTGTTGATAGACCATGAAAGTCACGCAGTTCTCAGGTATGGACTCTTGGAAAGTCGGGCCTTCCATTACGGTTTAGTTTTGAAATAATGGCATGATGGTCGGACATCAAATTGTTTATGTGTCATGCAATCATGGACCAAGTCATCTTCCAGATGGCACAATAACAAGGTCCAGCGTGTGCCCATGATTGTGAGTAGGGCTGCAGACACAAACTGATGAAGATCAGAACTGGATAAGGTTGTGAGAGAATCTGGATGTTTCAGATTTAGACGGCACATCAATATGAACGTTAAAATCACCTGAGTAGGGAGGTGCTTACCAGGGATGTTGTCCACCTCAGTAATGAAGTTATCAAATTCTAGTCAGGAAATCTGAGGATTTGAACATTGTTAGACTGAGAAGGCGGTGGTCTATAGACAACAGCAAACAGTATAGACTTGTCTTGATCAGTCACCAGAACCGTGCTCAAATGTAGTGGAAAACGATTGGGCTCGGGAAGGTCAGTGAGATTAAGGCACAGGCTTTTGTAAATCACTCCAATTCCTCCATGAAAATCAGTCCCACTGCGTGGAAAGTTGATGAAAGAATACCCAGCGGGAGAACATTCACCGATGATGACATAGTCATCTGGATAAAGCTCAGGTTTCGGTCAGGAAAGTGATGTCAATATCTCTCTCATAATGTAATCACTAAGAATGGCTGCTTTTATTTCGAATGGAATAGGCCGTTCCAGACACATACATTCAGGGTTTAAGAATCATTAAAGTTGAGAGACATTTATTTGATAGTATGGAGATTAAGTTGGGATTCGAAACCTGGTCTGTAGCTGTATGTCTTTGGTGCTCTGGAAGGTGGAGCACAGGAATGGGTTTTATGGGTTTGTACATCTATAATTACGTTGTTTACGAGTACCACCCCTGCATCCTCTGTGGGTGGGGGGGTTCGGATTGAATGTTTAGTGAATTGATCATATGCCATGTGTCCAGGGGAGAGCCGTCCTATAGAATTATTGAAAATGTTTCAGTTCGTCCCCAGAATAAAAGAAAAGCCTGACGATTTGGCCCGTCATATTCAGTTGACTGTGTGCGGTCAGTATATGCGCAAGGTTGTGAATCTGGAACATGGGCCAGGATTCGGATTAATGTCACCGGACTTGAGTAGTTGAAGTTGCAAAGAGTTGATGTTGAGTTATTATAACATGGTATCATTGCACCAAGATATTTGCGACGAGATAGTTTTCTGCCACAGACATAATGAAGGAGGAGTCTAGGTAGCCTTTGTAGAATGGCTCATCAAACGGTGTGATGTATGAACTCTGTGCAATGTATAACACCAGTAACCAGCAATCAGGTCCCATTGTCCAGTAACTATTCAGCATGATAAACTCCTGGAGAAGAAGTAATCCAATTGTTCACTATTGTTCAATGTGCTCGGTGGTGAATCCACAGAGCTTGAACACCAAGCAGTGATCAAGAAAAAGCCAAGATGTCACTGACATCGCACAAGATAGGCCTACAAGGAAAAAGTCAGCATCAGATATCTCGAAAACTGGCATAGAATCCTCGCTAAAATTGAGTCCAGTGCAGAGTCGGCAATCAACAATAAAACAGTTAGTGCTGAGTCAGCGACAATTGCAAACCAGAGAATCGCGAAGAGAATGAATGGGAAATTCCTGGGAGCGATTATGGAGAAAATGTGGCAGCCTGTTGTGGCGCTCACAAAGCAATTTCGGTTTTCACAGTGAATGTCCTGAGCAAGACACTTAACCATAATTAGTTTCTCCTCCACCCAGGGGGTTAAATGGGTACCTGTGAGGGCGGCGGTTGCGTTAATTAGGCCCATATGCGCTTTGTAATGGCAGCAATTGAGCTATATACTCCCTCTAGGAGCCGGGAGATGGTTTCAGGAATGATTTTATGAGCCTCATGAGCAGGGGTAATAATATGCGCCTTGAGCACCACTCCGGTTCAGGTGGATACGTGCGCTATATAAGTCCCACATTATTATTATTATTATTTAGGGCCTATATACGAAAAGTGCATAGTTCATAAATATTGACAATCAGGGCTTTTCAGTCGCGAAAAACACGGTTTTCGGTTTTACAGTGAATTTCTTTTTTTTTTTAAGAATAGGCCTATAAACCATTCAACTAAATACCTTTGTTACCGCTGCTTGTTAGCAGCAGGGGCATAACGTGAACTTTATACACACACAAATTAATAATACACTAAAACAATTATTCCATCTATCATTTGTCAAAACAATGAACAAAACATAATGCGGGCCCGTTGCCGTCACTTTATTAGCAATAGCTCAGTAACCGGCACCTGCCACCAACGCAGCTTCCTATGACCCGGCAGGTAAGCGGACGTAGCACAGCCTCACCGGCCGCTTGGCCGGCAAGACGGCAACAGCACAGCCTCACCGGCTGGCTGGCCGGCAAGACGGCGCTCATGACTTGATACCTGTTATTTGACCCGAAATTGGGGCCTGCAGGATCGTAATGGATAGCCTTTATTTCAGTGACCGCGACCAGTGAAAATAAGCCTCGATTGTCGAGGATATACGGCCTGCTTCATGGCGAAATATCTTATCTCTGGAAATCAAAAAAGGAATGACTTTTTTATGAAAAAAAATAGGTTCGGAAATATAAATTGTATACAGACTTCCCAGCTGGAGAATGAAAGAAACGTGGTGTTCTTTTAAAACCGAATTCTATAGTATTTGGGTGACGTAAAAATCCTTCGGGATTTTTGTTTCAAAATACATTCCGTGACTTCTCAGATACCGAAAACACCAAGCCTTTATTTAAGATGCATGACAGTAAAGAGCCATGTCACAAATTTGAATATTTGACATTTATTATCTGCTGATTATTGAGATAATACTATGTAAAGTTAACTTTTATTCGAGAATATCAGTTTTTGTAGTTAGAAGTTACTTCCCTTTATAATTTAAAAAGTGGAACTCAAATTTATCTATTTCTTTATTATAATTATTATTTTGGGGAGGGAATATTCAAATGGTATAGAATATGAAACATATAACTTGGTGTGATACAAGCGTTTCTTCCCAAAACCCCTCCACCCACCTTTGTGTTTAGTCTCCCCATTAAGGATCCATATTCAGAAAAGAAAAGGAAAGGCATCAAAACTTGAATTAAAAAAATCCAATGTAAAATTCAGGTTGTACTTGGTATCCAAACAAAATGTTTACTTGAGTATCATGCTGGCTAAGGTGTTTGTTTATTTGGTAATCAATAACTGGCTATCAGGCGTGATCCAGGGGGGGCATGGTAAGTGCACGTGCCCCTTTGGCAAATTGAGGTAAAAATATAATCATAAAAAAAAGGAAAAAAAATTTAAACAAAAAGAGGGGAGGCTCAGAGAAAAGGAGGAGTAGCTCTAAACAAACAAATACTGGCGACAATATTAAATATCTGCTGTGTTTACACTCTTTGGCATAAACAACATTACCGAAAAATGCAACAAGAAAAAAGGTTATCAATCATATGCCATGGAACTGAAACCCCTTTTTTTGAGAGAAAAACCGAAAGTATTTCCCGGGAGCTTGGGGATTTCAACTCTCTCCATCTCAACAATCCAATCCTCTCTTGGGGAGCGATTACCGGTTAAATGGCTACATTGCTGCAGCAGAAACAATTGATCACTTTGACTCAATGATTTATTTGTTTGGCTAAAAATCCTTTTGGAGTGGCCCAAAACTATTCTTTTTAATTAATAAAATATCCAGTGCCATCATGTCCAGTAATGAAACCATGTATTATTATTTTTTGATCGTTGAAAATTGGTGCCACAAACAACAGACCTTGGCTTTTAAAAGAGAAAATCACTCATCAAGGGATAAAGTTGTATTTCGGTACCCAAAAACCACGAACGTTCTCTCTTGACCAAAGTACATCACGCAGTATACTTCGTTTGAGCAGCTTAATTATCTGGGCTCCTTGCCAAAATTGCTTTCTAGTAGAATATAGCTTTGAATGCAAGCACATGATGCATCTCAACAAAATTATGATCGTATCCTCTCTCCGTTAGTTACCTACTACTAGTTAGTAAGTTTTGGTTTATAGAGCCTGCTTCAAACGTCGAACGCTTTTTTCCCGTACCCTAATTAAAATAATGACTCCAAAATTACATTTTGGCATTACATGTAATAAGGAGAAACGTTGCTGGAACAGTTCAACAATGAGTCTTTTTCAGCAGGTCGGAACTACGCATGGAGAAAGGTGGCTTTTCCCGATGTTGAAGAGGCCGCTTTGACCTGGACTTCAAAGCTGTACGGGCCGAAAACCATTCCGATTTCTGGGGTTCAATTTTTCAAGAAAAAGCCGGGGCCCATATTCATAAAAACCTGTTAAACTAGTAGCCAACTAGGCCTTTGCAGGTGGCTGCCAAATGCCCAGTTGCTCATGCTCTCATAGTTTCCTTGCTATTTTCAAGGTTTTCATAAAACCCCTGCTAAGGGACAGTGCCAGGTAGTTCCCTTTTACGAATTTATTGGTTGTTAACCCAAGCAGTTGGCATTGTTCCAAACCACAAACAGTACACAATATATGGGTAAAAGTTTCACTCTTCAATATGAGTGGCATGTTTATGTCCTTCAACAATAGAGCTGTGCATGCATGAACTGTGTGTGCGCCTATCGAATGCAATGTACAGGCAGTTCTATGTCCCCAGCATCCGAACCAAGAGTCAAACACACAAATGAAAGGGTTTAGTTGTCAACTAGTGCACCCCTAGAGGTACTCCAAGTTCACCTCTAAAGAAGTAAGACAACTTAGCAGTCCACTAAGCTTAGCGGTACATTTTTATGAATAACACACTTAGTATCCAACCAGTGGCAGTTAATTGGCAGAATTTAAGGGGCCAATTTACTTAACTAAGGTCAGTAGCAGGCTTTATGAACAGTGGGCCCAGGTCTTTGGCAATAAGTTAGGACATCCAGACTCTCAGCTGCAGGTGATGGGTGGCTTGACCGTTTCAAACACGCCAAGGTTGCTGACGTCAACGCGGCAGTTGGAAATGCGCTCAATCCCTTTTTAGCTCTGTTGCGTAGCCAAATGCCAAAATTTCACACCTAATGAGTTTGTAGGTCATCATTGATTTCGAAAGCGTTAACAAAAAATTATATTTTTGGAAGAAACTTTAAAACAAATATCATGCCATTTCAAATAAATTAATAAAGTGTGAGACGTTTATAACAAATTTTAAAATGAAACTGGATCTTGTGGCAATTTCCCCGTGCTACAAAGGTTACTTTGCGGAGCGTACCGATAATTTATGCAACGCAGAGAGGGGAAAATAAATGGCGACTCGGCTAACCTGGAACACTCCGCGTAAGTCGAAGTTTGAGTTCATTCCCCTGAGATTTGACTCCTATCCAGATTTCATATTATTTGAATTGGAGACACAGTGAAAGTCGACGTTTAGAAGCAACTGACTTCTGCCATGCGGGGTTCGACGGGCAGGTCTTGCCGCTCTGAACCTGCCAGCTTGCCTCTCTGGACCCTTTCAAGCGAAGAGATGTTTTTGGTGATATGGGGTTTCAAAGCAGCATGTCTTATATCAAAGATGTGGTCTGTTCCAAATTAAGTATAATTTCTCTTCGATGGACTTTCCAGGCCAGTCTCCGGTTAGCTCCAGCAATCTTCTTAGGAACTGATTAATTGATTATATTTAGTCAACCTGTTCTTGGAAAGACAGATTTTCCTCCACGAATTTGGTTAATGGAGATGACTTCATAAGTTTATACAACCTCATTATGGCAATTAATTGATTGCAGTTTCTTTTTATATTATATTTGATTTTCCACAGAAGCTTCGGTGATAAAAATATCCAAGGATGTGTCTCATAAAAGGTTGATAAAAAGGATTAAAAAAATTAAAGGGTGCAGGTAAAAAAATAAAGCCACCATCCGGGTGTGGAACATATGCTTCAGTTTGCAGGTAATTGTGGTAATTGAGAAAAGTGGATTTTTGTATCAATTTCAATGATGATTATAGTGACTTTTTCAAATACTTCCCCAAAAATTAGTTAAATTACATTTTCACGTTTGCAATCGGTAGTTCTTGATCGGGGTGCAAAGCAAGCTAGTCTGGTTCTTGTTCCAATTCTCCACGTCTACAAAATTGTTCCGTTTCATCTGAGTGAAGGTCCGGGGTACCAAATGTGGAAATTACAAACGCCGATGTCAATTTACTGTCCGGATTCTGCACGCGAGTACGCATAGGCTCTAAAGCATGATGAGTCTTGCAGTTGATCTCAAGGATGGTTTTTAACACAGAGGGCAAGGAACAGTATGGTGTAAATCGAAGCCCTTGAAAAATTTCAACTGGACTAATTCTGGATAAATTAAAAAAACTGAATCAAAACCGCAAATTAAATGCCAAAAATCGGGGAGGGACTTATATTGTTGTAGTCATGATATTGTTAAAATAATGGCTAAAATAATGATATATATATATATATATATATATATATATATATATATATATATATATATATATATATATATATATATATATATATATATATATATATATATATATATAAATTATTTTAGCAATATTATTTTAGCAATATGACTCATTTCTATATGACTCTATTCATATATATATATATATATATATATATATACAGGTGTTATATATATATATAGCACATATATATATATATATATATATATATATATATATATTCTCCATATAATCTTGAAAACTTTTTGCAAAAAAGTCAAAATTGAAATCTCATTAGGAACCTTGTGATTAAAATTGCTACAGAGCATCCAAAAATTTAAAATCTTCCGGGGCTCCATAAAAAGCGGGGTTGGACCTTCATAAAGAACTGTCAGCGGCTGTTTGTGATTTAATAATAAGGTAACAATATATGTAATAAACGTTTGTAGCGCGCACATATTCACCTCCCAAGTTATAGCTGGGCGCCAAGGCGCGAAAACAAAGAAAAAAAACATGATTACAAACAACACATACAATGTTAGCATGGGAAAAAAAAAATTCGTGTTGGGTGTTGCCCCGTCTGAAAAAATTCCTGGATCCGCACCTGGATATGGAACCTGTTTGGATAAATGTAGCCTTTAGTCCAGAGGCCCTCGCGCAACCTAGTCTTGGTTTGAAACTGTGTTTCTATATTGTTGATACACGATCCGGTTACCGCCTGCCGCATCGACAGCACTACACGAAATCCAAGCTATCACATACGAACTGCCATACAATCACGAACCGTTATCACACATCAACCGCATATCACACACGCCGTGAACCTCACCGGGAACTGGCTATCAAACACAGTCTTGGGATTTCATTGAATTTCCCACCAAAAAGCAAGGGGTAAACCACTACTCGTGTAAGTCAGATGTGTTATGCCAGCGACCCACATTTTTGGTGCGCACGCTATTGGTACAACAACACCGGACTGCCGTACGCAGTTGTAGATCAGTTTTGATGATTTTGTTGCTATCGGGTTTTTAAGAATAGTCGGACAAGTATTCACCAGTCTAATTTTGGTAAACAGTTCAAAAATTTTGCGTGGTATTAAATACGAATTTTGTGTTTTTTCCCTAAACGAGATACATTTTCACTATTTAAAAACTGAAACTTAATCAATGGTTATTGGGTTGTTAAAGCATTGTATCTCAGATAGATGGGCAGATACCAAGTTTGCCAATAAATTACCAGTTTGCACCTTCTCTTTAATGGAGAATTAGTGGTAAAATGACTGATTGTATTAACTTACCTTCTCCATTGCATGGTACACACATACAGAACACAACCATTCCTAAAAATCCAACCCATTCCCGGGTAGTTTTGATTCAAAGCATCAAGACAAAATATCTCATCGACAAATTGAAATCATGGAGTCAGATCTCCTGTCATACAGTCGGCCTACGTGTTTCAAAGGGGTTGCATTGATACTGCAACGCATAATTTACTGCCTGCTCATCCTTAAAAGGGCGCTGAACACAGTTGTTGATTCTTGTATATCCAGTATACGTGACAATCTTCAAGAGCGCGTCACGCAAGACTTCATCGACCAATCGCAACAAAGCAATGAGGGATACCCACCAATGCACAGCATCAATTATTGCCGCGATACGTTACAACAATAATTTGGGAAATTGACTGGGATACGGAACCATCATCAACTTCACATCTGGCGAGTAATTAGGATTGTCATTAAGTAATTTGTATCGAATATAATAAGTAATTAAATGTTTGCTGAGCACACCACTTAACAGCCTCCATAAAAATTGGTTCCTGGATAGAGGCAACCAGCCCATGTGACCAGCCTTTAATTTACCAATACAAAGCTGTTACATGTTGCGCATGTAAGTGCTTTTGTATCTGACATTAGCCATACCCTCTTGTATTACTCAAAATACATGGATAAAGCAGTTTCTAAATGCGGCTTTCTTGTCCTAGCGTGCGCTTTGGGTGAGTATTGTAAACATTATTTTTTACTTCCTGGTTTTCCAAATCTGTCTTAGAAGGCCATGTAATTGAACCCAAATTCCTTATACGTTTGGGTAGTGCTATGATTCTTGAGGCCAGAAATTGAACAAGATTTTTGGGCTCCTTCAACACATACGTTAAAGGACAAGTCCCACGCTTTTAATTTCTTGGGTAGTCAATGCACATATCCAATGGGCTTCTGATGATCGTTGGAGCCAACACGTGAATTGTTAATATGGCCGTGGTTTATGTTGGAATTACGTCTCACAGTTACCAACAGGACAAAAGTAATGTCGTGTCATTCCATTGCGTATTGGAAAATTATACACAAGATTGCAAGCTGGGTGATTGCTCTAGTAATGATGGACATTGTAATTTGTCATTATACAATACACATTGTATCCATGTGTTAAGCAGTTTTATATAAGTTTTTTTTAAAACGAGTACTCAATACAGTGTGTCAAAAAAATGCAAACAAAATTTAACAGGAATGCCAGGCGTAGGAATGAGTAATCAACATAGATAACATAATGGTAATTTTACAAATATACACCTTTCCACTTAAAATGGGACATCAAACGTCCAAATCTGATAATGTTTGATAGAGTTAAAGGAGTAATTTTCCAAGAGAGGTCAAATTGACGATGGACCCAAAGGGTTTTCAATTCTAGGTATTGGGACCAAAGCAGCCTAATGCCCCTGTTTGGGAATAATTTACTTGACTCACAAATATTGTTTACCGAGGAAAGCACAATTCTAAGCTGCTAACACTTTCTCCATGGTCAGTTTGTAAAACATGTTTTAATGCTAAACATTTTAGCATGAGGACGGATGTTTAGCCATTGAAAGTTGATGTTTGGGAATTGGACATGGTGCGTTTCAGCTAGTAAACATGTTTTCAAATCCGATACCAAGAAAGTGTGCTCAAGACGGCGCTCCGGCTCATCGTCTACTGGCTGTTCAGAGACCGCCTTCATGAAGCGTTCGAGAACGTGTCGCGGGAATCATGCATGAATGGCCACCGAGATCTCCAGACCTAACACCGTGTGATTTCTACCTCTGGGATGGTTTGAACCAAAAGGTGCACACGACTCCTCTCTCCGACCTGTACAGGCCTCCGTGACAGAATAACAGGCTGAGATTGACGTCCACCGGCAGCAGACTCTGGAATGTTGTTAGGAAAGCGATGGGAGACATGGAGAGACGATGTCGCCTGTGTATCGAGCGAGAGGAGGGTACAAGCGAGGGGGAAAGGGATGTAATCATCAACAGTTCATCCACATTGCAACACTTGCACACCAAAACAAAATGACGGTTATCTGCATTTAAAACTTTGGTCCCATCGTCAATTTGACCTCTCTGAAAAGTACTCATAACTCTGTCAAACATTTTCAGATTGGGACGTTTGATGTCTCATTTAAAAGTGGAAAGGTGTATCTTTCCAAACCATACCTATTATCTATGTTGGTTACTCATTCTACATCCTGGCATTCCGTTAAATTTGTTTTGCATTTTTTAGACACACTGTATAGGTTAAAGCTTCAACAATTATATATATATACTGCGTAAGTGCAAAATTATTTATTTGTAAATAAAATTGAATAATGGTTAAATAATGGCCATTATATTAAATAATGAATATGTTGTAAACAATAGCGTTAAATAACAAATGCACACTTTGGCGCCCTTATAGTTGTCGTAGAAAGAGCTTAATACTACCCACAATTTACCGCCTGCTCATCTCCAAAGGCGCGCAACAGGTTGTTGATTCTGTATATCCAGTATACGTGATAACCTTCAAGAGCGCGCTCACCAAGACTTCATCGACCAATCACAGCAAAGCTTAATGAAGGATACACATCAATGCACAGCATCAATTATTGAAATAACAAATTTAACAAAATAATTGGGCAACCGACCAGATGCCTGGTGCCGTGATCAACTTCCCATCAAGTGAGTATGGAGTATCGTGGCCGAGCGGGTCCAGCTTACTGGACTCACGTTCTGGTGTTAACAGCAGCACGAATGGGTTTCGAAAACCCGGGCCATGTTCCTTAAAACCTGAGCAGAGCAGACACTTAAACCCCACAATTGCTTCTCCACCCAGGGGTTAAATGGGTACCTGTGAGGGCAGCGTTGGTTGATTGATTAGCCCTACTTATGCGCTGTAATGGCAGCAATGAATATGTCTACTCCCGAGGAGCCGAGATGGTTTCCAGGAATGATTTATAGAGCCTGCGAGCAGGGGTATTAATATGCCATATGAGCACCACTCAGTTGAGTGGATATGTGCGCTATATAAGTCCCCATGTATTATTATATTATTAACATTAGGGCCAACTATACGAAAAGGCTAGTTCGCAAATGTTGTTACAATCAGGCTTTCAGTCGCGGAAAACACGGTTTTCAAGTTTTTGTGTTAGATATCTTTTTAAGAATAGGCCTATAAAAAACTAATCAAAATATGCTTTAATATTGTTTGTTAACAGAACTTTATAACGAACTTTTATACACACACAAAATTAATGTAATAATTAAAGCATATTGTTCCATCTAATTTGTCAAAACAATGAACAAAACATAACGTGGGGGCCCCCGCGCCGTCACTGTATTAATTATTTCAGTAACCGACTCGCCAGCAACGCGGCCTCTACTTAACCGGCAGGGCGACAGCACAGCCTCACCGGCTGCTTGGCCGGCAAGAACCGGCAACACAACCTCACCGGCTGGCTGGCCGGGCAAGATTTGCGTCATGCCTATACCCAATTATTTGACTCGAAATTGGGGCTACGGGATCGTAACGGATAGCCTTTTATTTCCAGTGACCGCGGACCGGAAAATAAGCCTCGATTGTCAGGATATATTGGGCCCTGCCTGGGTGGCGAAACGTGTCTCTATCCTGGCACTCAAGAAATTATGATTTTTATGGAAAAAAAATAGTTCGAAATATAATTTGTATACACAGACTTCAGCTGGAGACAAAAGAAACGTGATGTTCTTTTAAAAACCGAGATTGGTAGTATTTGGGTGATTTAAAAATCCTCGGGATTTTTGTTTCAAAAATACATTCCCGGTGAACTATGGATACGAAAAAACACCCAAACCTATTTAAGATGCAATACGCAAAGGCCATTTTCGCGTCTTTACAAACTCTGGTCATTTTTGACATTTATTATCTGTTGGTATTACAGAAATATTGTGTAAAGATAACTTTATTCGAGAACATTTTTAGAAACTAAGAAACCTTTGCTACACCCTAAAAAGTGGAACCCAAATTTATCTATTCATTTTATTATAATTATTATTTTGGGGAGTGGGGAACATTTCCAAAATGGTAGAATAATAAAATATAACTTGGTAAATACGTTGTACAACCTCAAAACCTCCAACTTAATCTTTGTAGAAAAAAGGTCTCCATTAAGATCCATATTCAGAAAAGAAAGGGAGTAAGACAAAAACCCTGAAATTAAAAAATCCAATGTACCCAACTGTACTTTACATCCAAACAAAAGGTTTACTTTGAGGGTATCATGCTGAAAAGCTAAGGTGCTTTACTTGGTGACAGCCAATAAATAAGTGATATGGAACTCGCGCTTGAGCTTGGATAAATGAAGCCTTCGCCCAGGCCTCGCGCGGCCCAACTCAGTCTTGGGTTTCCAGACTGTGTGTTCTATATTTTTGATACACGATCCGTTACCGCTCGCTTACGACAGCATCATATGAAATCGCCATCACACACGAAACCGCTATCACACACGAACCGGCTACAATCAAGGAAACCGCTATCACAATACGAACCGCTATCAATAATAATGAACCTTTCTACAATCACGGAACCGCTATCAAACACGGTCTTAGGGGTTTCATTGAACCCTCCTACCGAAAACAGGGGTAAAACCACTACTCATGTGTCGACGAGTTATGCCAGCGGGACCCATTTACAAGGTGCAAGTACGCGCATATACAACAACGGACTGCCGTATACGTTCGTAGATCAGTGAACACTAATGATTTCGTTGGTATCGATGGTAAGAATAGTCAGACAAGTATTCACCAGTCTGAATTTGTAAACAGTTCAAAAATTCCTCGCGTTGTATGTAAATAATGAATTTTGTAGTTTTCCCAACGAATATTTCGTCACTATTTAAAAACTGAAACTTTCAATCAATGGTTGAGTACATGTTAGATGGGGTTTGGTCACCTACTATTAAATGATATTTTTTTTTTTTTTTGGGGAATTTTTTTAGGGTAGCGGGAAAAATCGTGTCGTCATGAAAGTATTGATGACGCCACAAAAATAATTTAGATGTTACCAAGTTGGTTTTACGCGGTGTTACCGCCAGTTTTACAAAGCTAGTTAAAAAATGACAAATTTAAAAATTAAAAAAAAAAAAATATTATAATATTGTTCCCAATAATAAATGGAATCAACAAAAAAAAATCTCAAATGGACATTACCAGAATTGAAAGAGAGTTTGCTCAAGAACACACACAGAATAATTATTGTGCAAAAGCCAAGCTTAAGAAATAAATGTAGATAAACGTAGCGTTATTACAACGCGGTTAAAAATATTTAAAACGACAAAACAAAAAGCCATTATATAAATTTTAAATTTAGCCGAATTGAGAGAGCGTACAGCGGTTGAAAATATTGAACTGCCACCACGCGGTGCAGGGAGCGAGAGCGCATGATTGATAAAAAAAAAACCAGCATCGCCGCTATTAAAAGGTTTTACAACTGGGAGAAGAAGAGTTGAGATTAAACCACCGATCGATTGGTGGTAGATATCTGCGCGAACGAAGAGATGGTCGTTCCTGCTGAATCATAAGCAAAAGAAAAGATTTAAATATATTTTATGAGCGGTAAAATCAAAGATTATTGCCAAGTTAATTGTTAGATTCTTGCAAGAATTTCATCTCAAGATTCGGTTGTGATATTTATACATGCGTTAGAAGTTACGTAAAGAAAGAGATTAGACGGCAACGTCGATTTTGCCGAACCAACTTTTTATAATAATACAAAATTGTTTTATTGAGATTTTGGATGGCATCGAAAATATACTAGTTACAGTTTTTTCACAAATTCAAGAGGTTTTAGAAAATGGACTCAAAGGGCAGCGGATGAGAAGTAGATTCTATCAGAAAAATGAACATCGCACTCGCGAGAGAAATATCAACCTTTGAGGGCGGAAATTATATCGAACTATGCGACCACATTAAAATAAAAAAGCGTGACCATCAACGTAAAACAACAACGACGATTGTTTGCGATGGTCTACTACGTAGCGCTCTTTTTCACTGCAAAAGAACGTTGATAGAACGTCCGGAGTACCCAATAGAAGGACGGTTTAAATTTTAACGATATCGAGGGCTCCTACACCCAATCAGCCAAATAAAAAAAAATAGAAAACAAAACAATATGGCGATAAACGTTTTTACGAAGTCAAAATCGATACTGGATTTACAAAACCAGCGATCAACCCATGAGACTGATCGTATTACGTATTATTAATTCATAAAGAAACTAGATCTCACTACGTTTGGATAAAGATGATGAATAAATTGCCCTTTACGATCAAAACGAGTCGCCAAAGAACGTAAACATTTTGACTTTGGGATGTTTTACAGGTTTTTCAACAAAAGTATCTCGGAAAATCACGAAGAAATGTGTAAGGGAATAAACGACGAGACCGACGACGTCGTGATGCCAGAAAAGGTAAACGATACGGTTAAATTTATAAAATTTTCATAAAAAAAGATGGAAAGTTCAGCACAATAATATACGCGCCGACTTTGAAAGTATTATTAAATACAGATGTAAATTACCATTACCATGAGACTACAAAATTACACGTCGTTTGCGTTATTCCTACACGTCGTCGTGCGGTGCAGGAAAGAGTATTCTAATATGCGTATAGGAGAAGATGCACGGCCTAAACATTTTTAAAAAAAACGAATTAGAAAAGTAACCAAAAACCAACGAGATATTTAAAATCCTAAAAAAAAATTAAACGCTGACTAAAGAAAAATGTAAGATTACAACCTTGCGAGCTGAGTGTTGGATATGAAAGAAGTTTTTTGAAAACGACAAGAAGGTAGAGATCATTGCCGCATTACCGGTAAATATCGAGGCGCGAAAGTATAATTATTGTAATTTAAAACTGATTTCTAAAACAACGTAAAAATTTTATTTCGGCCGTATTTCATGATTTGCGAGGCCATGACTCTATCTCATTATGAGCAGGTCGTGAGCCAAATCCCGGGAAAATTTAACGTATTCCAAACAATATCGAAATATATATTTTTTCAACTGGGCAAACTACGATTTATCGACATGCGCTCAATTTTTATTAGCGTCGTTGGATACAAACTCTGTTAAATCAAACAATTATTTTCCAATTATAACCAAACTCGAGACCAGATTTAGAAAAATTTAATCGGCAAAAAGCAAAAGTATTTATCCCTTACGAGTATATGGATAGTTTTGGAAAGATTTAAAGAACGCGTCTTCCTTCTTGATAGAATTTTTATAATGGTTTAAACAACCAACACATTACTAAAAAGAATAATATGGAGCACGCATAAGGAAATGATTCATGTTCTTTTGATTGTAAAATTTAGAAGGAATATCTGAGAATCTACGTACTGATAATTGCCATTAGCGGACGAAACTTGAAAATTTTTTTCGCACATTTATGTGTTAAACAATATGGTTTAGATCCGGCTAATATTTATACTAGTCCGGGTCTGAGTTGGGACGCTTTGTTGAAACACATTCAAACAAACTTTAGAATTGCTCACAGATATTGACATGCATTTATTTATTGAGAGTGGTACGCGAGAGGGAACGTGCATGGCAGAGTAAACGATACGCTAAAACAAATAATGTTTACTCAGACGACTACGACGTAATCCAGAAACCGTCGAGTTACATTGGCCGCCACTTGGACGGGAATAATTTATACGGCTGTTATCGATGAGTCCAAACTCGCTGACGGGTAATTTTTTTAAATGGATGACAACCATCAAAGAGAAATAAAGACAAACTGGAGAGCGAGGACCTTAAAAAATAAAAGGATGTGGTTTATTTAAAGTCGACGGTAACATCCAAAGATTTACACGATTCTCATAACGCATTTCCACTCGCGCCAGAGTCTTTAGTGCGCTGGAAAGAATGGATGATGAGTTGACTATCGCGGAATTTACTAAAAGACAACCTGGCTCCTTAAAACGTCGTAAAAATTAGTTGTCCAAATTTGTAAAAATGAGGATAAACGCAATTACGATGCTCCATTATCGCATAATTTACGGTTGTATTTAACAATTGTAAAAAACAACCAAAATGTACATCGTGTTTTAGAGATTTGACGAAGCACGCCGGATGAAATCGTACATCGATAAAACATCAAATTCCAGAAAACTCGCGGACGGGCGATTTTGAAAAAGATTTATACAAACTCGCATGAACAATTCTGGTTTTTGGAAAACGATGGAAAATGTACGAAAACGTGTCAACGTGAAATTTGAAGCGGTTAAAACGACGAAAAAAGCACAAAATCAAATTAAAAAAGACTCATCGCTAAACCAGAAATTTTGTAGAGGCGAGGGAGTTTCGACAATGATCTAGTAAAGCGACTCACATGCACAAAACAAAACTCGTTCTCAATCCGCCCGGTTTACATAGGAATAGAGTATACTAGATTTATCCTAAACATATTTAATATATTGATTTTATTACAATCGTTAAAGCTAAAATACAAAGTTATTTGAGTGCGAGAGTTGGCATACACGGATACGTGATATTGTTTGCTGGAAATTAAAACTCGTGATGTATATAAAGATTTATTAAAGACATGTAAGAGATTTATACGATTTTAGTAATTATAAACAGGTCATTTCTCATTTTCTGTAAGAAAATAAAAAGTGATATTAGGTAAAATGAAAGATTTAGGATCACGTGGAACTCTCTAATCTCTCGAAGTTGTTGTTTTAAGACCCCAAAATGTATTCTGATACTTTTATCAGTATTTGAAAACTCAAATAATAAGAAAAGCTAAAGGAGTTAAAAAAACAAGTTTTAGAACAACAATTAAACACTCATGATATAAACAAGTTTATATTGAAAATACTCTACATCACCTTTATGAATTTTATAGTAGGCACGAAAACATCGGACTGTATACAACTCGAACAATAAATACAAATATATCGCTCATCACCTTTAGACACAAAGAGACACATTTTAGAAAACGGAATAGATACTCACGCTTACGGTCATTACCAGTCTTAACGTTTAACAATAGAGGATTTTCTGTATCTCGAGTGTAATAATTTGTAATTCTTCCTTTACAAAAACTTCTGATGAGCGGGACCTATGCGTCTACAATAAGTTACAAAATGGGTTGATTAGCAGCTTTTTATCATTCTTAGATATTCTATATACTGCTATACTCCACGTATAGGATCTGTATCTCCTTCGTCTCGTATCTTTTCAGCTTCACCGGGCGCGCAAGCAAATACCGAACTACGTTGTTGTTTGGGATTCTGTTTTCGTTCTTTACCTAGCGAGGCTGGATTTTGCTCAACGCTACGTAATTTAATCGCGTCTTTTGGGTTTTAAATTAATGAGTCTCGTCGTCTCGTTGTTTAACGCTTTACAACTAGCGGCAATCTTTAACCCATTCTCTATTTCTCGTATCAGTCGCTATTTCTTGCGCGTATTGATGCGAAAATAATCTTTCTGCTAACGTCCATTAAATCGCTCCACTATACCCTGAGCTCTATGATTACCAACCTCGCTTCTTTGTATTACAACATTATGTTTACTCATTAACACATTAACGCTACTCATAAATTCTTTTCCAGGATCTACTTTTATAATTTTTTGCCAAGTTAGCCGAGAACGTTTATAAATTTTTTCAAACGCGTTACCAACTTGCGTAGCGGTTTTATCTGTTAATGGTTCCGCTTCTTTATATCTACTGGCTTCATCAATAATTGTCAATGCGTACTTGTACGTCTTTTTAATAACTGTATCGTGCGGAAGAAACAATAAATCTGCTTGATGAACCTCATTCGGTTTTTCTAACGTACTGTTTGATGAAGTTGGTCTTGGAATGTATTTAGGATAGGTAACAAATTTGCCACAACGCTTGCTTTTTTATCCATCGATCTAACTAATTTTACATTTACTTTTGTAGATTTAGCTAATTTATTAATCGCATCGAGACCTTTGTAGTATCCTTTCGGACTAATAAGCGTTAGATAGCTTTCTCTCATTCATTTTAATATTGTACAACATATTTTTATTCGTTAGGATTATTAGGCGTGGGCGTGGGCATGGGCATGAGTGAGTCTGGTAAAATTCCTTGGTTAACTCAACGCCATTTGAGTCGCACCAGCTAATGCGACCGTCACGGTAAGTTTTAACCCGTCTTTTTATATTAAGTTTGCTTAAATTGGCTGGTTCTACGCTTAACCCTTTCGATCCCACGGGCTCTAAAAGAGCCTTTGTCAGATATTGTCTCTTCCCGTGGGCTCTAACAGGTGCCGGAATCATGCCGCTTGACGACCACGGCGACTTAAATCACCACCTGAAAATGCTTGAATGGTTTTTGGGGTTGGCGCCCTCATTGACAGGAATGCAGTGTATAAGTTTATGAAAAGAAAAGTGCGTCACTTTGCGGTTTTTGGTGCTAGCGTCCACTCGCTCCCACAACGGTCAGTTGAATTTAGTTGCAATCATGATGGAAACGGACATAAATGATGGCATTTTGGCTGAGATTTTGGCAGACAGTGGCTCAGAATCAGATGACGAAGTAATGGATGACGACGACGACGATGTTGAACTTGAAGAGGTAGGCCAAAATCACAGTAAAATGAATAACTAATATTAATAACAGTTAACGTTACTCTTCCTGGCCCAATGAGCAATACAAATTAACGTAATTCACTTATTTTCCTAGGCTATAGCGTAAATAGCGTTAGAACTGTTGGAGTTGAGTAATGTAAATTTAGAAATGGATCCCTTTTAATAGGATTGACAAATCCCCACCCTCTGGACTGGGTCAAAAACGTCAAGTGAAAAATGTACAATTATTAGTAGTTTGTTGGGGTAATATTTGTATTCATTGAAACAGCAAGTTGATGTATAGATATAGCATAGAAATTTTAACATTTACCCATAGCCGGTCGTGCTGTTTAGCGTTAACAGGCTGAAAATGCACTCTTAGTCTCAAGCTTCCAAAAGAATAGCCTTGTATTCGAAAGGCCCTCATAAGTCGTATTATGCAAGAAGTTGGGGAATTCACATTCACAATCCCACATTAAAAAACGAAAATTTATCGATAACGAGTTTTGAGAGTGGATGGAATCTGCCATATTTTTTCTCAGCACAATATTCATTTGCATGACCCCTGTGGCCTGTGCACATGCAGCAAAAGTAGCATTGAGATATTGTATTTACAAATGTATGATCGAGATTAATCCTCCTTTGCCTTGTTTTTTCTGTTGCAGCCGACCTACCAAGGTGATAGCCGATCGAGATCAAGGAGGACGACAGGAAAGGTTAGAATTTCCGGATCTGGTTGGGAACGACAGAGACCATTACGAGTGTGGGACTGTGCAGTTCACTGGAAATTCTGGCCCCACCGGCGACTTTTGCCACACTGTCGGCAGTAGAGATCTTCAAGCCGTATTTTGTCAACGTGTGGAATATGTCTGTCGACGAGACTAATCGCTATGCGCAGCAAACAATAGAGATCAATTCCTGATGAACAATTCTCCGCAGCTGACCCAACCAACATTCCGTAGAAATGAGTGAGCATTTGTGGCACTTCTCATTGCTTATGGGCATAAACAAACTTTCCTCAATTACAAAGATGTACTGGTCGACATCTGAGAATTCTTCACATCCCATTCTATCCGTCGATCATGTCCCCTGTAATCGGTTCAGTTCAATTCTTCGGGTTTCTCCCACATCTCAAATAACTGGAAATTTCCTCGTAGAGTCTTGGCTAAACGGGACAAACTTTCCAAAGTTCGGCCCTTGATAGAAGTCCTCGTCCAGAAGTTTCTCTAACCTACTTATAACCCTGCCAGAATCTGTCTCCAGACTGAGTATGTTGAAGTTAAAGGGACAGCTTGAGGTTTTGTTCAGTACATGCCCTAACAAACCTATCAAACCAGGGGTATTAAAGCCTTCTTTCCTCCTGAACGAGTCCAAAACAGGATACACGTGTGCTTGGGAAACAAAGTACACAGGAGCCGACGACACCCAAACTGTTTGATGCAGATGTAGATTTCAATTCATCAGACTGCTATCCACCAAACCCAACAGTTGCAGTGAAAAGTCGTCATTGATCCGGTCCATAGACTTGAGAATAAGGGACACGTAATATATTGTGATAATAGTACTACTAATAGCCCCAGCTCTTGTAGCTGTTTCTATAACTAGGATTCGGATGTTGTGGAACCGTTCGTTACACTACACAGGAATACCCCCGAGCCGCAAACCCAAAAAAACATAAAATGAAGAAAGGGGATGACCCATTTTTTTTTTTTTTTTTGGGTGAAAGGTGGAGCAATTGTGTGTATCGTTTGGCAAGACAAAAATCTGTAACACTTTTGCAACAATGTAGCGGTAACTGCTGATTTGTCCAAAAAGCAAATTCGGTGTAATAAAAGCACAAATGGATTTTGTGATAATTTATGAAGCCCAATTGCTATTGAAGATTACAACAAAAACATGGGTTGGAACTGATCTTGCCAAATCCAATGTTTTCAGTACTACAATCATACACAGAGAAGCTTGAAATGGTGGAAAAGAGTTTTTCCATATGCTGAATATCTGTATTGGTCAATAGCAGAGTAATATTCACCAGCACTAGCAGAGACACAAAATGTCAGTAATCTTGATTTTCTTTGTATAGGGATTGTACAGGGCTTGCTGTTGGGTTGGGGAACGTAACGCAACAAGTCTAATTGAGATACCATATTCCTATTGAGATTGACAGGGCAACAGCACTATCCTGGGCAAACCCACAGTAGAGAAGAAACGCGACTGCATTGTTTGCAGTAACCGAAAATTAGGCAGTAAGCGAAAACAAACAAAGATGATCTGTAAACAATGTACACACCCTATGTGCATAGTTCCTTGCTTTGAGAAATACCACATCACTTGATTTTGTAAATCTATACCTATTTGCCTTCAGCCAGTCTCTCTCCCCTGTCTCAATGTTGGGAATGGTCGGACAAGCCGCAGATTACAGTCCAAACCAACATTGAATTGGGAGGTGGGGTGGTGAAAATATGCATGGATTGTGATGTAATTTACACTGAATACAAGTAAATGGTTCATTTCAAGTAGATAACCAAAAAATCACAAAATCTCATCCAAGTTGTTTTTCACATGGAAAAAAAAATCTTATACCTGTACCAGATGTTGCATGAAATATCACCCATTTGTATTACTTTACTTTTAGTGTAAATACTGATCAAAATATTTAATTGTTTTGCTTTTAGCACTTAAAATCTGCAGATTAGTCCAAACCAACATTGAATTGGGGGGGGGGGGGGGTGTTAGCATGGATTGTGATGTATTCACACAGAAAACAAGTAAATGGTTCATTTCCAAGTATATACCCAAAAAAAATCCCCACAAAACACATCCAAGTTGTTGTTTCACATGGAAAAAAAAATCTTATACCTGTACCGTATTTGCATGAAATATCACCCATTTGTATTACTTTACTTTAGTGTAAATACTGATCCAAATATTTAGCTTTTGCACAATGTTTTCCTCTCTTTTGTATACTCATTTTTACATACAAATGAGAAAGTAAAAAAATGTGTATTCCCTGCCGTGAGGGCGCACTTCAATGAAATTGTGAAAATCACACTGGTGCTGAAGTGACATTGGGCTCCTAATTACTGTGGTAAAGAAGGGTAATCTCTGCCATAACTGGCTGGTAATGAAAAGGGTTAATACTTTTTACCAATCATGCAGTATAAAAACATAAAAACTCCAAAACGACGCTTTTGTAAAGCGAATCCCATGATTGCTTTTGCAGCTATTGGCATTGAAGACATATTTTATAGTCGTTAACATATAATATTAAAAAAAAAAAATTATTCCATTTCAAAACAACGCGTTCTCTCGTTGTCTGCGTGAGTCAAGTTGGTTTCTTTAATGAGTTTAACCGGAGCGGGTTCGTTTTTAAATGTTGGTTCTGAGCTAAACAATAACAAGTTGATACCCCCAATAGCTAAACCAGCTACTATATGAACCAAAATAGCTCGTTTTATTGCTCGACGAGTTGTTTTCTTTATCACTCGACGCATCGCCAGACGTTTCGCCAACGCTTTTGCGGGTTTAGCGAGTTGCAGTTTTCTTTCTATTAATTTCAGCGCGAGTCTTTTCCAGCCGCGACTCTGTTTGGGTTGTTGCTGTTTAGTCGCTGTTTTTCGTTACGGTCTTTGGCGTTGCAGCTTGCGGTTGCAGCATTCTCCGTCTCTGTTTGGTACAACTTGCGTCTGTTCCGGTTACAGTGCAATTTCGCTTCCATCGCTTGTATTATCTACACAAGATTCTTCTTCTTTTCTTTTTAAATGTTTTGCCGTAATCAGCGAAGCGCTGAGCGGAGCAATCAACATGCCGTACTTGTAGTATATTTCACACGCCACGGTATGCATAGTAGAAATGAACGGATCTTTTCTAAATCTGAAATTAATTCTACCTTCATCGTCAATTTGAAATTGATGACCGTACAAATCTCATACGATTTAAACTAAATCCTAATAGCGTTTTTAGCGTATAGCGTTATAATGGCGCTACCAAAAAC